>OZ016503.1:7947142-8045647 GCA_963966595.1 Physocephala rufipes
TATATATATATATATATATATATATATATATATATATATATATATATATATATATATATATATATATATATATATATATATATATATATATATATATATATATATATATATATATATATATATATATATATATATATATATATATATATATATATATATATATATATATATATATATATATATATATATATATATATATATATATATATATATATATATATATATATATATATATATATATATATATATATATATATATATATATATATATATATATATATATATATATATATATATATATATATATATATATATATATATATATATATATATATATATATATATATATATATATATTTAGATCAAATGTATAATTAAACGAAGAATTTGTAGAATATTAAAAATTTATATTTTTACCAATGATTTCTAGAAGTATTTAGCGTTAATCATGGTCTCTATTTTTAGTTTACTTTAATAAATTTTAATGAGAAAGGAAGGAGGTGTGGTAATTAATAATGAATTCTTTTATGTATAATAATTTTCCTATACTTCATAATTATCTATAAAAACGAAGAATGGTTTTTCGATTATATTCTGGCATTACTGAAGCGATTTTACGCGATTTTTTAAATCTTGTTGTTTGCTTTTTTTAATGGTCACTGTCACTGACAAATAAAAGTAAGAATTTAACATTGCCGTCGTGTTTGCGATCGGTTAAATAAATATTGATTTTAAGAGTTTGGAAAACATTTTTTTTTAAAAACCAGTCTAAACAAAGTTATTCTGTAAAACACATGAATTTTATAAAAATCGTTTTCATATAAGCAATACTTTTTTACGATATATAACTCCATTTTTTGTCAGTTGAATTTTTATAAATCGTTAACGAAGTCTTTTAAAAGTAGAAAGAAAAAAAGAAATCCCCAAAAATATAAAAATTTTATCTCGAATCCGATCTCGAAATTGATTCATTGAAAATTACTTTATCATTTCGCCATCAGTCCATTGATATCCAAATTAATTCTCAGGGTTGCCACCCCCAACAATGGCATTAACACAGTTATATTTCTTAAAGGCAAGTGAACCAACCACTACCATTTACAGCCATCTCTTTTTATATATAAAACCCCATGCCATGCATTCGCTTTCTAATGGACACTACGCCCTTGTCTTTGCGCATTGATAAGGATAAGTAAGAAATTGAGAAAAAGGAAAAAACATTATTTGCAGTGCATACCAAGAAAATGAAAGTAGATGTGGCTTTATTGAATTTATCAGTTAAAAATGGTTTTATAAAAAAATTCAAAAAATGAGGAAAAAGAAAGAGAATCCACCCAGCAGTACTTTGATAAACTTGATCATCTCTGACATTATATTATATATATATTGAAAGTCACTAAAGTTGGCGTTGCAGCTGACGCTGCAAGCAGTCGCTGCCACCTTAACTAAACTTATTATCACTCGGCGGTCATACGATGCGACAAAAAACGCATAAATCAAGCCAAGTAAATTAAAGAGGAATGTATATAATTTGAAGAGTATATCGATTGAATACATCTTTCATGTAATCACACATAAATACCAGCCTCCTTCTGGAGGTATATGTGAAATCAACAAATTTTTCGTTCTGGAGCAATTTTAATAGGCTCTGATTAAATCCTGAAAATAAAAATAAAAATAAAAAATTGCCTGTAAACACGTCAAGGTCACATAAAGTGGCTATAGAGGATCCTTAGCTTTTTTAATGAATCAGCTATAGACGTTATTAGAATTTATACTTATTATTTTACTCTAAAAATTACTTTCTGTTGATTTCAGTAAAACGCGTAAAAAAGTAATTTTTGCCGATGATGAAGGCCTTGCGTTGACTGAGGTCCGTGTTATGTCCGAGCCGTCAAATGTGCCACCCTATTGGAGTATAAAATTCTTGGAGCAAATTACACAAGGGCTTGTTAGCCCACAGCCGGCAGATCAATGGACAGTTGATTTCAAACAGCCTGCCTCGGATTATTTGACTTTTAGGTAAGACAACTAATTTTTTCCAAAATTTCATACCCTCGACTTTGGGAATTTTGCGCATTTTATAAAAGTTGTTTCATTTTTCTTTGTTTTCTCAGACAAACAATTGAGCGAGAATTTGTATCGCTGGAAAATGTTATAGTAAGAGATGATGAATCAATAATTGTCGGTACGGTTAAGGTTAAGAATATCAGTTACCAAAAGGAAGTTGTTGTACGAGTTACTTGGGACGATTGGAAAAGTCAACAAGATATATATTGCACATATGCACGGGTAAAAATCAACGATTCATATTTGTTTAATATTTTAAAAAACATTTAATAGAAAAAAAATTTTTAATGAAATAACAATTTTTTAATTTTTCTTTAGGCGTATGGGCCTGTTACGACCATTGCTCACGTGGTGTTCGATACGTTCTCCTTCAAAATCACTTTACCGCCATCATCTAAGAGATTAGAATTTTGTATTTGCTATCGTGTAAATAATCGAGAATACTGGGATAATAATGACGTAAGTATAGACTTTGGACATTTTTCTCTAGCAAAAGGATTAAACTGTTATTGTTCGTCCAAATAAATTCTCTTAATTTTAGAATAAAAACTATACAATATCCAAGCGTTCACCATTCTATTATAATGCTTTATCGCCATATGACAAAAATTCATCGCGTAATCATAATAATCAATGCCAAAATCTGTTAAGAATGTCATCACCATTAAATGGCAATGGTCCAACTAATCCTGCACAGGATGCTAATGGACATCTCTTTACGGAACAACCTACACCGTATTGGTAGAGCTAATATATATTGACCGGCAAGAGCCAAAGGATAATGGAATACTATAAATACGAAGGAGGAGGAAAGGGGATGATCGAGGTTATTGACGTCGAATTATATGAACCACAAGGAATGATCATTTGAATGAATTCTTATAAGAAAAAGATCAAATTGCAAAGGACAACAAACTAAAACAATTACAACGACAATGACAACATGATTAACTACAACAACAACTAGTACTACTACAATAATTATAACTTGAACTACTACAACAACAACTTTATTAAATATTAATTTTATATTACAATATGATAAATTTTAGAGTTTGCTATCACTATCACTATCACAGCTATGATGATTTCGTTCTAACGTTTATTAGTTTTAATTTGTCTGCGTATTTCGTTTTAAGAGTGTTTCTAGTTTTATATGTGTTGTGTAGCCTCTCTACCGACCCCGACCCCTAACCCCTTTTCATTTTCTAGTAGTTTTTTATTTAATTTTCTTTATATGTATAATCACTATTTTAAGTCGAACAATAATTCATAGCATGATTTTTTGTGTTTTTTACGATATTATATTTGTTAAATTTATTTTACGGAAGAGTAATGAGAAAACGAATGAGAAGGACCAGGAAAAGAAAAATGAGCATGAGGAGACAAATTGTAGGAAAGAAGGAGGGATTTTGTTAATAAATTGTTAGCCATAGCTCAAAGCCGCCATGAATGCTGCAGAAGGACTACAATCATCACGTTATTATCACACCTTTCTTTCTTTTTTATATTATTTTTGAAACAGCAAATCGATAATCGGTTGTCTGTTAATCGATTATCCGTTAATCGAAAACCGTTTAATCGACTGTAGGTTAATCGATTATTGGTTATTGCTCCATTTCTCTCTCCCTCTTAGTCCCTCTGCAGTGATAATTGTTTTATTCAAATAATGATAATAATAATATTTAAAAATGAATAAAACTACATAATTAATTTTATTTAGCTACAAAAAATTCAACCCAAGCGAAAGACTGAGATTTAAAAAAAAACTGCTGTTTAGACAAAAAAACTAACTTTTAAAAAAATTCAAAAAAGCTTTTGTATTTATTTTGTTTATAATAGAATTTTAAATAATGTAAATAGAAAAAACTAAAATTATTCAGCAAATCTCAGCGAATTTATTTGGGAAACAATAAAAGCTATTTAAAGACATATATATATTCCTCCATAGCTGTTAGTTTTATAAATAAATAGAATAAAAAGAAATTTTTCTAAAAACTATTTTTATTTGTTTGTTTATCAATGACTTTTTATTTAGCGGTTGACATTGGTTCCCATGTTATTATGGGTTTCCGAACGGTTCGAAAAATACATCTCCTCCCTTAGTTTTTCTAAGAAAACAGTGTCTTGTTCAGAAAATAATTTCGTTTTATTTACATAATTTCTTGTATATAAAATTGCATAAGCGGTAATTTCAATTTTCAAGCGGTCAATTTAATCATTTAATCAATTTTAGTATAATTTTATTCAACAATCTTTGGCATTGATTCAACGCTGAAAAATCTAATACTTGCATTGAAGGAAGCCAGATCCATACCAAATATTTCTAAAATACTCATGAGTCCGCGTAAATAACGAATACCAGCTGTCACGGTTTTTGTCACTGACCCAAAATTGGTGTTCTCTTAATCAATGCTGCCCTTTTTATACCCTACACCCAAAGCGATAGGGTAAATTCACTTATTTGTTCCATTTGTAACGTATTAAAGGAGACGTGGCAGGTATAGGAAAGTATATATATTCCTGCTCATAATAACCTCCAGATCCGTAGTTGGCTCTGAGAGGTGATGTTGGCTGTGGAACATATACAATAAAAATCCGTTAGGAGCAAACGAAATTACTTTACGAACAACCCCAAACTGCCAGTTCTCGGATGTAGTTGCTGTTCTAATGGAATATATGGAAGAAAAGTGATCAGGAAAAATATAATTGCTTATTCCAAACGTCTACTTCGTACTAAATAATAAGTGTTATTTCTTTTAAAACGATTTCGTACTAGGGACATTTATTTATTTAATTATTTATTAATATTTTATAATGTAATAACTACGTACAATGTATACTGATATTCGTCTGAAATATTTTTAAAATATAATTTTGTTTTGTATAAATAAAAACAATTTTTTTGAAGGCGTAAATCATATTTTCGAAACAATCGCCTTGCTCCTACTCGAAGGTTAGATTCATCCAATTATTTCTTCCGTTTTAAAATTGAAAAATTTAGGAGGCGTCATATTCTTTTTCAAATTGGAATGTCATTTCATAAAATACTTTCTCCTTCGAGTTGTGGCTTTAGCTTTCTTTCTTCGTAGTCGGAAATCGAAGGCTAAGACGATAATTTCATTAAGTAGCTTTCATAAAACTCCCCAGTATTTGATTTACAGTTGCCTTCTACGAGCTTTTGTTGTTGATAATTTAAAATGTATTCTATAGTTCTGTTTTTAACGGATTATCGTATCGATTTTTTAGATGAGTGAGTGTGACAATTTAATTGATTCATTATTTGTCAAGTTTTGCCTTAAGCGATGCTGGCATTTCTGGTGGTGGTGGCCGTGGAAGACGTAAAGCGACCTTAACGCCATCATAAATAAACCATTGCAATGCCGTCAGAGTACCGATCATGATAATACGAGGTGTCAGACCATGCCACATGCCCATAAAGCCCAAAGATTTTGCCACTTGTACGGCTGTAGAGCCCTTAGCTTGATTCAATTTGGACACAACAACATCCGCAGGATGAGAAACGATAGCACAAAACACACCGGCGATATAACCAGCAGCGAAGGTAACTACCAGCTGTTCACCTTTAGAGCACTCCGAACGTGGTTTTGGTACAACGTGCCTGAGAACAAAAATTGACATTTTTTTATTTAATTGGTTTTTTTCGGGTCGAATTATTATTCTAACGCTTACTTGTAAAGCAGCTCCACAGTTTTTTCGAAGCAGGCAAATTTCATCATTGTATATGGTATTTGTCTCATCCACAATGGCACTAATCCCTTATAGAATGCTCCTATACCCTCCTCTTTCATCATTTTCGGAACAGCCTCGCGGAAATTATTTGCAAATCCGGGTGTTGTTTGAATTTTTACTTTGGCTGCCTCGAAAGGAGCTAACGCAATATCGGCAAAGAACTCAGCTGATGCAGACGCGGCCAAATATAGCCAGGTTCTATACAAATAAGCATTCTCCTCACCCAATATATTTGCATAATTGACTTTAAAGACTTCGTATAAACCAAATTTACAAAGACCCTAAGGGGAAGAAATATACATAAATGCAGTTTTCCATAAACTCGATTTCAGCAATTATTGATTTTTGGAAAATAGAAAAAATTGACACCCTTATCAATTTTCGTCTGTGTATTAACGATAAATTATAAACTCAGATTATAATTGCTCTTAGCTGAATTACGGTCTTTGAGTTTTATGAATTATATAAAGAATTTTCTAAAGACAAAAATTGTCACTTGTTCGTGGCTTTTTTTTAATTACGTAAGTTTTCTCAAGGCTGAATGAATTATTTAGAATACATATAAATGTCACTCACCTGAGCCGAATAGCCTATAAATGTTGGGAACCACCCTTTAGCCAATCCACGTGTTCCTTCCTCCCTGACAGTGACTTTAAAACCGTGCAATAAATTCTTATATTTCTTAGCATCGACTTGCAAACGGCATTTGACTAAATCCAAAGGAACAACAAAGGTATGCGTGGTACCGCATGAAATTATACCTCCAATGCCACAAAGCATAAAGTATTTATTGCTTCCAAATTCACAAGAATCTCCGGCAGGCGTTGGCGTTGGGGTAGCCGCAGCCTGTATTTCTCGACCAAAAACGGGACCATTGCCGTACGGTTCGATGCCTTCACATTGAACTTTAGTGAAAGGCGTTTTGAAGGGCGAATTCTTGGCAGTTTCGAAAAATGTTGAGAACATTTTGGATGCGCCTGTTTGTAATTTGACTGTATCTGCAACGATATATGTTGGCAAATTATCAAACAGTACTAATTTTTCAAGGTTGGATGTATTTAAAGCTTCTACTAAGAAGTTACGTAACGTACATTCTGTAGCAGAATATTATCAAATCAATTTAAAAATTTTATTATAATAGTATAAAACGAAATTTTAGTCACCTTCGATTTAGGTATATCAGTTGATTAAAGTCAACTTTTGGACAGAATTTAGCAAATTACAAAACTCCACACGACGCAACCACCACGAGTACTCAAAGAGAATTTGGGATAAAATATAACAATTTACAAAATATACCGTCAGAGTTGCAAACTACTATTAATTTCTAATCAAAATACTATTTTTCGATCCACTTTTCAGTTGATAAAGATATCTTCACATTTATGCCTGAAAATGTAAACATTAAACACATCCTTGGCATAGTAATCCAACTTGAAAACCGATGATCGTTTTGAGCAGAGGGTACGTTCCAATCATATTTCTCAATTTTTGTGCTGATTTATCCAAAAATTAACGGTATTTAATCTGTGCAATTTTGCTTGCATCTAAAAAAGGTCATTTAACGCATAAAATTAACAATTTCAGTGAATTTTGAGAATTTGTTGGTGGAAGGTTGGTGGAGAATATATATACTCTCGCGAATTCGGATCTTATGGGAATTGAGAAAAAATAAAATATCCGCGCTGCCGCGTCGTTGAAAAAGTTTCGGAATTTTCTATTTCTGCACAAACAAATCTCTCTCTGCGTGAGCTGTTTGCAGAATTTTGATAAATCGCCGCCACCGAAATCGCAAGAGATTTTCCATGTTTCTGGCATTACGATGTTATTTGACTTTCCAGAGAAAAATATGTCATAAAATTCACGCTAATCACGTAATCTTATAGCCTGTTCACATAAGAATATAAACCTGGGTTTGAGCTTTCGAACACCCAGGTTTCGGCTGTCAACGTGCACAACTTTTGAATCCATTGAAAATTATTATATCGTTCAACCTTCCTGACGAACACATCTGATGGGGCCAATATTATTTTTTGAATTTGCTTTTGGAAAATACTTACTTCACTTTGTCGTTGTTTATTTATTTAAATTTATTTTAGTTGCTCCTTTATTTATTTGTTAATTTATCCTGTGTTTATTTGAAAATATATTTGCCTTATTTATGTTGTTTCCAAAAATTTGTTTCCTGTTTGTAATTTTATTTCTTTAACATAATTTTACTCAATAAATATCTCCCCCTACCACACTAGAGGTAGAAATAGGCAAATATATATGGTTCTTTTGTTCGAGCTTCGAATCAGGGTTGCGAACTGATAAACCCAAGAAATTTGATGGATTCATCAAAAATTGCACTACTTCCTATTTGTGCTCAATTGCCATTGAGTTACATTTTGCAGGAATTATCGATAATCCTTCTCTAGAAAAACGAGATATGTTTATTAATTTAATTTCTATTTGAATTAAATTTATATTTTAACGGAAACTTTCAATGTTTCACAATACAGTTTAAATGAATATACAATTTTTAAAACTTAGTAAAAATATCTTTTTTCAAGTATTTTTATGCTAGCAAAAATAAAATCTCAATAATTTTTAAAAAGACAACAAAAATATGCTCTTGTAGAGTATAATTTGGGCTTTCAACCTTTAAATAGGCTACATAAATGATCCAGTTTTGATTTGATTATATCCTTGTACGCTTATTCGTATGGCCTTCGATGCCTACGGTGCATCGAGATATTACGTCCGGCGTTGATCCGATGTTTACTACTCCAGATGTAGAGCAAACTGTTGCTCTATCAATAAAAGCTTCCGTGCTACTGCTTGGCCTCTTACGATTTGGTGAAGAAATTGGTGACTTCTGCTTTAGACATTCAACATCATCGAAAATCACTTGAGCACCTCCAGCGCAGGTCGGAATCACGTTGCCTTTATAAAGTTTCGTTTCTACGTCGCCATCCGTATCTGCCTCTTGTGATACGAGGCAATATTTTGTTGCTTTATGACTTTTTAATTCCTTCATATCTGTCACCTTGGTAACGGATTTCCGATTCTTTATAAATGGTTGTAATAAAGTTCCCAATGGAACAGGATTCATAGCACGATGTTCAATCCATCTATCATCAACTGATTGAGATCTACGATGACGTGTGTTTGCTACAGCGGCGCCCTGAGAATGATGCAATAATTGAAAACTGAAAGCAACTGAAACTAAGCGTCGATAATAATCATTTGAATTAATGTGAAACTATGTCAACATTGAAAATGTTGGCTGTTAGTTCGCATTTTTGAACTCTCCTTATAAAGAAATGGGATCTCTAATGAAATGTTTGTGTTCCTAATATATATTTAACACGATTCACCGCTGTAAAACTTATTCACAACTAGGAGGGAGATACCAAGCAATTTATGAAAAGTACATTTGCATCAGAGACCAAGAGATGAGGCACTCCTCACTAATACACACACATTTGCTGCTACCAATTGTAAAATTTTGCTAGAATTTCGCACACATTTCGGAAGAAATGTCAGCAGAAATAGAAATCGTGGATCTATACCTTTTCAACTTCAAATCGGGAATAAATTATTTCAATTTTAAAAAAGATAGGAATGTGAAATAAATTAAAAACTAGCAGTTAGATTATATTATTATTTGTTTATGTCATAACGCTTATATTTGTTATATTACCACTTATAATTGCTCATGAACGTTATAATGGAGATACGGCTTGCGGAATGGCATTTGAAATAAAAAGCTTTATCAAGAGTGCTCGATAGCATTAAACATTGGGTTATATGGGCTGTCACCTAGTATTAAATTACAAATTATCATTCCCATAAAACTTCAACGATTAATGCGTGATATGCATTTTGCGAATGACATAATTGTTGTTAATTTATTACTTATTTTTATTTATTCCAAATATGAAATTACGTATTCTCGATTTTAAATCGTTTGCAGACCATTTGAAATTGTTTATTCCAAATGTGAAGTTGAAAAGATTTAGATATTAGGGTGGTTTTAACTTTCAGCGTCAAAAGTTCAGAAATATAAGATTTTACTTATAATTGATTTGTATTTTTTCGACAATTTTTTTCTTCTTGATTGTAGAAAAGAGGATAAATAATTAAAAACATATTTCTGTAAACATTGGATACTTTTTAGTCTCTCATGTTGTTTGAAATAGAATACTTGGTAATGAATTGAGCTACATACTACTCTGTTATCTATTCTCTCTACTCCCTCTATACCACTCCCTGTAGTCATTACAGAAATCGCACCTCTTTTTTATGTGCGGTGAAACATATTGTTACAAACAATATATTGATGTAAACCATGCTTGAAAATTTCACGTTATACCACTTTTTACCGAGATAATTTGGGAGTAGAGAGCGGTTTCCTCAAACCGCTTTCATACTGATTTGCAAGAAATAAATCAATGGAAGGAAGTTATTTTGGAATATTAACATTTCAGTTACTACCCGTTTTCATATTATTACTAAATATCGACTTACCCTTACATGGCGAGGTGTACTGTAAGCGTCGGCTGTTCTTGCTGTCGTTGGAACATATTCCCTCCGTATGCGTTCGGTGTTTGAGTTTTTTTCCTCTGTCAGAATTTCCGTACTACGGGACCGCCTTAGACAAGGAAGATCCTTCGACTGAATTATATCTGATACCAAGCGGAGCTTTTCATCTTTAATTCTCATTTTCTCTTGTAATTTAGCTCTTTGCTCACGTAGTTTTATTTCCAACTCTCTGTTTTTCTTATCTGTTTCCACAGCTAGTTTTGAATTAAATTTTTTCTTTTGAATTTCTCTTTCCTGTTCCTTTTGGCTAACAAGATATTGCTGTTCATTAAGCTTTCGTGTCAAATCATCAATCTGCCTTTCGCGATTACTTAATTTAGAATTAAGTACGTCCAGAGAACTTTCGTGAACTCGTAGTTTGTTTTCCAGAGCAAGAATTCGTTCACGCTCTTGATTGTAAACGGCTTTAAGAGCTGCAAGTTCTGTTCTTAATGAAATGTTCTCTTTTTCGACATTCATAAGATGAGAACGAAATTTATCGCCTATAATTTTAAAAAAATTATTATTCAGGGTGCAAAGGTAAACCTACATGAAGGCGTCATTCAACTCATTCAAAAACCTGATTAGTCGCTGCGCTCAACTTACATCGATTTTCTAAATCCGCCGACAACACTTTACGTTTCTCTATGCGTTGCAATAGGTATTGCATTAGTTCCGATATAGTCGCTTCTGCTTCTTCACTATCAATTTTATAATCCGGGAATCCGGGACCTAATGTGTAAACAAGACCTACATCAAGATCTAGCTTCCTCGCCTCAGCATGACCCAAATCATTTAGGTTGTTAACAGCTGCCTTGAATAGTTTATTCGCCTTACGACGTCCGATAGGTAATCCGATATCTGGTTTCATAGGAGTGGCT
The DNA here is from genome assembly GCA_963966595.1 of Physocephala rufipes. NCBI lineage: Eukaryota > Metazoa > Arthropoda > Insecta > Diptera > Conopidae > Physocephala > Physocephala rufipes. The sequence continues at coordinate 7,958,416 of OZ016503.1, forward strand.
CGAGCAATTTGTACCTCTTGACTCATTTCGGCAAATTTCATTACTTGCTAGTTTTTAAGAAAAAAAAATGACATGAAATTAATAACATCTATTTCTTTCCATTCACTCACCAGATTCTCATCATAATCCTCTGCTCTAGGATTTATGCAGACAATCATTGAAACTTGACCTTCACCATCAAAGTAATTCTTAAACATGTGAGTAATTTTTGAGTCACGGTATGGAACTTTTTTGGTCGCCATACCAGATGAAGCCTGCTGATTCTCCCGCAAATATTCCAAACAAGTCCGCAAAGTCATTAAGGAATTATTAATATTTCCAGCTTCGCGTAAACGAATTCCGGTATTTTTTGTACGTGATGAACGTTCGCTACCTGCTAAATCAACCAGAGATAATTGACTAATTGTTATCGTGCGCTTATCCTGGATTAAATTTTCTCCTTGGCTGTCTGTAGGCGCTTGAACCAAGCGAATATTAAAAATTGAATGACTTCGACTCGACTCTGCATTGAGAATGGTATGGCCCATACGTTTGCGTTTTTGGCCTTTCTGATAGGCTTCTATAGCTGCCTCAACGGACTCAATTTCCAACTCGGTAACACCATGAACAAACATATTACGATTGCAGTCTTCTCGAATAATTTTACTTTGCAAAGTTCTTTTTAATTAAGAAATATAAGAAGAATTCAACTTACAGAAAATAAACACTTACTTCTGAATTCCCGTCTCTTCCAGAAGATCGTATACGCTATTGTTGTAAACTTCGACATACGTGACAAATACTGCGAACATATTATCCTCATCCAAGCCCTGAAGTGGTGGTATATCACAAGATGCTTGTGAAGCAATTTCGGGATCGGAATCTTTATGGCGCATACCATTGCGACATCCTGCAAATCGTTGATTCATTTCTACTTGCCTTTCCAACAGAGCATCCACTTCCGATATGATTTCAAAGCCATTCAAACGATCAGGTTTGAATATATATTTTTTTGCTTGATAGTCCGATATGGTTCGGAAAAGTAAATCCAAACAACGTGGCATTATACCACGATTATGTGCATCACCAGTCATAGTATATGTCTTACCGCTACCAGTGACGCCATAAGTAAAAAGTAAACTATTCTTGCCACACACAAGATTTTCCACCAAAGGTTGACCGACCTGTAAGAAGACATCTCGTTGCGTCGCAGATGGCTCGAAGACATGTTTGAATGTGCACTGTATTTCTTTTTGCGAAGTTTGCTTGTGTGATATAATTTGGTCTGGTGGCGATAGAATAACCGTTGTGGAATTTTTCACACGTACACACGCCAAATCCGCATCAGATTGCAAAGGTCTAACACGACAGAATACACCTACTGGATCGTTCTGCTTACAAACCCCGTTCGTTGGTGAGGGTGGTCGACTTTGTGTCGTTTTGGCAGTGGGCACTTGCGCTCGAGTACTGAATACGAAATGAAATTGTTTATTGAAACATAAGGAAGTTAAACAAATCTACTTACGTTTTCATGTTTGTACTTATTAATCCCAAGAAATCCAATCAAAACTACTTACGTCGGTTATAAAATGGATTTTGAATACAGACCTGACAGCTTTTTCATATTATGACAATCAGCAAATTAGACCCAATTCCACTAAGAAGTCTACTACCCCACTAAGAAATTTGTTCCTCTAATGTCTGTGGATATACTTTAGGCTATTTTTAACGCGCGTACAGAAAATGTCATAACATTTTCTTGAGTATTTTATCGGGAAGACACATATGTAAGCGCCAAAAAGGGAAATTAATTAGTGTCATATTTCATGCGAATTTTGTGTGGCCAAACTGTCAAACGGTTTTTATTTTAGATGCCAATAGATAGAAAGCTCCGTTTTCATCGCAGTAGCAGGATAAAAGGGTGGAAGATAGGTTCTAGTTGCAAAAGTTTACAATATCATATTACATTTATTTATGGAACAACTTACCATCTGACAAGCCTCACGGATGCTATTGTTGTTGTTGTTGCTGTTAAAGCTATTGTTGCTGATGCCGAAAACAAAAACCATTTTCGTCGGCAACGCTTGCGGGCGTGGCTACAGCCTCTTAAAGTTTGAAATATAATCGTCGATTTCTCCTTCCCTTCAATTCATAACGGCTTGATATTGGTACCGTTGGAAAGCTTATTAAAAGGAAATTTTTTTATGTAAATGACATTTTCTCGAAATATACATAGTTTTTGAAAAAAATTCCATTTTGTGTTTTACTACCTTTTTTTAGAATTCTAAACCTTTTTACACACAGTGATATGCTATTTATTTATTGTAATATACCGAATAGAAGAGACAACATTAACAGCGATCGTATACAATTTATTTCATTCAAATCGGTCAAGCGATTTTTGAGAAATCTTCTTTTTTAATGAATTACACACTACACTTTTTCTGTAACTGGAAACTTGTATATACTTCATGACAACACCTACAAATTTTGCAATCATGGGCATTTCTCTACTGTGACGGATGTTGCTAACTGTGTGGTGATGATAGTTATGCTGATAGCGCACTTCTTGTTTTGTTTGGTTCCCTATTTAAACCTAAAATTGTTTCAGAAAAATCGCGCGATATACATAACCCTGTATGTGAGTTTCGGTTGTATAAAATTTTTTCATTTTTTTGACACATTTTTTTCGGGAAAAGAGTTTCCTATCTCGTTGTCTCTGGCCAGCAGCAATGACAAAATTACATTGGCTCTTACGAAAAACGAGAAAAAAATAAATGCTGCAGGGCAGCAAGCTGTTTTCTGCTAGGTAATAGATTGAAAATTTCTAATTTTTCTGACGATTGTACCCTTGTTCTTCTTAAGGTTCTTAAGGTTTATTACAGTTCTTCTTGAACTGTATGAACGGAATATTCATACCAGGTTATTCTGTAAACTCACATCTTGCGTTCTGTTCGATTTTATTCTCTACTCTCTTTTGTTATTTTCGTAAAACTGATGTTCCGTTGTCAGAAAAAAAATAAACTTGAACGCATCCCTCCCATGTCTTTGTGACGTATGTATTTGCTACTTTTATATGCTTTTCGAAAGATTTCCCGAAAACACGCGAATTCCATAACATTCGACTGCATGCGTTCAAATGTTATACAGCTCGCATTACAATACTGGTCGTTTCTTACAGAATTTGTAGTTTTTGCTCATGTGATAAATTGAACGCAGGATGTGAACGCTTGATGTGAGTTTACAGAATAACCTTGTTAGACAAATTTGTTGTTTACGTTTTGGTAAGTTTATATGTTCAATAATGAAATGCTGCTTTCTGTTTCTATGTGTCCAAGCTAACATAATTCATTTTCAGCGGTATTTAAATATAAACGAATTAATATGAAAATTTGTTAACAAAATTAATTGTTTACATTTTCTCATAAATGTCATACGTGACATAACTATGGTGAACTACGCATACACATCCATATATATCGTGCGTGGCTTTCGGTCGTGTACAATTTGGTTGTTTTTTGCCACATTTTGTTCGTGCGAAAAGAGTTTCCTATTTTCTCGTCTATCTAAGATCCTTTGTCGTTTGTTTGCCAAAACTTTGTGTTTGGAAGTATATTCCTGCTTAATTGATTATCTCTGATTTCTGGCCGAAAATAAAAGTGAGAATCCGACGACGGGCTTTTAGCGCGATACATTAGTTTATTTTAAATAAATTAATTATGGCAGATGCAGCTGCCCGACAACTTCAGTATGAATACAAAGCGGTATGATCATTCTTCACTTGATCGATATTTAAAATACGATGAGAAAACACATTTGTTTCTCTTAGAATTCCAATCTTGTTCTTCAAGCTGATGTGCGGTTAATAGAAAGGCCACGAAGAGATGAGGCAACTGGTGAAGTGGTCTCCTTGGTGGGTAAATTGGAAGGGACTCGAATGGGTGATAGATACCAACGCACCAAACCGGAAAAGACGGAAGAAAGAAAAGCCAAGTAGAATATCCAGCACTAGCGTTGCTATAAATTATTTGTTCACAATTTAAATGAATAAAAATTTCAGGAGACAAAAACGTGATGAAGCCCAGTATGATTTTGAACGTATGAAAGGAGCCACACTTTTGTCGGAGGGTGTAGATGAAATGGTGGGAATAGTATACCGACCCAAAACGCAGGAAACACGTCAAACATATGAAGTTTTATTGAGTTTTATACAGGAAGCACTTGGCGATCAACCAAGAGATATACTTTGTGGGGCGGCCGATGAAATATTGGCGGTGTTAAAAAATGATAAATTAAAAGATCGCGAGAGAAAACGGGAAATTGATAGCCTTTTGGGAGCAGTAACTGATGAAAGGTATGAATATCCTCATTAAGAATAACATTAAACGAGTTCTGCAACTTATTCTTGATTTAAGATTTGCCCTTCTCGTAAATTTGGGTAAGAAAATTACAGATTTTGGTTCTGACGCAGTAAATGCACTGAATGTTAACGCAAATGAGGAGCAAATTGATGAAACGTACGGCATAAATGTTCAGTTCGAAGAATCTGAAGAGGAAAGCGATAACGACATGTATGGCGAGATACGGGACGAAGATGGCCAGGAGGAGGGAGAAGAGGCTCGCGTTGATCATACACTTCACGCTGAAAATGTAAGGCCGAAAATATATTCTAAATTATAAATTTTGTGGGAAATTTCTAATATTGGATATAAAACTTTTTCAGCTTCTCCCTGAAGAAGTTAGTAATGTTAAGAAGGAAAGGGGTCTACATCCATTGGATATTGATGCTTATTGGCTCCAGCGTTGTCTAAGCAAATACTATAAAGATGCAATGGTGTCTCAGAGTAAAGCAGCAGACGTGTTAAGAATACTGAAAGATGCCTCCGATAATCGTGATTGTGAAAATCAATTGGTTTTACTCTTGGGCTACGATAGTTTCGATTTTATTAAACAATTGAAAAATAATCGCCAAATGATTTTATATTGTACTATGTTGGCTTCAGCCCAAACGGAAAGCGAACGGCAGAGAATACGTGACAGAATGAGAAAAGACAACCAGCTTTCAAAGATATTACGCCAACTCGATACGGGAAAAAGTGAAGAAGATGACAATGCCCAGTCATCACGCTCTAGTAAGCGAGGAAAAGAAGAGAACGATAATAATGATCAGGGAGATGTCGGTCAAGTACCAGGAGTACGTCAGTTACTAGAATTGGATGAATTGACCTTTACACAAGGCTCGCATTTTATGGCTAACAAACGCTGTCAATTACCGGACGGTTCATTTCGTAAACAACGTAAAGGCTACGAAGAGGTTCATGTGCCAGCGTTGAAACCTGTACCATTTGAAGAAAAGGAAGAATTGCAGCCAATTGAGAAGTTGCCAAAATATGTGCAACCAGTTTTTGAAGGTTTTAAAACTTTAAATCGTATACAAAGCAGACTCTGGCACGCAGCACTTGAGGGTGACGAGAATATGCTTTTGTGTGCTCCCACTGGCGCTGGAAAAACCAATGTCGCCCTTTTGGCCATGATGCGTGAAATAGGCAAACATATCAATGAGGATGGCACAATTAATGTCGATGATTTCAAGATAATTTATGTGGCACCTATGAAATCTTTGGTGCAGGAAATGGTGGGCAATTTTGGTAGACGTTTATCTTGCTATAATTTGTCAGTATCCGAGTTGACTGGGGATCATCAGCTAACTCGTGAACAAATTGCGGCTACGCAAATAATTGTTTGTACTCCAGAAAAATGGGATATCATAACGAGGAAGGGTGGGGAGAAAACTTTTACAACTCTTGTACGACTTGTTATCATCGATGAAATTCATTTGCTGCACGATGAACGAGGACCTGTCCTTGAGGCTCTTGTTGCCAGAACTATACGTAATATTGAAGCTACTCAAGAGGAGGTGCGTTTGATTGGATTATCAGCTACTTTGCCAAATTATCAAGATGTGGCAACATTTCTGCGTGTTAAGCCGGATAAAGGATTATTCTACTTTGATAACAGTTTCCGGCCTGTGGCTCTCGAACAGCAATATATTGGGGTTACCGAAAAAAAAGCTTTGAAACGTTTTCAAGTGATGAACGAAATCGTTTATGAAAAAACAATGGAACATGCAGGACATAATCAGGTACTTGTATTTGTTCATTCTCGCAAAGAAACTGGTAAAACTGCGCGAGCAGTGCGTGATATGTGTCTGGAAAAGGATACATTAGGCAATTTCTTGCGAGAAGGTTCGGCAAGTATGGAAGTTTTACGCACCGAAGCGGAACAAGTGAAAAATACCGAACTAAAAGAATTACTTCCCTATGGTTTTGCCATACATCATGCTGGTATGACTCGTGTGGACAGAACACTTGTTGAAGATTTGTTTGCTGATCGACATATTCAGGTATTAGTTTCTACTGCGACGTTAGCTTGGGGTGTGAATTTGCCAGCTCATACAGTCATTATCAAGGGTACACAAGTTTATAATCCTGAGAAAGGACGATGGGTCGAGCTTAGTGCTTTAGATGTTCTACAAATGTTGGGACGTGCCGGTCGACCACAATACGATACTAAAGGCGAAGGAATATTAATTACAAATCATAGCGAATTACAGTTCTACCTATCGCTGCTCAATCAACAACTACCCATCGAATCGCAATTTGTGTCGAAAATGCCTGATATGCTTAATGCTGAAATCGTCTTGGGGACGGTGCAGAATTTAAAGGATGCCGTTAATTGGCTCGGTTACACTTATCTATATATACGTATGTTGCGAAATCCTACACTTTACGGTATATCACATGATCGACTTAAGGATGATCCACTATTGGAGCAATACCGTGCCGATTTAATTCATACTGCATCTTTGCATCTGGATCGAAGTGGTCTAATAAAATATGATCGTAAAAGTGGCAATTTCCAAGTTACCGAATTAGGACGTATAGCTTCACATTATTATTGCACTCATGAGACCATGATGACCTATAATCAATTGCTGAAACCAACTCTAAGTGAAATCGAGTTATTCCGAGTTTTTTCTTTATCATCGGAATTTAAACATATTACCGTTAGAGAAGAAGAAAAGCTTGAATTACAAAAGCTTATGGAGAGGGTGCCTATACCGATTAAGGAATCTATGGAAGAGAGCAGTGCTAAAGTGAATGTCCTTTTGCAAGCCTATATTTCTCAATTAAAGCTGGAAGGATTTGCTTTGATGTCCGATATGGTGTTTATTACCCAATCTGCTTCGCGCTTGATGCGTTCTATTTTCGAGATTGTACTGCATCGCGGTTGGGCTCAATTATCTGATAAAACACTCACTCTTTGCAAAATGATTGACCGCAGAATGTGGCAATCTATGACTCCCCTGCGTCAATTTAAAAAAATGCCCGACGAAATTGCAAAGAAATTGGAGAAAAAGAATTTCCCCTGGGAGCGTTTATACGATTTAGAACCGAATGAAATTGGCGAATTAATACGCGTACCGAAATTGGGTAAAACTATACACAAATTTGTACATCAGTTCCCAAAATTGGAATTATCTAGTCACATTCAACCCATTACACGATCGACCCTACGTGTGGAATTGACAATTACTCCAGATTTTCAATGGGATGAAAAAGTGCATGGCCAGTCGGAAGGATTCTGGATTTTAATAGAAGATGTCGATTCGGAAGTTATTCTACATCATGAATTCTTTCTGCTTAAGGAAAAATATGCCACTGATGAACATTCTATAAAATTTTTTGTGCCCGTCTATGAACCAATACCACCTCAGTATTTCTTGCGGATTGTCTCGGATCGCTGGATTGGTTCTGAAACACAATTACCCGTTTCGTTTAGGCATTTGATTTTACCGGAAAAGAATATGCCACCCACTGAATTATTGGATCTGCAACCTTTACCCATAACCGCTCTCCGAAATGCAAATTTCGAGGCCTTTTATGTGGATCATTTCCCTCAATTCAATCCTATTCAGACACAAGTATTCAATGCCGTTTATAATAGTGACGATAATGTATTCATAGGGGCACCAACAGGCTCTGGTAAACTGACTATAGCTGAGTTTGCTATAATGCGTCTCTTCTCACAAAATCCCGAAGGACGTTGCGTATATTTGGTTTCAAAAGAAGATCTCGCTGATCTCGTTTTTGCTGATTGGCATACAAAATTTGGCGGTTTATCGTTGAAGGTTGTTAAGCTCACGGGCGAAACAGGCACTGATTTGAAACTTTTGGCTAAGGGTCAAATAATTGTGGCGACGGCAGACAAATGGGATGTTCTATCGCGACGTTGGAAGCAACGTAAAAATGTACAGAATGTCCACCTTTTCGTAGTTGATGAATTGCAGTTGGTAGGCGGCGAAGAAGGACCTGTATTGGAAGTTGTTTGTTCTCGCATGCGTTACATTTCGTCGCAAATCGAGAAGCAAATACGTATTGTTGCTTTATCGACTTCGCTATCCGATGCTAAAGATGTCGCACAATGGCTGGGTTGCAACGCAAATGCTACTTTCAATTTTCATCCCAGTGTGCGTCCTATTCCTTTGGAATTACATATACAAGGTTATAACGTTACCCATAATGCGACTCGTATCACAACCATGTCGAAACCTGTTTATAATGCCATTATAAAATACAGTCCACATAAACCAGTTATAGTTTTCGTTTCGTCACGGAAGCAGGCTCGCCTGACTGCAATCGATATTTTAACATTTAGTGCGGCCGAAATGCATCCAAATCGATTTTTTCACGCCGAAGAAGAGGATATTAAACCATTCCTCGATCGTATGACGGACAAAACACTTAAAGAGACCCTATCTCAAGGGGTAGCCTATATACATGAAGGTTTAACCGCTTCTGATCATCGTTTGGTAGAACAACTTTTCGATTCGGGTGCTGTTCAGATCGCTGTAGTCAGTAGGGAGCTATGTTGGGGTATGAGTATATCAGCTCATTTGGTTATTATAATGGATACTCAATTTTATAATGGTAAAAATCATTCATATGAGGATTATCCCATAACCGATGTTTTGCAAATGATCGGTCGTGCAAATCGACCAATTGAAGATGCCGATGCCAAATGTGTGCTAATGTGTCAATCATCCAAGAAGGATTTCTTTATGAGATTTCTTAAAGAACCTTTGCCTATCGAAAGTCATTTAGATCATCGTTTACACGATCATTTTAATGCGGAAGTTGTTACAAAAACCATAGAGAATAAACAGGATGCTGTCGATTATTTAACATGGACGTTTCTTTATAGACGTCTAACACAAAATCCAAATTATTACAATCTCCAGGGAGTCACTCATAGACATTTATCTGATCACTTATCGGAACTTGTTGAAAACACTTTATCCGATTTAGAGCAATCGAAGTGTATAAGTATTGAAGATGATATGGATACGTTACCATTGAATCTGGGAATGATTGCAGCTTATTATTATATAAATTATACAACAATTGGTAAGCAAAAATCGAACTAGGTTTTTATAATGAGTTGGCACACAACTTAATTCGGTTGATTCATATTTTAATACTGCCAACCTATTTTTTCAGAGCTTTTTAGCTTATCATTAAATAGCAAGACTAAGATAAGAGGTCTGCTGGAAATAATATCATCCGCTGCTGAATATGAAGATGTTGTAGTTCGTCATCACGAGGAAAACATTTTGCGTTCACTCTCTCAACGATTACCAAATAAATTAACTGGACCAAATGATAGCGCACCGAGGTTGAATTTTTAAATTTTGATATAAAGACACTCAATTAATATTTCATACTTATCTAGATTCAATGATCCCCATGTTAAAACGAATTGCTTACTGCAGGCTCACTTGTCCCGGATTCAGTTAGGCCCTGAACTGCAAGGAGATACGGAGCAAATTTTAGGCAAAGCCATACGTTTAATTCAAGCCTGCGTAGACGTATTAAGCTCTAATGGTTGGTTATCACCAGCAGTTGCTGCTATGGAGTTGGCACAAATGGTAACTCAATCTATGTGGAGTAAGGATTCCTATCTTAAACAATTGCCCCACTTTAGTACGGAAGTAATTAAGCGTTGTACTGATAAGGTTTGTATTATTATTGGCTGCTATCACTAAATTATTATAAAGTATACTAGGAAAAATTATATATCTTTTATAGAAAATTGAAACTGTTTTCGATATAATGGAATTAGAGGATGATGATCGTATACGTCTTTTACAATTATCCGAAGAACAAATGGCTGATGTGGCGAGATTTTGTAACCGTTATCCTAATATTGAATTAAATTACGAGGTGCTTGATAAAGGACATGTACATTCGGGATCAACTGTAAACGTGTTAGTTAATCTCGAACGTGAGGATGAGATCACGGGACCAGTTATAGCACCATTCTTCCCTCAAGTAAGAAAACACAGTGGATGTCATTTCAGAAGAATAATGAAAATATCAAAGTTGGACATTTTTAAAAATTTATTTTAAATTTATTTTTATAAACAGAAACGCGAAGAAGGCTGGTGGGTCGTCATTGGTGATCCGAAAACGAATTCTTTATTGTCTATTAAGCGCCTAACTCTACAACAAAAGGCTAAAGTCAAATTGGATTTTGTTGCGCCGAGCCCTGGACGTCACGAATATACGCTCTACTTTATGAGCGATTCGTATTTGGGCTGCGATCAGGAATATAAATTCTCTATAGATGTTGGAGATTTTCAGTCGGGCAGTGAAAGTGAATCAGAGTGAGCGGAATGGATAAGTGAAAATCATTTCGTAATAAAATAAAATAAATGATATGAATGAAAGGAATTAAAAATAGAAATCTTTCATTCAAATTAATTATATATTCATATTTAATTAAATGTATCTTTTTTCATAAAATATATATACTTAGTCTTGAGTTTATTTTGGAGTTATGGTAATACCTCGAGCATCGATAATTGTTAAGTGATTGTTAGATTTTATGTTGCCTCAAGATATGTGGACAACTTATAAAAACAACATTGAGATGTCGGCGACTTGTGAGAAGGTTTTCTTGTTTTGCATTTATAATCGTTTTCAAATAAAACTAAGTGCGAAATATGTTGCGACGAGCTCTTCTTAGAATTAGTTTCTGCTTTGGTTTAATATGCAGTGATGATTCAACTACGACTTCATCCACAGGTGCTCCAGATGATGCTGCGGGAGACAGAGGTGGTTTAGCTTTTATCGTAAAGAGGACAGATTTATATATACTTACGCAAAAGATTGATGGCAGAGTTTTGTTGATTACTAAAACTTAATTCCATACATGCTAACTGAGATGAATATAAAAATATTAAAAACATCACTATAAACAGTTTCATTGCGAAAATTGTATCGATCCGATCCGATCTGATCTTAATATAATTGTTCAGTAAATTACAGAGGTTAGTTCATTAATACAATATTCTAGCATTTCTTTGTTAATTACAAAACGAAAGATACTAGTCAGACAAGTTTTACAGAGAAAACTAGTTTTACTTCCTCAAATGAATTCGTTAGTTGACACGATTTTGTTCGTAATCTACTAAATAGATCCAAGAATCTTCAACAACAAATTAATGACAAAGTATCTTAAGATATTAAGACAATTAGTTAAAAGTGGGTATACCTTTTTTACCGCATTGAGTTTAATGTTATTTTGTAAAGAATGAGAACAGTTTGAGCTAAAATTACTTTATCAAAAATTATTACCTTAATAGAGCTTAAAATTTCATTAAACGATGCTCATGGATTCTCCGAATATCTCATTTAGATCTCATAATAAAATCCAAATGAAACAAATCTTGTAATCCGGGTACATATAATTTGAGAAGTGACACAGATTTTTGACAGAGTTTTGTTTTTCTTCTTTTTCTTTTTCTATTTTAAAGTAAATATTAGGTTATTTAGAGTGAATTGAACCATTTAATTAATTCATTTGCTAATACGCAGTTGCTGAGATGTTAGAATTTTAGTACTTTTAACGCTTTTCAAATATTTTAGCACTGTTAGTACCATAATTCCTTCGGTAGTATCATAAGTATAAAATTTTTAAAATTTAATGTAACCAATAGTAAAGTTACTACTGTGAAAAATTTTCTAGTTTTTATAATTTATTGCTTCGCTTACTAGCATTACATTCTTCGTTTCCTGGCCACCTTAAAGTTGAATCCAATATTCAATGACAATTTCCATTTATAATTAATTTGCAATCACACGAGATAAGTCAAAACAGTATTAGTAAATAATTTTTCAACATTTTAAACGTTAGAAATATTTCGGCGACACTAACGTAGTAATTACTATGTGGCTCCACAATTTTTCAAAAATGAAATACTTAGAATAGTTTTATAGTTTATATTAATAAATATTGTAATAATCTGATGTTAAATTCTCTTCAACATATTCATGCACAAGTAGGTTACCAATAAATTGTACATTTAATAAAAAGGCCATGGATTGAAATAAATTTATCGACTGAAATGGTTGCAAAGCTGTGGAGCACATAATTATTTGGTGTCTAAAAAAATCTCAAAACAAATTCATTTTTGTATTTTTATTACATCTGATTTAGCCGTTGAATGCATTTTAGTGGAGTTGCAGTTTTTGAGTGCGTTGCTATCATGACGCAAGACTTTGACAATTGTATATTATTTTTCATTTGTTGCGATGTAAACTGGTGAAATTATTTGAATTATAATAAATAATGGTAAATAAACTATTACGAATTAATTTGTAGTGTGATAGTTACATTCAATTTGAAGGCAATGGACTCGTTTGTTGGTTCCGAGCTGTTTAGTAGTTAAGGGTTTAATTACATTGCGTCAGATTGCAATGGGATTGCAGAGCGCTTGCCACCCCATGAGTGGAAGCGCTCCTTCTTACCAATAACATAAGATTCCCTTTTGGTTTTTGGCAATAATTGCGATTTCATGTTTTCCATAACTACGGCTTTCACAAATGCCAAAATTGCTGAGTCGCCCAACACTTTTCTCATTCCATTTAACATCGGGTCGGTATTGCTGAGGAATGAGAACTTCCCTTCGGAATAGGGAATTTGTTGAACGGAAGTACCGCCGAAGAAATCACAAGTGTTCACATAATTCGCTTTTGCCTGAGCGATGCATTTTCGAAATTCCGTTGAATCAATGCACGCGTTTAACTCATTGTCATTATTTGTTTTTGTGAATACGAGGTGCGTTGCTTGGACACTGATACCAGCACGAAACAGTAGACCGTAAAGAAAGAGCCAGCTAGTATGCATAACGGAATTTTAGTTAATCTCGAGTGGATTTCGTTATTTAACTGCAAATGCCTTTCTATTGCTTCCAGTTTTTATAGCAAATGTCCGTACTTCGATCCTTTTGTTTAATTGAATGTAATGATTGTTATTGTTTCCAAGTCGTTACGCTAATTTCAATCAATTCTTACCCTCAACAATAAGCTCTGGAGGGTGGGGAGAGGGGCGTAGACGTTAAGATTGTTCAAGCTACTGGAAGCTTCTTAGCGTCATTTTATTTGGTGCTTCGAAACTAAAAAGCACGTTAAGCAACATAATCCTGATGCTCCATTAATACGTATCCTAAGAAATCCTGAATCGTTTATGTTCATACTCTAGAGAGGCAAAGAGCGATTTATAATTATTTTCAATTAACAGCTTTTTAATTTTTTTACACCCCATTTAGTTTTTATTGCTTCTGTGTTTTTTACAGAAATTTCGCTTTTGCGGTGAGGGGGATTGTCCTGATTGGGTGCTGGCAGAAATTATATCCACTTTATCGAATTTTACTGCAGCTAAATTAGAAACTTTAGCATTATTAGTATGTCAAAGGATAACGGGATTATCTTTTGAAGTGAGTTCGTGAAGATTTTATCGCTGTTTTGAATATTTAATTCCTATTTAAAATTTTTAGGAAGACAAAGTAAAAGAGATTGCTGGCGATATTGCTGACGATGGAAAATCTGCTGTCGCTTGTTTAGATTTCATTTTAGTTAATTCAGCACGTTATAATATTGAAGAGATTGTGCTTTTGGAGGAATTGCAACAATTGGGGTTGCCTAAACTCCATGCAAATGGAATATGTCGCGTTTTAACCGAAAATCAATTAGTCATAAGGAAAAGGCTGCTGCAAAATTGCTTCAAAAGTTTGTATTTAATCGATTTTTGTCAAAAAAGTAAACACTTTCAGATATTTGTATTTATTTACAGTAAATGAGCTGGAAAAAGTGGAGTATAAATTATCAAATGATATATACGATGCTGTTTTGTTGGAGTTGAAAATTGCGAACGAAATAATTTACGGATTGCCTAAAGATGAAACGCATGTCGTTAGCATAGATCGAGCAAACTTGTTCGCTCTATTAAAAGATATGAAAGAGGCTAGAAATATTGTAAGAAAATATAATTCGTATACGGATACGGGTGTGAACTGAAAACCTTTCAAATATGAAATAGCTCCTTGGAATGGTAATTGAATCTACCCGAATAAAACGTTTGGGTTTGGTTATTCCCGTCTGTCAGAGTTTATAGTTTACCGCCTAGGTTCAAAGAAAATGCGGATAAATAGTTAATATAAATTTATATTCAAGTTGAAAGTAAAACTGAAGAATTGCTTCACTGGAATCAAGAACGAATCACGGAAGTTTTATACCTGTTAGTCTGCTGGTACGGTTTACATGATTTGGAAACTAAATCAAACCGTTCGATCGGTCCGGAGTTGTATCAATCAGATAACAAAAAAGGCATTGTAATTGCGAATGGTTGAACCTTTTCGGAGTTAGGACATAATTTTTTATGAATTGATTAAAGAAAATAGAAATTGATTATCTGTGACACCCTGTAAGAGGCAGCTATATTAAACTCACCTTGACGAGTGGTTTCTGGTTTTGCCAAACTACTGGGTTGCTGCCTTTGTTATAAAAAGAATTTCACAGAGCTTTTCAAACCAACTCGAATGCCGAGATCTCAACGTTATTATAGCAATGAAAAAGTTTTGTGAATTTAATAAGATTTTATTTTGAAAAATTCTTTCAAAATAAATAAATTGTGAACAATTTCCTTTATGCGTCGCCACTTACGCCCAGAATTTGATTTAAGGTGTAGTTTTTAATAAAAATTGAATAACTGGTGCTCCGAAAGATTTTAAAATTCTCAGAAAATTAATTCACTCAGAAAACATTCTCAGAGTATAATGTCAATATCGAAATAATTATGCTCTTATTGAATATAATTTTTATAAAATTGCAGCTGCAACATGACCGATACGAATGAATAATAATAAATTAATCATTAATTTACACTTTGTTACATTTTGATCTAATAATCTTAACCATTCTTTCTGCTGTTAAACGATTCAGTCCGCTAGAAGACAGATATTACCTCATCTTATGCTCTGAGATAAATTCTTTTAATTAAAATTCGCTGCTGTTGACAAAATGCTACCTTTGACATATCTTCGTTATTAATTTTATTAAAAAGATTCATTAAGAAAAGAATAAGTTATTAAAAAAGGCAAAAAATTCAATTAAAAAATGGGAAAAATCATTTCAAAACGGGAGAAAAAACTAGAAAAACGTCATTTTTATAACGTTTTTATGAGAGAAAAAAATGGCTGTTTGACAGATGTTGCCATTTAAAGATGTTCGCGTCCAATTTAACCCTCTTTTCATGGGAGTATACTATAAACCATAAAGTGCACGGTAATCCATGCAGAAGCGTCTTTTTCTTGTTCTTATTTTTACATTATTTTTTATAGTTTTTTTGAAATATTCCATCAATAGAAGATTAGAGTAATTAGCAGAAAATTTATGAAAATATTTTGTTTATGGAAGCAATTTATTTGAATCATTTGAAAATAATCTACGTCGATGTTTTGGGCGTCTCTAAATATGTAAGAATCTAATAATTCTAATCATGAAATAATAGCTCGAAAAACAAATATATTTCAAGCCTGCGAATTTGATCCGGGGAATCTTGTGACCGGCAATTGTTTGTGTCTATCACGTTGTTCTGAATAAAATTTTAGAAATATCAATTAAGGAGATCCTTTATGGAAGTCCTTTATGGAGGTTCTTCATAAACCTCTTCTCTGATATCTTCTACGATAAATGAATTGTGGTAACGGGGTTGGTGGGGCCTCGTATCGCTCTTTTTAACATACCATCACTCCGTCTTAAGCAAAGCTTTCAAAATATATCTATTTATAAATGAATAGATAGTGATGGTGATGACTTAGTGGGAGAATTTTGATCCCTTCTTTCACACAATTGCGGTGGAAAAGTGTGTTTTTAAACCTTTCAGATAAATTAATTGGGGTCATGGTGGTATTGGCAAGGAATGGGATCACCCCCAGAGAAGACGGTACATTCCAAGAATTGCAACAATCATAACAATTTTAAATATGAAATTATTCAATTAGGCGTTATCCATATGTGTCTCTGACTGAATGAAATAGAGCTTCGCATTAATAGAGAAGGAACCGATGTAGAGAATCAGGACCGGTTCTGGGGTGGGTGGCGTTCCTACTGTTAATCGGTAAAGCTTTCGAAAGTCTCAATTGGTTGAACGGAAAGACGTGGCTGAAATTTGTTGGCATACATTTCATAATGCTTTACCGTGAAGATTTGCTGCTGGTGCAGCTGCTGCCGCTGCTGCCGCTGCTATCGCTAAGTTTTTGCGGCAATTTCGGAATTTGCTGGCATGTAATTTTCTTAAATAACATTTTAATTGCTTAGGAAATCATTGCCAATTTTCACAATGCGAATTTAATAACGCGGTAACATAATGTGTTAACTATATGTAAGTCATAAAGAGAACAAAAACAACTACAATAGACGGTAATTGATATACGGCGGGAATGGGGTGGCGGACTCATTGCTTACTGACATGATGGTAAAATAAAGCCAAGAAAAAACCAAACCATATTTGGTTGAGATTGGGAAGAGTCGTAGGTTGGTTCCACCAAGACGCTAATGATTTATTTTGTTTAGGTGTTTTTTGGGGAGGGATGAATATATGATATGAATATAATTGCACCTGAATACAGACACATATTACATGGATGTCTTGAGATGCACGTGTGCGGTTACAACTATCAGAACCCAAATCGGTGTCCGCTAGCGAAGTAAGGGTTAATTAAACCAAGTCATGGACGTTTCTATTTGTTTGTGCCTTCACTTCACTTCCCTCCACAATTAACTCTCGTGCTTGTAAACGTTACCTGTTTATATAATATTACACGTCGCCAAGTTTATTTGCAGCAAATATAATAAATATCACCAACGTATAACTATGGAATTATCTATCCATTCTAATATAATCCCAAGCAATCTTCTAGTATTGAATGAATTAAAGAAAGAGGAAGAACAAGGCATAAGGACAATACTAAACACTCACTTGTTCACTTGTTTACAGACAAAACAGCAATCGTACAAAAACAAAAGGGCAAAAAACATGTGTATCTTTCAGATACGTATCTGATTAAGCGTTACACGCAGTACAACCAATTCAACAACATACACCCGCCTACCGCCCATCTCCCTTTAAAGAATAAGTTTGTTACTTATTTCCACCCTGTTTAAGGATATTGTGTGTCGAGCTTGTTTACGTATTTACATGTTTGGTTGTGTGTACGCGTTATTACATTACGCATCAATGACGCAGCATAAATGCTTTTATACTTTTTTTCATTTAGCGAGTAAGCGAGTGGGTGGTTGGGTGGGTTGGCCGCTTGGCTGGTTGGACATGGTCAAGGGGAATGAGTTTTCTACACGGAATGAAACGATTGTTGATATTGTTATTATTTGTTAGGCAACACTGGCGACAGTCAATGGAACATTTCATATTAAATAACGCTCATACTTTGCTGCAACGAATTATACTCAGGAAGTTATTTTGTTGGAAGGGCGGTGAAGGATGGTGTTGGTGGTGATGGCAGTTTGTTAAAGGGTGAATGTTTTTTTTGGTAAAAATTCAATTTTTAATAGTTTTAAATTATACAGATTAATAATAATTGATTTCTGCAATCGTTCCACATCTCATTTAAAATAGTAATTAATATTGAAAGCCCTCGTATGTCCGATTTTTTCCTCAACTACTCATTCCCAGTTGCCTAACAACTGTTTGAGATATATATACTATGTCATTTGCAGTTCCAGTCAGTTGAAAGGCAACTGGAAGAGGCTAGATAAGACCCGAAGGCGACACTCGGAATTAGCCTATGAGTTTTAAGTTAGGAATCGATAGGTTGTTTCCCAATTATTTGGCGGGCAGTAATAGCAACTAATAGTAATATTATTCAAAAATTCATCATTATATATCTCTCAGACTTATTACTTATGGGACTACCCTCCAAAGTCTAGTGTTGGACAGTTTTGAATTATCTTCTGTTAAAATTTTGTTGATTCTATTGCCGATATTTATCGTATATATGCCAGTACTTCATATACGTCGCAATTAACTTTTCCAGTAAACTTTTATTTTTACTATCCTGTAGAATAAATTATCCCACTGTGGCCTTTCATCTTTACCCCCTCAAATGAATGCGGCTGGTTATTTTTTGACTTTCGGATTAAAGTGGCGGGCGTTCGGGTTCATATCCTTCCTCGAGATTGATGCGACTTGATTGTATTTAAGGGTAATAATGGTATAAACGTTTGACTAAATGATTTCATTTTATCCTACCGGTATGAATGGGGCGATATTCAATTAAAGTTATGGTCTAGGGTGATCAGCCCCTTGCCAGTCTAGCGAGTTGTCCTGTCTCGTCATCAAACTAATCCAAGCATTGGCACGTACGATTATGCATGGATATTTTGTGCGCGCCTATAGATATATCTATTGTCTAGTATAAGTATATGCGCAAGGACAATCAGTATCAATTAATTTATCTTGGGAGTTATCCTCAGATTTGGTTGTGCTATAGAAATTGCATAATTGCATAAGTCGTTTAATCAGCTCACATCGACAGGAATATCATTTCCAAGGATTTTTGAATTATTGTAGTGACCATCAGTAATGTTGGAGGTTCGTGAATGACAAGTACGTAATTTACTGATAATGGAAAATTATTACGTACTCATGAGTAGGAACAAGAAATAACAATTGTAGAATGTTATGAGCTCAGTAGTAGTAGTAGTTTTGTAGGCTAAAACCGCCTCGTAGGTACTTTATTGGGTTTATTTTGAGAGCAGTCCTCTCAACCCGTTTAGGCTTTTACAGTTGCTTTTCAACGTTAGATATTATTATGAAAGACGCTCTGAAAAACATAGCTCCGTCAAAACAGTTGAAAGGCGACTGGGGAAAACTAGACATGACGAGAATAAGAATTAGTTAGACCGGACGTTAGAATAAACGCATACATTTCTGACACGGTATTTTAGTTTTGCCAGACGGAAGTAATAGAATTTCAATTAGTCAAGATATGGAAACTTAGAGCATTATAGATCAATTGTGGCATGCAGGTACTCCAAATTTTATGAAGAACGACGGTGTGAAAATTTGATAGGTTTCATTAGAGCTTCCTACGACTTCATGGACTGCTAACATGTCCATCAGCTATTTCCATCTTAGACAAAATTCTTCCAATTAATTTGTGGTTAAACATAATTTTGAATATCTGCTCAATTCTATTCATCCTATGAGCCAAATGTCCATACGACCCTTGTGTAGGGCGCATAATTATAATTGACATATGTATAAATTTGTCGCATATCAAAGCAACACACCTTCACATATGATACCCATCTGTTGCCAATTTCGGTTGATTTGAGTGAGTTACTATCGATTTTATGACTGTCATTTATGACTATTACAATAACAACAACAATGATTCTTCAATATTCGTTACATCTGCAACGAGACAAATTTTTAATATCCAAACGCTGTTGTTGTAAAAAGAGGAAAGGCTTTACAGCCTCTCGAATTGCAAGGTGGATTTGATTTTTAACTGCTTGCGGTTACCACCCTCCTCCTTTCCGGCCATGCTCTTGAGTAAGTTACTTTCGAAGGATCCGTACGATGGTGTTCCTGGTGGACTCGCAAATGCTTCTTATTGCGAATATTTTCTTTTATGATTTTTTCGCGTAAACGGAATTTATAGTTTCACAAGATGTTCCCGCGTTTTGAGATTAAATAGCTCCAAGTGATTGAGCCATTGGATAGACGATGGCTTTTACGCGGTCTAAAAGGCATAAAAAGGTAATACATTTGGTTTGATAAAGGTTAATCAATTTTTTAATAAAACTAAAATGGTTTTTATCGAATATTTAAAAGACGACCTAAACGTAATAACCCTTTTGTTAAAGTTCAAACCCACCAAGGCGGTTACCAGATATTCATTATTTTATGCAAATAAATGTGTTACAAAAATCCGAAATTATTTAAATTCGCTTTCGTAATTACTTTCGTAAACATCGTTTCATCAAAGTAACTTACATTGACCCTCTCTTTTCATTTGCCATCCTTGTGGTCCTTAATTTGTCATAAACAAATTGAATGTTACGGCAATACATTTTCTGTTTTGTATCTCTCCTTCCTCTAATTCCACAAGCCTTACAATGATAGCCTGTCAGGCAACCAGTTAGTCCGCCCTCTTGTGGGTGTTACAAAGGATTTGCTATAAAATCCCACACGCACAACCAGCGTGACTTGACTTAAGCCAAGGCGGCGGTGGCGGCGGTCTCCTGGGGTCGGCACAGCATTGCTTCTGAATTTTCATTGACAAATAGAAAAATTCTGCTGGGATTTCATTGAGGAAGCTGACAGCGGCTCAGCCTTTGGTGAAGGGTTTGCGGTTTTTCATTGCGCCGTCTATTTAATGAAATCTCAGTTTTAGCATCAGGTTGACTTTCGGAAGTGTCCCGTAAATGTCCCGGAAGTCATCACTCATCTTCCCGACTATCCCCCTCCACCTCCGCCAATGTTGTGAGCTTGTAATTTTGGTGTCGCCGATCTCACGCACTTGACTAAAATTATTTCATTATTTATTCTCAATTATGTAATTCCGATCTAATATCTGTTGTTGTTGTCGTTATTGTTGTTGTTGATGTTGTTGCCTTTATTGTGTTTTATTATCGTTATTGTTTTAATTTTGTTGATTTGCGTTGGCGACACGTGACTGTCGTGTGCGTGCGTTTTACGTACTTCCTTCCGCTAGGCTTGCGACCGTTGTTCGCTGACTTTAGTTGCAAAGTGCGTACAGGCGTCGAAGCAGTACGGTGTGAATAAATTGCGTGTAAAATGCATGTAATGATAAGATACAACAACAATAAAAAAACCATTACGATGACACATTATAGTGCTGTTTGTTAGGCTGCCTTGTTGGCAAGTCCGGTTTATTTTGTCGCCACGTCGCTTTGGTTTGCGGTTTGTGTCTGTTTGTGGGCAGCAATCGAAGACACGTGTCGCCTCATCGCTCATCATGCATATGTTGCAAACTGTAATTTTTATTGTTATCAAAACAGCTATCGATGATAGCGGTTGCCTCGTTTTGGGATGCAAAAATTGCATATTTTAAAACCTTTCGCTATAAAGTGTAATAAATTATTTAAAAGGAAAATCGACCATGAGAAAATGTTTATTTTAAAAAGGAGATACAGCTCCTTATAAATCACAGAGCTCGCCACGTAGTTAGTTACCGCCATCCTTTTTTGTGAGAGATATCTTCATAGGGGAATCAATAGAGATTCTGCCTTGAATTTAGCTGAGAATATTTCGTTTTCGATTTTCAAAGAAAAACCAATTATTCAAATTTCAAAGGAGTTTATAACTCCTAAACTAAACCAGAAATTACCGGGGATTAAATTCGGTTTCGTCCATGAAAGAAACAATTTCTCTTAGAATTTCTTTCACGCGATTTTTTGGCAAATTGCGTTGTCGATTGTGTTATCAGGCGGATAATAAAAATGAATTTCATAGTGCGAAACTGAAGGAGTCAAAATAGCTTACATTACTTTTTTCTTGGCCACTTTTTAACAAAACCGTTAACGTTTTAACAAAACTCGTTATGGATTCGCATAAAAAGAGAATCCGAATGTAATTTTCTCTTTCAGCAATGAGACTGAAGTTAATCGCAGGTAATTAATGATTTAGTTTGCGAGATATAAACCTATACTAAACCAATAATTACCTGTGATTACTTTTGGTTTCATTGTTGGATGAAAAAATACGATTAATATCTCTCTTTATTCGAATTTTAATCGAATTGCGTTATGCATTGTATTATCAGCGTCCGAGAATTGATAGAGGTTGAAATATATCGAAAATTTATGTGCGGTAAAAATGTATAAAGGTCTACAAACCTCGATCTTCGCATAGCCCATCCATCTTCTTCTATCTCCACCACCCCCTCCCTATCATCGAGAGATGAAAGAAGAGGTTCTAGAACGTTCATAAATCATATAAAATACTGATGGGCCAAACCAAATGGAGATGACCCTTTAATATATGAATGCATAACGAAACGTTATCCATTTCCAAACTCCAATAGCTTTCCTACGCCGAGACTTCCGTCCTCCTACCACTTACCCTCCCACCCACTCCTTCAACAAATTTATATAAGAATAAATGAATGAATAATTGTAGGAGCGAATTCTCGTGGGGAAACCATAGTCGGTCGGGCCAGCAGCTGGTTTTTTTTGTAATAGTTGCCATTGTTTTGATTCTATAGCAGATTCATGGCAGTCGATTTAGAAACTATGCCATCGAATATTGCTACGCCGCATCACAACATTCAAATTTGGTCCATCTTCTAAAGCACTGCCCAGAAAAAGCACCTGCTGCTGCTGCAGCCAGCGTTGTAACGCGCGCGGCCAGCACAAATAGAATACAAATCGACTGCTTCGATTGCTATTTTATCGTATTCCACTCGCACAAAATCTGTCGTTTCTGATTTATAGCACGATTTAGATTTATTTCGTTGGTGGGTTTTTGGCAGGAAAAAAGAATTTTTATTGGTTTTTTGTAGAAATTTTTTTTGGAAAACAGGTAGGAAGTTCGATAGATTTCCGAAGTGCTTCTCCTTCTTTATCGTAATACAACAATACCGATATTTCGCTCCATCACACCATCACCTTCATCGTCATCAGCATCACCACCTACACCTCTACCATCATCACCTTCACCACATTGCCCTGGCCAATGACATTGCCGGCCTCTTCCATTTGGCCAGATGAATAATTTTATATTTCTAAAAAAAAACGAATATAACTTTTACAGGAATAAATTGAAACTCGAATCGTTAGAAACGTTTTAATGGTAGTGCCCTTTGGTGGTTTCAACGCATTTAGCCGCGCATTTTCAACGGTGCGTTGCAGCCATAGTGTACGTCTAATGATTGACTGTCATTTTTTAAGGTGATAATGATGATGATGTGGTGGTGATAATATGACTATGATTATGATGATTATTATGATTATTATGATAATTATGATTATGATGATTATTATGATGATTATGATTATGATGATCATGATATGGTGATAACGATGATGACGCATTTGATGAATAAGCATCCCTTTTAAAGCAATCGGCATTGGCAGTCACCTGGTAGTGACATATTTTCTTATTCATGCGTATGTTTTTATTTTCTTTTTCTTTTTTAAAAACTTTTAACGAATGACTGACTCGCAGTCGTAAAGAAACCAACCAGATCAAGCTGACGCCACCGAATTAGCAAACATATTTATTGCTTTAGATGAGGATGAAATGAGCGTCGGGGAGAGATTTAAAAAGTTCGGACGTTGGAAGACAGTAGGGTAATCTCGACATGGTTAAGAACCTTCCGACCAAAGTAGTATTTATTGCATTGTAATTGATTTTCGCCCAACAGGTTTACTGCTTAAGTATACAAAATTTGCTTCTATAGTGTTTGGGTTTTTGTCCTGACTAAGAGTAATCTCGTTTACTCGTTGAATATTTTAATCGTTTAAAGTTTAACTTTGTTTAATCAAATATAAACAAAATACTTTTCCAAAATTGTTTTAACATTTATAGGTAGTAGCTTCTTCTTGATACTCCTCTAATTATTGATCTCGTCTGGTAATTTTGCCATCTTTTGTTCTTGCCTCAACTAGGAAATCTTGTTTCAAACCACTTCCTCAAAAAGGAACACTTTCGATGAAGTTTATTTTTAAAAATATTTCATAATAATCCGTTCTCTTTGAAATTAATTTACTTTGGATTAAGAATAAAAAATAAATACAATTTATAAACTCGTAAACCAAATTAAATTCAATCGCTCTTGCTCAATAAGCACCCTGTAATATATGATTCATTTATTCATTCATTTGTAAATCTATATAATTCATAATAAAATAAATGGAGGTCGTTCGACTTGGCTCCGCTTACTTCAATAACGATCGATGAAAAGGGCGTAGCTGGGTAAGCGGGGAGGAGAGTACTTTTCCGAAAATAATTATGCAACGATTTTCATTTATTTTGTTCGCAGAAACATTTGCGAAAATCAAATCAAATCAAAACCAAAAACATTAACCAAATCACTCGAATAAAAGGCATAAATTTAATGGCGGCGAATCGGTGGCCATTCTCGAAAGCTAGTCGAAGCCATTCGTAACCACATGACGTTGCACCTCTTCTCCCCCTCCCTTTTCGCGTTGCCCAAAAACTAACCTAAACCAACCAGCTACCAAAACAAGCAACATAATTAGAGCTGTTTTTTAAAGATTTATGGCGAGATGGCTCTCGGTGAAGACTTTTGTCTTCTGGGTCCGAGTCTGTTTATTTAAATTATTTTCGAATTTGTAACTAATTTATTCGAAGTAGTTTTTAGTCGAAGCAACCGCAAATATATCTGCAAAAAGATGAAGAAGAGACAGCTAATTTGTTTCAGCTTAAAAGCTGTCAGAGTTGCCATAATTTCAAGAAAGTGTCGTACCACAATGTAAACATATTTTCCAAAGACTCGCTCTTACAGTTATTATCAGTTGAGTAGTGCCGGGTGGGGGGAGTAGAACGACATGCGTTCATACAAATCCCGCTAGCAAGTTTTGGCAGTCGGTGATAGTTGCGGCGGATTGCAGTGGAAATGCTTTTAAGGATTTGTTCTTTCGGAAGAGGAGCAGAAAGAGGCGGAGAGGAGAATGGTTTGTCCAAAATAGTGTTGGGTTGTGGGATATCAAATGGTCTCTTAAACTAATAACAACGACACTCTTATAAAGACGTCATTAGCTTAACTGATTTGAGCCTTAGATTTCTTAGCTCTTCTGTCTCTTTCTCAGGCTTTTAAAAGCTGAAGAAAGTCGCCTCAAGCCGTCCGTTGATTTCTTCCTTCTGCCAGAAATCTGCCATATATAAATTATTGGCTACGGTAAACGTATGTTTCAATGTGAACTATGCGTTGCGGTCTTTATTATTGTTGGACCTTTCGTGGTTCGGTCTGTGACAGGCTTTTAGTATTATTTAATTTATTTTATTTTTTTATTTTGTTCACTGCATTTACTCGAGTGCGTGCGGTTGAATGTTTTGAGAAAATTCGAGTATTTCTAAGTAGTAGGTAATTGAATTGAAATGACATCATGGCGATAACAACAACAACGACAATAAGTTGGAGCAACCCAATAGAGAATTTAGCAATGCATCACTTAAGGGTTTTTCATTAAAGACATAACACAGCATTAGTGAGGTTCGATTGGGAAAAGTATCGATATTTCCTATGTCTAACGAGTTTAAATGCGTTTATGAATTTGCGTTAAATGAGTTCGTTTCCATTTTAAGTCAATATTTTTATATAAAATTTATCTTGGAATACGCCAATTCATCGGCGTGGAATGGACCGATTTCGTTCCTTTTTAATTGAATCTCTTACGATTGCGTCATTTTTCGAAATGCCTTTCGGTTGATACATTGCCTCGTTGGCATTGGATCGCCCAGTAGAAAATATTTTGCCTTAAATTTGGCGGGTATAACACGCTGAGACTGTCTGATAGAATGATTATTATGATAAAAAATTAAAATTATTAATATTATTAAAATATTTCTAATAATTTTTAAGCGGCAATTGTTTGTGAGTTTCGTCATGACAAAAATATTAACCTTGGCTGACTTTCTTATGTCAATGGTTCTTCATAAGCCTTCAAAAATAAGGTCGTATAGAAATACTGTTATGTCCTCTAGTACAATGTCATGAATGTATTGACTATGGGAGAATGATAAGACGCAATATAAAAATGTAATGTTAAATTCGACTTTAACGAACTTTAATAATTTAAGCTTTGTTCTTAATTTTTCCCGAAAATTCTCTAGAGGGTTATCAGTTTATGTGTGCGTGTGCGTGTGGAACTAAAACTGCGCTGTTCTCGTGATTGATAAAGAGCTGACAGATAGAGAGTCAACCGATTAGCAAGAATGCAAAACGTTTTCAGTGGAAATGTCACTTGAGAAAATTGCAACCATTTTTCACTAAAATAGATCCATACTAAGTTAATTTTAAGTTAAGTTAAGACTATGAATAATCTTGTTGTACCTAATTTTTTGGTTTGTCCAATTTATGGCTAAAGCTGCATTGTATAAATTCTACTTTCTGCCATCCTTCGCTTTTCGAATTTCCTTATGTTTTCACTCCCACACTTCCTGCCTCTCTTTAGCAGGTTCTCTCCCTCTTTCTCTTCATTCAGCTCTCTTTTTCCGCGCTACGCTTTCAATAATATCTTAATTAATAGTAGGTTTTGGTGTAGTAATAATTTTACTACGATGACATTATTTGCTCCCAATCTGAATCAAGAAATTTTCCACGTCAAAATTGTTTTTGGTATTATTGGTAGTGAATATATCGTTGGTTATATATGCATATAATACACTAATGTTGTTATACGTTTTAGTAGATTTGCTTATTATGGCGGTGCCAGGATGGATTGCGACATAAAGTCGCGTATAAAAGCATTTAGGTGTGAACATTTTGCAGTAGAAAAAGCAAAAGTTAAAATTTTGAAAAGTAGGATTGTTTGAATGAATTCAATAAAACTGTATTCCGAAAACTTATTATTAATGGAATTATTAATAAATAACGACAGCTCAAGTTTTGCCTTAGAACTCGAAAAGGAGTTGTCATATATAATTTCGAAATCAACGTCAGTTTACCATATGTGATGTTAACTTTTAATACTTCTAGGGTTATTTTATATTTGTTTATTCTATATATTCTCAGTATTCTCGGGTTTCGTTAAATTTTTTGGACACTTTTCTCTACTAGGAACAGAGAAAAGGCTGTGATTTTTGGCCGCAACAATTGGCCGCGATCGTTGGCGTCCACCTTTGCTCCTCCTTTTGAAAGGAGCTATACAACTGGATTTAATCCAAGAAAAAATGATGAGAAATAATGCAAAAAAGCATTAAAAATATTAAACTCCAATTTTTTACAATTTTTTTAAAGTCGGCCATTTGTCAGTGCTATCTATCCTCATAAAAATGTACTCTATCTTATTTTAATGTGATTTTCCGTTACAATTTTGTCGAAATATCTTGTTGGACATTTATAAAAAATTCGACTCGCCTAAGTTAATTACCCTCGCAATTATTTGTGTAATTAAAAATACAAAGCAACACTCATCATTATTAAGTTAATCATAATCATCCATTCATATCATTCGAGGCAACAAAATAACAGAGAAGAAAACAGCCAGATGTTTCTTGGTATTATCTACCACTCTAGTTCCGATCGGGCCATTATTCGACATATATCCGATATATGCGTTGAATGCGTTGAATCAACAACAGAAACAAATGGAGCCGATTTACAAAAGATAATAATGTAAAGAATAATTAATATAAAAAAGAAGGTACCAATTACTCAAATAGCGCTAAAAATTAATTGGAAGTCAAAAATAATTGAGCGGACAAATTGAAAGGACAAAACAAGTTGCTAAATCCGGATTGCATTTCAATGGCAGGGAGATTGGCAAATAGACAGAGACGGGACAAACAAAAGAATAGATAGACAGACGCACTGATAGATAAAAATAAATTCCATTATATTTCGATCATTCATTTGTTCATTCATTCAATGGTTGAGATCCTTTTTACCAAAAAATTATTGCGGGCAAACCTCTCTGTGTATCTCTCTATCTCTCTCTCCCTCCCCATACCTCCCTCTATCTCTCTCTATCTATTCCGCTCAGCTTGTTTATCTTCTCGATCATAAATCGTTTCATACGTGCCAACTCTCGGAAGTCAGTCAAAACCTAATTCTCATCGAGCGATAATGAAAGCCAAGCCTGGAGTCTTTAGAAAGGAAATGATCAAGCGTCTTTTAGTTACCCGGGATTGACTGCAATGACTTTTTTCCTGAGGAGGGTTCGAAATCGAGTTCGAGTCAATGCTATGCCAGTCATCATCCAGTTTTGATGTCACAAGTCTTTGACATGATCGCCCTAATAAAATTAGGATAATTTGAGAGCCAAAAAGAGAAAGGGATGGAGAGAGAGAAAGGAGATAGGGAAAGAATACCTCAAAACCGAGGGGTTGTCTACTGCTTTGACAAAGTGAACGAGCATGGTTGAGAAGTTTAATTTGATTGATCACCGACTACTAATTCATACGCGCATATAATGCGCTTACCAATCACCCATCTACTAATGATTATATCGAGCCATCAGCCGTCAAGGGTAGAGATAGATAGAGGTGCCAAGGGTACACTGAAAATAAATATAATTCTGATGAAATAAATTTTTGAGGGTTCAAAAAATTTTGGAAATATTCTACCATGAAAAAAAAAATATTTAAATTTAAGAAAAAATACTTCCGGTTCGAAGAACAATTCCATCAGATTTCGAAAAAAAGAATTATTTGGAAATTAAATGATTTCTTTCTCTCGAATAAATATTTATAAATCTCAGAAAAACAATAATTTTTAAAAGAATCATCCAAACCTTAGACACCCGTATTTTCCGCTCAGTGTAATTGTCTCTTTTCTCGCTGTTTTGTATCCTTTTATTTTTTTTTCTTACTCTAATTCTGTTACTGCGTGATATATTTCTAACTTTTCACACCGTACACGATCATCCTTCGGTAGTACGATCCCAATGTCCTTTTAGTCCTTCTGCTGTCAGCCCTTCGTCACCTTGTATTTATATTTTCTGAATTACGGAAATTAATTTTCCAATTGACTTCCAATCCTCGAATTACTATTACTGCTACTCATACTTCTTCTTTTTCTTCTTTTGTCCTTAGATCACCAAACAAAGGATATCGCAATCTAAATGTTTCGCATTGTGTAGAGTCGAAGGATCGGAAGGACGAGTCTGGCAAAAATGGTAGGGCGAGAGGACCAGTCGATAGTTTTAATTATTCCCTTTTTTTGTAACTTTTTGTTCTTTTTTGCTTTTATTAATCCCAAATAACTGAAGCGTTCAAAAGCCGCCTGAAAAAAATAACGGCCTAATTTGTTCTAATCAAATAATTTGTCCTCGGCCTTTTTTGTTTTTGCAAGGATTTAAGGATAAACAAAGGTAGGGAGAGTTAGAGAGAGGGAAAGGAAGAGATAGGGCTGAAATCAGAGCGAGGAAACGAGTTAGAAAATGCGACAGAGAGTAGTATCACTAATGTCATGTTCCCGTGAATGAATTTTGTTTAAGTTCCGTTAAATGACTTCCCTTTTATTTCAGTAAATGCCGACCTTTTAATTCATGAACAATCCATTTCCCCTCCTTCCCTCCTTACCCAAAATTCTGCTCGAGTAAATAAATGTTATTATTTTGCACACATGCTTACATTTTGGGAATATATTTTTATTCCGAAACATGCGTAATATAAAATATATATTCATATATTCATTTTTATTAAGTTTTATGCCACATTATAATGATGATGATGACGTTATTGGACTGATGATATAACGTACATAAAGACGGCCGCTCCATATGACACTTTTGGGTAAAAACAAAAAAAACCTCGTCAGCACTTGCTTTTTTATCCTTTGCGTCGATGAAGGACTGGACTACTTTCAATTATATCAGTTTCCATTGCTAACCAATAGTTGTAACAGTGGCAATAGCAGTCAAGCGACAACGGGTAACGCGACGTATTCATCACACGGCCATTAAATCAACCCCTTACGTAGGTCTCGAAATGGTATGAGTCCTGAATGCGTTGTTCTGCCGCTGCTTCTGGAGTCGCTACTACGGCAAACAATGAAGTAATGATCACATACGAGATTTTGTCTCTATCTTCCTACTTCTCTATTTCTCTACCTCCCTCTCTCTACCTCCATTTGCCTTTCTTTTTTCTCATCAAACGAAGGTCCTGAAATGTTTATTAGTTTGCTTTTGACTTCTTTCCCTTTCTCCTGTTTGAAACGTTTTACACTGTTACAGACCATTTCACTGACGATCCCAACCTATTAAATTAAAAGGCCATAAATTATCCGATTTAATGGTATTTATTTCTCCCTTTTTGGTCTATTGGCACTTTGGTCCTTTAATGTTTTCGTCGATTTGAAAGTGAATATTTGTGCAATATTTTAATCATTGCAAGACAGAAAGTAACAAAATATTAACAGATATAATCGAGGTTTTCCGCTGGAGAAAATTTTAATCGAACCAAATTCGTTTGACGCGGTTATTCATGAGTCGAAGGAATGGAAATGAAAGAGAATTAACTTAATTAAAACTGGAAGAGAAAACCATGGATAAACCCGGAGATATATGTATATATGTTACATATAGGCGCAGTTTTAATCAAGTTGCAGACTAATTGTATCCAGTGCAAGATTTATCGTGAAACATAGGTGAAAATTGCGGCATTTTTCGAATTGCCGATTACCCGACCCCCAATCCTGGATTTTAAGAACAAGCGGGACACAACTGGTACAAGTCAATTAGATTATTCTTCATTACTCAAATCAGAATACAAATACTCTGAGAATGTTGTTTTACCTCTCCCCTAAACTCCTCTACTTCAGCGCCTTGGCCTAGCAAAGCACATTACGCAGGTTTCCAACGGGATCATAACATTTTCTTATATTAGAACCAATGAAACCTCGATTGATTTTACAAAGTTTGTGAGAATCCAAGCTTCGGCCACGGTTGACGCTTTTATCGTGATGAAAACTTCGTCGGGGAATAAGGACCGAAAATCATTAAAAATTACTGCCGCCATTCTTAGTCTCTGCTTACTTGAATTTTTGTTCAAATTAATTCCTCCACTAGGTGGTCAGAATTTCTTATGTCAGTGAAATATACGCTACATAATGTTTCTGTTCTATTTGTTTAAGTTAGGCCATCTTGGATGCGTATACTTGTCCTTAATGGAATATAGAAAACCTCTAATATTAAATTTTATATTTTAAATATATTTTTTCTATGAAAAGACTCTAATACAAAATTTGATTGAATTTGGTTGATTTGTTTTGGTAAATTGGTTTAATGATAAAATTCGAAAAAATCGCCTTAGTTCATCGTTTTAGTGCATCGTTCTCGAAACAAATTGTAGTAAAAGAAGATTGAATATATACGAAGAATCCTTTCATCAATGTTATTAAATCGTTTTTTTTTTCAATAAAAATCAATATCTCAATTAATTTCCTTTTCAATCAACTCGAACCATTTTTGAAACCAAAGCAGTTCCATTGGCGCGAGTCCATAATCATCGAATTATTCAAATTACTTCGGTATAAACTCAAAAAAATCGTAGTCAACATTTTTAAACGCAATACAATAACGATGATGACAATAATAACGTTAGATTAACAACCAAAAACAAAAACAATCGACAGACCGTGACATCTTCGCACTTCTTTAACTCAAAAATATCATATTTGGCAGGACCAAAAACAACAAATAAAATAATTTGTTCTCTATCAGTCATCATCGGTATGCAACAACAATATCCTACCGGTATCGGTATAACAATAACAATAACAACGAGCATGTCTACTCGTTGTTGTGTAGAGGGCATGGGTGCCCTAGAAGCATCCCTACAACTGCTTTTCAATTTTCTTGATCATATAAAGCTTTTTTTTAACCCCGTTCAGACCATACCGATGGAATTTCCTGAGACACACGACACACAGTCATACGCACATATACACCCATGCACATATTTTTACAACATTTGTACACACAAACGAACGCTGACACAAACTACGCCGAATCATCAAACAATAAACTCAAAATGGAGTCCATTGTTTCCCGTCGTTTTCCCCCCTGTTCAGTTTTCGTAAAGACATATCTTTCTATTGCAGTAAGCCAACAAAAATAAACTTTCCATGCGCAATCCGGGCTCTCTCTTTCCGACTTTATGTCGATTATTCAAATAGCAAGAGAGACGTAAATTCTCTCAACGAAGGGAAACGGAATGGAAATGGAACGCAGTAGAATTGGAATATTTAATACATGCGCATCCAACCATTTTATATGCAGTGGCAAGAAAATTAGTACACTCCCCGCAATGATAAAGAAGGCGTGTCCATAACAGGTTGCGTTGTGAACAATTACGGTAAAGAGAAATGATGTTGACGTAAGTTTAATAAAGCTAGAAAGAGAGGTATGGGAGAGGAGTGTTTCCAAATAAGTAGGAGAAAGAGAGACAACAAGAGAACGTAAGTGAATGCCGAACAGAGCTTGATTGACTGTTATAAAAGCGCATAATTGGAAGTGGTAGAGTCACTACTATCGCATTTTAAACAGCAGGATACTTATTACTCGGCTCCGCTCAGCAGAGTGCATTTAATTTTAATGCTCCTTCCTGCATTGGAGCCACTAGACAGCAAGACGCGGGCGACAGTATTGTGTCCGGAGTGTTTGGATGAGAATTACAATGCATTTGGAACGCAAAGCGCGGGTTAAGGGTAATAATTTCTTCATTTAACATAAAGAATGCGTTAAAAATATACAAATCGAGTATGCGAAGAATCTTGAGTAGTTTAGCGCACTGCGCGGCGCGGCGTGTGACGGCAGCTGAGGGAAATTGCTCCCATACGCGCATCAACAGAGTCCAATGAATGCGATGATGAAGTTGACAGGCATAAACAAAATTTGTCGTTGTTGTTGTTGTAGCAAAAATAAATGAAGAGAATATAAAATGTAGAAAATAGTCAATATTTTCTGTTCATGTTGAGGGGGGGGGGAGGGGTAAGAGGCGATTTAAAGCTGCGATAGATACTCATACACAATAAACTCATACAAAATATAATCATATTCTCTATTCACATATACTCATGCACGTACTCCTATACAAATATGGTTTTAATGATTTAAATGATAAAAATCTTTACTAATTTCAAAGAAGTGAATTTTTTCGGTTTTCGATCGTGCGGACGAAAGGGATTTTCATGCAATATTGATTAAAACCGTGTGTGCGATTCTTCATTTAATTTATGATTCTATATTTCTTCCTTGATGACTAGTATTCCCTTAGCTCTATTGCACACCTAGACTATGTCAAATCCACAAAAAAGGATAATTCGATATTTGTATGAATTTTTGTTAATCCTTTGAAATTTTGTGTTTATTATTTAGGGGCCAGTTTTTCTGCACGGATTAGAGATAACCGTTTACAGTCACGTTTGCAACGAAGACAAATCATCTAAGCACTCCCTTACTCCCCTTTTTCTTCGCTCTTTTCCTTTTTTCCGGACATGTGCTTCCTGAAAAGATTTAATGCAATTACAATTAACTCCGAAGACAATAAACCCAGATAATCGTAAAAGCGATTAGGGAAGAAAAGCAAACCCAGGGTGAAGAATAAAGACGAGGAAGAAGACGGTGTAGTAGTAGCAAAAAAAGGAAGGCAATAGTGAAATATGTATAGACAACCAATTGATCGTATCGACTTTCTGACTTTTGTACGTCTAATTCATTCCTTTCCATTCGTCCTATCTTCCTTTTTCTTTGCCTTTATTACTAAGTGCGAGAGAGATAGACAAGGAGAAAAAGACATTTACACCTGGAAAATGTATCAATCCTAGATCAGTCGTGCCAAATCTATTTGTCTGGCAATTTTTCACCACGATAATCTCCAACAAAAACCTGAATGAACGTCATGCAGCAAATCCAGCATGCTGTGCGTATGTGATCGTTAACAGGAAGTTGTAATGCAGTCCCCGCTGCTCGATCCTTACGGAGACAGCAGTCAATAATGTCAAATCGTACGTTATTATTGATCACTTTCGTGCATTATTGAATGAATAGAAACCAATCTTTGTAAACAATTGCAGACGTTAAAGGAATAGGAAAGGAAAAACCACCCTGCTGTTTTTCATTCATCATTTGATTTTGGGCCTTTTCCTCAAATGAAAGAGAAAAGGGAGATAGATAGAGAGAGATAGAGAAGGGATATGAATTCTTAATCCGCAGGGTTTCGACGGGAGCACGGTTTACTTACTCTGCTTTAGTGATTATCATTGAGTAAAAATTGGTAAACAAAACCAACAGCCTAAACGCTGCGGCGTTTCATAATAATTTTGGTAAATAAACCAGCGCACCGAACAAGTAGTTTGCCGTTGATGCGGTAGTTGTCTTCATGCATCCAGCACATGATGTCTCTGCAATGGCGATAATTATCGTATGACTGCTAATGGCGGGAGACCTTGAGATAATGGCTTGAGGTGATCGTAACTATCTAAAAGGCAAATGGCCTTTTATTGATCAGGCAAATCAGAAGTAGAAACGTGGCGGTCCGTACGATACATACATCCGTACGAACACAATCATGAACACAATCATGACGCCGACGATGGTGATGATGATGTTGGTAATGATAAATCTATAATGGCCCGTTGCGCAACATCGGCCAATTGCAATAATTGTAAACGAGCAGAAAAAAATGAAAAGGAAACGCTCAACTGGTTCAACACTGGTAGGAATCTTTATTGATATAAACAACAATACCAACAACACCACCACCAACAATATCGTTAGTTCTTTAAAGTCTTCCTCTATAGAAGTTATTGCTAGCAGGTTCTTTTCTCCCTCCGGTTATTTATTGTTTATTGCCGTAAAAGTGAACGGAATGGAATAAGTTCTGTTTGGGACGCCTCGACATACGATCGATACGCTAAAGAAATCGACAGTCCAATCATTTCCATCCATCAAAACTCTTACATTGAAACTCTTACATTGAATACAATTATTTCATTCCATTCATTGAGAACCGTTAACAATAGTTGGTACGGACTTATTGACCGACCAACTGCCTAACTGACTCCAATTCGGGCTGACGGCTTTTGGTTTTCATTGTTTACCAATTGTTTAGAATTGTTGAAAGAAACTATCTTCCTGTCCATCATTAATCTCTATCAAATGTCTTCACGTTTAAATCAAATTCCTTTTAATTCTTTCTTTTTTCATTTCATTATCATCACTTTCTTAGTCAAATTTTATTTTTTTTCTTCTCTCCCAAAAATCAATATATCTTCGATTTAATTTTATTTTTAATGATCATTAAGTTTTCTTACTAATTATTATATATATATTTTATATATTATCTTTGTTTTTATTATTAATATTTTAGACATATTTTTAACGAGTTTTATAAATGTTTGAAGCCTAAATAAATTATTTAAATACTATTAAATCATCATTTACAATTTTTTTTCTTAAAACTATATAGTGCTTCCTTTACTCCTCGTAATACGTGGCCGAATTTCAGAACTCCGGAGATCCATCAAAAGACTTGAGATCGAAGAAATTGTATTCAAACATAAAGCTATTTCCGCTAACGGTCTTTCCCTTTCTTCTCAGCAACTTCTCCATCAAAATCTCTTTGAGGTCAGCCGGTTCGGTTCTCTTTTATAATAATAATTAAGTAATAGTCAGATAATGCTAGAGCATTGTCATTTCCATTGCGTTTCTAGAGCGTTTCCATATCTTGTCAATCGTTTACATTTATATTTAATTTTATCTTTTATTTACAATTAATTAATTTTAATAAATTCATAAAAGAAAATATTTGCTGCGATGTGGCTGAAACAGGACGCCGACGCATAAATTCAATTTTAAAAAAGCCGAAATGAGAAGGGTGCGGAGGGCCTTTGGAGGACCAGATC
Source organism: Physocephala rufipes (assembly GCA_963966595.1). Classification (NCBI taxonomy): domain Eukaryota; kingdom Metazoa; phylum Arthropoda; class Insecta; order Diptera; family Conopidae; genus Physocephala; species Physocephala rufipes. The sequence goes on from OZ016503.1 coordinate 7,994,378, forward strand.
GTCGTTAATGGTAACTGCTCGCTCGCTTGCTCCAAGCACCGAAATCATCGCAACTCCCCTGCGTCGCAACCGTTTCTTTTTTTTAGCCTGTTTAAATTAGTCGAAGCACAAAATAAGTTTGTCTAATGGCGGTAACTGTCTTCCAAGCGGCAACGTTTGCGTTGTGCCGGGTTCTCACCCATATCAAGACTTTCCGAGTCACTATCCATGGCATCACTGCAATCACCATCATTATCCATACCACCAATGCCACCGCCGCCGCCGCCGCAGCCACCACCTCCTCCACCACCCCCAACATCATCCTGTTTTCGCTTCGCGGTGGCCATCTCGGCAGCGTGACGCTTTCGCCATTTCGTGCGGCGATTCTGGAACCAAACCTAAAAATTCACAGAAAAAATAAATTTATGTAGAATAGTTTCCAATTTGTATGTATATGTGTATATGTATCTGTATATATGTATGCATCTGTGTGTTTGTATCTCAACTTAATTAGCTGAACATTTCTGAACATCCGTTTGTAATTCAGTCCGACCGAAGTCGGCCAGCTGACGTCAGGACATTAAGCGAGATTCCCGTCCGCAACCGGAGTGAACGATTGAGCAAATGAACGGATGAGCAAGTGCAAGTCAGTCGGTAACTACCCCACAAAAAGTATCATAAGCGCCGGTTAACCCTCAATTAAACAGAAATAAAAGCGAACAGCAAAAACCATAACTAACGCACACATTTCTAACGTACACGCGTCGAATCGACAGAAGGCGTAAGGACATCCTGAGCTGCAACACCATATGGTACAGATGTGGCATCATTTCAATGGAAATCGAGCAATCGCAATCACTGCTAGGCTCGTCTAAGCTGCGAGGACAATACACTGAAGCAGGAACACAAAGAGGAAGAGTATAGGAAGTCATTAACACGCTTCACCAAAGGCTACCCTCAGGAAGAGTCTGGAAAGTAAATATTCCATGTAGTGAGAATAGTGTGGAGGTTTTTGGTATGACATTCCATTGTCCATTTAACATTTGGTTAAATGCAAATTTTGGGAGTAAAACGAGGTCGAGTACACGCCCTCCCCCGGACTAATTGCACCAATGGAGACTTGATTAAACGACCGGACATGTGGTATATATCTCTTTGGTTTGTATTTATTTTTTAACAAAAGAATTTATCCACGAACATAAAAAATGGCTTCTCGCAATTTACAAAGTAGAGACTGAGGTCGGATACCCTCAATTGAATTCTGAGTAGCAGGGCAAAGGTAGCCGATGCTGCTTTGGAGCTCATCGTTGCCCGAGACCATCCGAGAAAGACGAACTGATAAAGCAAGAAAAAGATGAGCAGTATAGAGGAAGGATGACAAGAGCAAGGACCACGCTTCACGTGGCCGAGTTACCATTACTACTTTGGGCCACATCTGTTGCCTTAAAATAATGACCATGAAAAGCATCCTTAATGATCCTTGTATTACGTACAAACAACATCAGTTTGCAAGTTTCGGGATGATGATGCGTGGTGGTGCGATGGTGGTGTTTGTGGCGCTGACGAAGTGCTTGTAACTGTGATGATATGGTGGCCCATCCTTGCCGGCAGCTCCCGCTGTGGTTGAGTCTGCTTATTTTCAGAGCGTATTAATTGTCTTTTATTTCGCATAATGTTGTCTTTAATAACGATAACAGACCACTGACACGGAGATGTGCCAATGAAGTCACACCATAAACCAGTACGATGCGACGACTTTCACATCGTTAGGCCTTCACGGGATCGTTTGATGGCACAATGGATTTACCGTAGACTGTAGAAAAGATGAAGGTGAAGGAGAACGGCGATAGGTATTCGTAGGCTGTCTTTGATAGCTGACGATTATTCTTGGAAGTCTGCTAATTTGTAGGATTTGAATAAATCATTATTTTAGGCTCACCTAGCATTGCCGTTCTACCACTCATTCCTCTTCTTTCTCGTCTTCCTCAAATAAAAAGGGGAAGCATTGAATTTTCAAATGAAGTGAAGAATCTGAACGATTTATTCAATGGTTGGTTTTATTGCGATACGAAATTTATGATATTTCCATGTCAAAGTCCATCAAACATCAGGCCAATCAATTTGCCTCGCTCAGGATTTATGTTTGGATAATAAACATCCCGCCGAGCAGAAAAGACTAAGGAGAAGATTGTGGTTAGGGGCAAGATGATTTTTTTGAAAATCGATGCAGAAATCCTAGTAAACTTGGTCCTAGCTCGGTTCACTGATGGTTCTAGCATCCTTTTACGAGACGTGAAACCATTTCAGAAGGTGGCTCAGGTGCCTTCTCAGCAGGAGCCATTTAGTGGGGGAGAGGGGAGTATTGGAGGGCAGTGGTAGTGGGACGGAAGTGATGTTGTAAAAACATATAAAATGGTGCCCGGATTTCGTATGAGTTTCGTAATAAGTTTTAAATAAAATATGCCCAATCCATGAGAAAAGGGATAACGAGATAAACAGCAACAACAACAACCGAAGTTGCAGCAACAGTAAGAATTGGTGTCGACCAAATCGAAATTTTGTTTTTTTTTCGACAACCAGTCCACTGAATTTTTTATTGAATCCTATGAAATTTACAACGTCGAAAAGCAACAACAATAACACGCATAACAGCAAAACTAGCCAATAAAAAACCAACAATAATACCAACAACAACATGAACAAGAACAGTTTGTGGATTTGGGAAATCATATAAACAAACAAAGAAAAAAAGAGGATCGTCGTATCGACCGGCCGACCTTTTCGTTCGCATTTAATAACTGTAATAAATCTCGTTTTGAGTGATGGTTTGAGTGACGTTTTATTGCTATGCGATTTATACGATCAGTCAACGTGTCGTGTCACCTCGGTTGAATATTTTTGAACGCGCGATAAAGAATTGAATGGAAATCAATGAATATTGGAGGAAATAGTACAAAACCTACTCGAACATAATCGAAATTCGAGAGAGAGATCGAAGCTCGATTCCGATTAATTCGATTCAATTAATTCGATCTGATTCATATCGAGATCAAATTTGCGAGTGGTAGAGTTCTTTCTTTGTTTAATCGCATCAGAGATATATCCCGAAGAGAACCCTATACGTATTTTCGAGGGCTATCTTACATTACTTTTCTGTGGCATTTGCTTCTAAAGGGATTTATCAGGAATATATTCTGGGGCGAGATGACAAGATTGTAAGAAGAAAATATGATTTCAGTCAGAACATTCATGACGTGTCGTGAAATGTGACAGACATCAGTCCTAAGTGTTCTAAAAAATGGAATATTGAAATCAGGATAATTTCTCGAAGAGTATCAACCAAAGCCATCAAACTGAAGAACATCCTGGAACTGGGTGAGACCGGGTTTTTGCGGTCATAAGGAATTTATGAGGGGAGTTATGGGTATTTTGTTTTCGTAAGATCTTGATACGACATGACTTAGGATACAGTTAAGAAAGAATTCCGGAGTAAGACAAACTTTTTTACGAAAGAATTCCGGAGTAAGACAAACGGGTTTTAAGGCTTTTCTATCGCCTTCTATCGCCTAAAAACAACGTTGATAAAAGTGCATTAGCTATTGGTCTAAAAAAATGTGGCATGGCGGGCCCCACGACCATTTTTTGACATTCGTAATCTTCTGTAACGTGCTATGAAATCGTGAAAGAGTGACAACCCGCGCGAGGTCTAGCTGGCAGATTGGCTTAAGGACTCCCAAAACTATCAAAGATATAGAAGAATTATTTGTCAGAATATATTGTCACCACATTGGAATTAACTACCATATCGGTAGCGTTGTTTCGCCCCTCATAATTAACGGCCTGGGACTTCGAGCTCGTAAGAAATACGTTTGACGTTTGCCTACGAAGACACTTAAGCAATAAACTTAAGACTAAATCCAAAGTATTGATTCGCCGCTGCGATTAGAATGCTCACAGGTGGATTCTGTAAGCTCAGTCAACACGATAAGCATCTAGGCTTATTCCTTGCCTCAGGGAGCAGCATCCGGCTTCTGCGATTATACGGTCAGAAGTTACATATTATGGTGTTGTTTAAGCATTTCATGCGGAAAAGGAGTAAAGTTGTTAAACATTTTAATAGAACGTTATACAAAATTGGCCATGGAAATTTCTCTTGAATTTCTTGCCTTTTCCCCATCTCGTAAGGTGGAAACCACCCATAGTGACTCAAGGGATATTTGCCAAATTTTAAAACCCTCGGACTATAATTTCCGGTCGGTGTTAAATGCGATGGTTTGTAAAACTCGCTATAAGATATTTGAGTTGCTAAAGAGGGCACTTATTGATGCAGTGAGCGATTTTCCCATCGGCATAGTGACTACAACTAATGTTGAATGGTCGAGCAGCTGCTCATTCTTGTTGGAAGACAATGATAAACTTATGAAGGTACCAAGTAGAAGTAAGAAGTGGAAAGATGATATCAAAGTGTCAAATTATCTTCCAAAACACTTACAATTATCACCGCTATTGTTGTCTTTTTTTTGTTCTTTTTTTGTGGGAAAGCCATATAATCGCTTGGGTTTTATCATTAATTTATCCAGCACGATGCTTAATTATCCTTTGAATGACCTTCTTAATATCTCATTCCTCCATTGAATGCTTAACTGATTTGAATTGTATTCTAGTATGCCGGACGATTACTACGCCGCAGCGATACTACGTTACGATTCTACCGATTATGATGGGCAAGATGATTAATTACGAGAGAATGTAGTTACGTAGTGACGCATACCGACCAAGGTTCAAACATGAATGGAAGGGGTGTGCTTTCTCGAAAATTCCCTCCTCTTGACACGTTCCGTTCCGCCTCTCTACTTCGGTGTAGTCTATGCCAGCCAATGACTGACTGCATAATGACTTATCCGTATTAAGATGGTGTCCAAAACTGGACGAATATTCAATTAGAAAACAATGGGCTAGATTATTTCCACACGCACGACACCAAGCACACTCAGTTACATTTGCATACATAAGGAATGTATTTGTATTTGTTGTAATCTGTCCGTCCAGGACGCATGAGTGACGGCTTTCGATAGTACGCAAATTTGACACAGAAGTAAATGACAAAATGCAAATGAGTCCAAGCATTGGCATCGTCATAGCCATCGTAAGGGTATCACCCAGCGCATCCCTTTTGTAGCATTGTCGCTCGGTCTGTTGGTTGGTTCCTTTGGTTGACTGCTTGGTTGGTTTGCTGCTCAGGGTTCGAATTATGATCTTGACAAGAATAATTGCCTGCAATCATAATTAAAAGCGCTGTTCGTACACACTCGTTTCTGACGGCATGTTTCTGACTGATGACCGATGACCCGCTGGCGCTGTCGCAGATGGAATGACATGATTTTATAGAATGCTTTTGTGGGATAAGCGGTATGGAAGTAGCGGAATAAAGAAACATTCGACAGAGAAAGTGATACGAGATTTGTAGAGTTATAAAGAAGAAATTATGGTGAGAAATAGGATAGGAGGTGCGGAGGAGATGAGGAGGAGGATAGGAGAGCGAAGCAAAAGTCTTCACAGACATCGGATGGACCATTTCGTATCATATTTGTACGCAATAAACCGAGTGTTATAACAAGCCGACATCGAGTCTGAGATTTGTTCGTTCAGATAATTTTGATGAATTATTTCGAGCTGGAGAAGGGCTCGACGTCGCGTCGTCTCGAAAATATCTCTCCAAAGGCAACGTGACCCGTGACGAAAAGAGTGTTCAATGAAAATAAATTGAAATATTTAATTGTAATTACAGGATGTTGTTACACATGGTTGCATTTATCCCAGTCTCATATGTCCTGAATCCTGTTACGTTGTGTTTTTGGTCCGTCTATGAACGCATTGGAATATTGTGATTGGAATATTTCATATATACTCCCTGTGGTTGGAATTCTTTTATAATTTTGCGTTCATAAAAGTCATTAATTAAGGGTTTTTTATTACTTACAAACAAGCACTATCTATACTTTCTTCCTCCCCCTAACCTATTGCAAAAAAACAACGATTTAATTTGAAATTTCACATTTTAAAGTGTTGTACTGGCACACGCTGCTATTGGTCGCAATCACCGAAATCATGTATTTTACTCGACACGTGTGTAATGCATCGCATTAAATGACGCCGACAACTTGGGTTTGATGACAAAAGGATTTGTTTTGATAACAAACAGAACTGAACGGTAAAAAGAAGAACTTAAGACCGAGCTCAAACGGTCTTGTGTTTGCGTACAAATTCGCGGTCATGTGCCGGAGTAGCATTAAATGTAATTCATTGTATGATGTTTTTGTTCACCCTCTCTATTTATCTCTCTCTCTCTCCCTCTCTATTTCTCTTTCTCTCTCCCTCTCTCACTCTTCGTCTCGGTCGTTAGCCTGGCATAGATAAAAGTCGATGTATTTAGTAAGTGTTGCGGGATATTTTTAAATCCGTGGGATTTTGGTTTCAATAAATATGCAAATTTTTCAGTTGAAAGGTATAGAAGATAGATATAGAAACGTAATACTGATAGTGTTATCAAAATTAAAACGCATGTTGACGGGCCTTGCGACAACGAATCAGAGCTGTTATGGATAGACTGTCTACAGTGAAAGTGTGCGTGGAGTATATTAGTGTTCCTTCGCGTTTTTTTTGTTTAGGATTTATTATATTTGTTTCTATTTCCAATCTTTCTTGTTTTGCTTAAAAGCGGCTTTAATGTCTTTTGCTTTGTCCTTCAAACTCTCCTCCCTTAATCAACTTACCTTCACTTGCGACTCTGTCATTCCTAAGGCATAAGCTAGCTTCGCTCGTTCTGGACCTGCCAGATACTTGGTCTGCTCGAATGTCTTCTCCAGCGCAAAAATTTGTTGACCACTAAAAGTTGGACGAGTATGCTTCTTCTTGCCGTCTTTATCGTTGGCATGGTGATGACTATGCGATTGTGACAGACTGGCCGACACTGGAACGGAAGGGAAATGAATAAAAGAGAAATCGTTTAAATATTAACTCAGATCGAATTTGATTACAAATGTACATTAAAAAACACTATGAAAATAAGATGGTTTTGGGTGCCATTTTCGTGTGATAGTAATTAAGGGGAATATGGGAGGTGTGATGTATACTCGTATACTCGTCTTTTCAAAAGTGCGCATTTGCATCTTAATTTCGAACACGAGTTAAAATTGTTATAATTTTTTAATGAGAAAAACAATGGCGAAGAAAAAGAATGGAAGAATACGTTTTGCTTAAAAATTGCAAAATACTTCAAATTTAATTCAAATTGAGAAGCCATTAAAAAAGCACATCGTTAACATCGTTATGCTACAGCAGCTAATTATAATTATAATTCTTTTCGCAAATGTTTCGTGATATCATTAACAAATATTGTTCAATTTTAAGAAATAATAAAAATTCAATTTTAGTGCCTCAATCGATAGTGATTCGGAAATGAATGGACGGATGGATGAAGCTGATAGTTATGGGCCCCAGGGTGCAAATTGTTTAATTTCTCGATTGGAAATCGGCTTTTCATTTGTTGTAAAATGAAACTTAAACATCGGCAAAATGGATTATTGATATCGATAATGATGACGATGCTGGTGATGATGAATGTGGTGAAGATGGCGATAATGATGACGATGATGATGATGATGTGGAAAATTTGTCCTATCATTTAAAAGGAGCTTCTTGTGGCCCCAAAAGTTTAAGTACGTCAGAAAGAAATAATTTCATTCTCGTTTTATCGAAATCATTTGTTTTAAAAATTATAATATTTTTACACTGCAGATAGAGTTTGATGATAGCGAAAGAACTAAAAGACCCCTCATTCTACGGCATGTTACCATTTGTAATTTTGAAGGCCTCAGCCCAAGCTAAGGGGAAATCCAACTCCTTGCATTACTTGAACTTGTTGTAACACTTGCGCCCTCGAGTGTATAAGCCCATTAATGGCTGTACATGACTTTACGGTGAGTCGGAGAATACTACTTTGAGACATAGCTCCTGGAACACAATTATCTAACCGGATATAGTTCCTCAGGAACTCCTGGTTTTTGAAATAGCATTTGTTCTAGAGGTGTGATAAAATATCCCATATTCCGACTACTGACAATTATTAAGCCTGTATTCTGATTCATTAGGGTTCTTAAACCAATATCTCGCTTCTTTGGGACTATCAAAGTTCAATGCTTTTTCTTCGGTTTTGGCTTACCGAATCATGGGAACATTTAAAGTTTCAATTAACTTTTGTTGGGCAATTATTCCTATCGTTAGACTAAATCGTTTTTAAATAATACTTTATAAAAATCATTATTATTTTATTAATGTTTAACCGTTTTACTACTTTCCGTCTAATTAATTTTTGCCACTGAAAATAAACAATTTCTTTAAAATAGAATCTACTACAAGAACGGAAAGGTGAATAACAGCTTCCTTGCCCTTTGTTTTAATTGATTTCAAATCCAGTCTATTATTTTCTAGAATTGAGTAGTTAAATCGGCAAAGGCACACAAAATATATAAACTAAATTTCTTCTACTAAACCATCGAACAATTTTATTATCAAATGAAGGCGAATCCTTTACTTCGTTGTAATTATTTGGTAAGAAATCTATTATTATGGCCGCACGAATACTAAGCTAGAGTTTTACTGTATTAATAATTTTAATATTTCCACAAAACAACAACTTCTATTTAATCATTTTTGATTGAGCCCTTTTGAAGAACTCTTTAAGAATGTTTCCCTGTAGAAAGTTCGTTATGAAGTCGACTGGCATTTTCAATCAGATCCCTATAGAACATATCATTCCAAACGCGGTATATTATATATATATATATATATATATATATATATATATATATATATATATATATATATATATATATATATATATATATATATATATATATATATATATATATATATATATATATATATATATATATATATATATATATATATATATATATATATATATATATATATATATATATATATATATATATATATATATATATATATATATATATATATATATATATATATATATATATATATATATATATATATATATATATATATATATATATATATATATATATATATATATATATATATATATATATATATATATATATATATATATATATATATATATATATATATATATATATATATATATATATATATATATATATATATATATATATATATATATATATATATATATATATATATATATATATATATATATATATATATATATATATTATATATATATATATATATATATATATATATATATATATATATATATATATATATATATATATATATATATATATATATATATATATATATATATATATATATATATATATATATATATATATATATATATATATATATATATATATATATATATATATATATATATATATATATATATATATATATATATATATATATATATATATATATATATATATATATATATATATATATATATATATATATATATATATATATATATATATATATATATATATATATATATATATATATATATATATATATATATATATAATATATATATATATATATATATATATATATATATATATATATATATATATATATATATATATATATATATATATATATATATATATATATATATATATATATATATATATATATATATATATATATATATATATATATATATATATATATATATATATATATATATATATATATATATATATATATATATATATATATATATATATATATATATATATATATATATATATATATATATATATATATATTATATATATATATATATATATATATATATATATATATATATATATATATATATATATATATATATATATATATATATATATATATATATATATATATATATATATATATATATATATATATATATATATATATATATATATATATATATATATATATATATATATATATATATATATATATATATATATATATATATATATATATATATATATATATATATATATATATATATATATATATATATATATATATATATATATATATATATATATATATATATATATATATATATATATATATATATATATATATATATATATATATATATATATATATATATATATATATATATATATATATATATATATATATATATATATATATATATATATATATATATATATATATATATATATATATATATATATATATATATATATATATATATATATATATATATATATATATATATATATATATATATATATATATATATATATATATATATATATATATATATATATATATATATATATATATATATATATATATATATATATATATATATATATATATATATATATATATATATATATATATATATATATATATATATATATATATATATATATATATATATATATATATATATATATATATATATATATATATATATATATATACAAACATACTGAAATAATTCTCCACATATACGCTAAATATTTCCTGTCGAATTTGTCATCTTGATGTAACGATGGGTCATTAATTCTCAACTGCATATTTTCCGCCCTCCTTTTCATCAATATTATTATTGCTAACGTGGTTGTTCTAGTCTTTGTTGTTGTATTTTATAAACAACAATTAATTGCCCCGAATTAGCTATGATTTGTTACGCAGATGCTGTTTGTCAGCACTGTCGTGTCAAACTGTTGACTGTTGCAATGCCATTTGGTCATGATTAATTATTTACAAATGAAAACGAAAATTAAAGAATCGTAATTATTGAGAAATCTATACCCTAAAAAAATATATATTATTAATAATGTTATAATAAGAAATAATAATTTAAAAAATAAAAATATTATTGACAAAGTCTTAACGAAAAGTAAAATAGAAATAAAATTGTTAATAAGTTAACATGAAAGTTTATTAATTTCTTGATAAGATTTAATAATATAGAGAAGTAAGTACGTTAACCTCGGACTGACCCACCCGTAGGCACCCTACACACGTAACATAAACGCATTTTATGCAAAAAAATTAGTATTAGAAGCAGTCGTGGTACTCGATATGCTTCGCCCACTTTTAATAGCGAGCAGCTTATGATAATAGAGAGTGCGCATGGAGCAATAATATCTAATACCTATATCTCGGCTACGAAGTTCCGTCTTGAAAACATATATAGAAATCGAGAAATCGGCCTTTTATGGGGGTTTTGTATAAAAGGTAGGCGTGTCACATGCCCGATTTGCCCCATTTTCAATCCAGAACATCCTATAATGGCAGTAAATATTCAAAATTCATGTCGATATCTCATTCCGTTCGACTGCAATCGTGATTTCCACAGACAGGCAGAGGGAGAGAGACAGACAGGCATCACTACATCGACTCAGGAAGTTATTCTGAGCAGGAATATATATACTTTTGAATACCTGCTATGCTTTATTTAATGCGTTATAAATGGAAGAAGTAAGTGAGTATACCCTATCCCTTCGGATGTAGGGTGTGAAAATGTATAAAAATGAACTCCTAGTAAAAAATAAAAACATAAGACAAAGTAAAGTTATAACAAAAAACGTGAATAAAAATTATACATGAATAGAATTTTTATAAAGGTTAAGTTTTTCGATTTCTATTTAGTCTCTTTATAGACTATTGTGATGATAATCTGTAATTAATTAAGTTGGGGCACATTACTTAAATAATTCGACGTTTTGCGATCATTGAACAATTCAGCCTAATTTGTCATTGACAAACATTCGATTTTCGACAGTAAATTGCTAAATTGTCTTATATTTAGCCATTATCTTTGACTTGGTCAACGTCTTGTATTTACCGTTATTTAATGTCTTACTAACCGCTAACGATTAAAGACTAAGCTCGTGAAATGCAATTCTTGAACAAAAAAAAAAGAACATATTCTAACAATTGAAATCTTCTAACGGGACGTAATTAGAAGACGAAGAAAATGGTGATGTGACGATGAAAACGGAACGAACTACATGTCGTTTGATGACCAATACACTACCGCTGGAATGACCGATTTGCGGATTGTGGTCGTTGTTAAATTAAAACGTGACCATTAACAACGCAAATTATCCACAAATTAATTGCTGGCGTTTCATTCCATGTCCACGGATTGCTTTCCACGAATAAAACCTGTTGTTGGATTGGAACGGGCGGGCGTGGAAGTCAGGGAAGCCTAATAAATGTTTTGTCCAGCAGCGACATTAACCGTCCATAAACCGTGGTACCTCAACGAGACGACGGAGCCATTAAAAATACTAATCAATTAGTCAACAAATAAGTCGACGCAAACAACAAGAATAACAGTAAGAACAACCAAGCCGACAACAACAACGTTAATAATTATAAGCCGTAGAAGCAGAGTGCTTCCACAGCAGCGAACCGAAATCATGTTTAAGTGCCTTTCATTTTAATGCCAACGAGCCAATAAAACAAGCCAAAACAGAACGCCTTCTGTTTCGATTGCCTCCAATTTTCTTTGACTTTCCCAAGCGACACCGATACCACCACCGTCACCATCAGGCACAACCACCATCATCACCGGCGTTGTCGTCGTGGTCGTGGCAAACGTTTCAACAATTAATGTCACCCTCGTTATTAAATGATCCCTAATTATGTGAAATGATTCCATTCATTAAGAAATTCGAGCATGGTAAGGGCTTGGAAGGGGCTGGTGGCAAGTTAGTACAAATCGTTGGTGTGCGCCGTCGTGGAATAATCGTCATCATCGTCGTCATCACACAAATTGCAAAGTGTTTACGACGTGTAAAAAAGGCGGGACCGTACAGAAAAGAAGAAGAATTGTTAAAAGGGCAAATAAGGAGGCGGGGTGGGTATTTGTTAAATATTATTTTTTGCCATTTCAGAATTCATTTCAGACTATAATATCCCTTTATGATACCTTGGTTTTTATCTGAGCGATCAAGTGCTTTCTTCTGCTAGTTTAGTGTCCTTCTATCGAATGAGAATCGGGGGTTAAATTTTTCAGTTATTTTTAAGGACACAAATGTTTTATTGCAGCTATTCTTCAACTTTCAAATTTGTCAGACTTCTGCCTCATTACGCTAGAGAGCCTTTTCAAAACGACCGAATTCGAACTCACTTGCGTGAGTTCCGCGAGTGAGTGCGGGGCGGGAGTGTTGGTATGTCCTGCAAATTGCTGAATTTAAGAATTAGCCCTCCTGAGTTTACGACACTTGTTTTGAACATTTATACGACGGCCATAAAAGCAAGTGTTTGTTGAAATTAAATAAAATAAAGGACAGGATATATTCGGTATGCCGGGCACGACCACCAAATCATACACATATGCGCACATAATTATTACGGTCGTGCTCCATATTTTTTAGGCACACTCTAGTGCCCGGGAGACGTCAAGAAATGAACCCATTTTCATTTACTCTGATTTCAGTGATGTCCCGCCCCGCCTACGATAAGGATAGGCAAAATTGCTTTGTTATTTCTTTCGGGGCAACGCCGCTTGTTCGGTGCGTTTGTTTAACATTAAAATAATCTTTTTTTGCTTTTCGTGCTAAATGAAATAATTATTAAAATTAATTTAAACAAATATGTGAATTTTGTGGAAGAAGAAGATGCAGATGTGCCGAAAACGAGAGAGAGAGAGAATGCAACAGCGTGTAATCTCCTCTTCTGCCTGTGTTTTGGTACCGCGGCGTCAACGGCAATGTCCCAGGGAGGGCCCATTAAAATATGCTTTACCGCAACGTGCAACGACTCTTATGAAGATGAGGTTTTTACCGATGGTGAAAAGGATTCCACTTTTACTGTTGCTGCTCCAGTTGATGTTGCTGAAGCCGGGTCCGACTCGAACTCAAACTCAAACTTCGTCTCATTAAGCGTCGTGTCATTCTCGTGATTATGTGTTTTAACACGACACGACGACACAGAAAATGTTGCCTGAATTTTAATTGCTTTTAAGGAGTTGCTCGAACGAGCGAGCATTTAGTTTAAAAACGAAAGTAACGAGTAACGACTTGAAGTAGTCAGAATGAGAAAGAATTTCTACTTCAAATGAAGAAGAAAATTTGTGCTTCAATTTGGTTAAATGGACAAAATTATATATAAATTGAATAAAACAAATAAAATTAAATGTAGAAGTATTAAAGAAAATGTAACAGAAGAAATACCCAAAGAAAAAAATGCTAGCAGGAAAAGGTACAATTAATGCCATTTATAACCGTTATATATCTCAAACGTGATGAGGTAAAGCCATTGATGAGAAGGTCTTGGAATGGATGAGCGCAAATCCAGGCATCATAAAAGTGCAGAAATGTTAAATTTATTACAACTTCGCAGGATCGCAATAATCGCAATAAACAAAACGCCCCATTCGCAGCAACATCATCAGAATTGATACAGTAATATTTACAGCAACATCGAAAACAACAACAATAACAACGAAAACAAGGCAAATAATAAAACAGATGATACTCTGCCGAGCTGACAAGGCGCGACACTGAGCCGCGTATCATCGCAAACATGCATCAATGGAAGTGGCGAGAAAAGACAACAACAATGTCAAAAGCGGATGAAACAAACAAAGAGGATGAAACAAAAACAACACTGAAGCGATAGAAAAGGTTCGATAACAAGCCCAACAGACCCCTACGGAGCGCATAAGATAGATCATAATCCTCTGCAAAACCCACAAAAAAAGCGCAAAAAACAAAAGAAGGAAAAACGAATTTGTAACAATTTTTTATGCACTGTCTCGATATTTCGATGACACAGCTGGGACTCGACGGCCGACGCTGACGTCGTATAGACTCGCATATTGATGTCATCAAAGCGCTAGCAAGAAGCTGAGAATTTTGGTGGGGTCGTCGATGGGCTGCAGGAAATTGAATTGTGTGACTTCGTGTTTGTGTGTGTGTTTGCGTGTGAGTGCCTGTATGTATGTGTGCGTGTGTATGGGAAGCTGTCGAATTGTGTGTGGAATCCCAAATTTACAAATGATTTGGTTATAGTGTGTTATGATCTGGACATACACATAAATATATATTTCACATAAACACCATTGCTCAATACCCCCTCTCTCCAATCCACGATCTTAACGCCTTTTCGAGTTTATTTGGGCGTTCAAAAAGAGGAAGATGAAATGCTACCAAAAAAATTATGCAGGGGTTATTTCTTCAAATGTTTGGCAAAATCAATATTGGATTTTTTTTCTTGTAGATATAAAACAAATTTTTTTAGCTACATTTTATTTTATATGAAAGTTAGAACCTTACTTTACTTTTTTAGATTTTATGTCTCAAGGATACAATAAAGTGAGTACATTCTTGTGTAATACTGATCATATTTTGGATAATTAACAATAACAGTACATGTTTATAAAGGATTTAATATAAATTAATGAATAAAACTAATATATTTTATAATGTAAAAGGAATTATACTGTTTAAGCATAACGAAAATATTTATTGAGAGAAATTTATAGAAGAAATTATACTTTGTAGAAAAGCTAAAGGAGATTTAGGAATAGAGGTAGTAGAGACAAGCGCTATAATCTGCGCTCCTTAGCAATTTTGTTCAGACTGCTCCCTTAGGAGTTCCATAGTTTGATAGCATTGATAAAAAATAGCCTAGATGTAGTCCAGAATTTTAAATTAAAAAACAATCCGTTAATAAAAGTGAAAAACAAGATAAGTCCTAATGCAGTAGCCACCAAAACCACTAACCCTGCGCTACATCAATAAATAAATTTCACAAATTCATTTTGATATTATCTGATTCTTCACATGATCTTCAATTAAACAGTCGATTGAGCTTTAAAAATTCCTGAAGAGCACTTTTCATAAAATGAACCCTTTTTGAAAGCAATGCATTTTTTTAGGAAGGAAAATTTTATGCAATAGATATATTTTGAGTTGTTAAGTAGATACAAATAATAATAAAGATGAACCCGTCCAAAACGCTTCTTACTATTCTTTAGATTTTACATGGAATGAAATGGACTAAGTCGTTTTCGAATTAAAGAATTCTTATGAACGGTTAAAGCAGAGCTTCTCATAGCGCTTGAAGACGAGAAACCAATAGTAGTGGTAGTGGAATGAACTGTTCTAAAATGAGCGAGTAACGAAAATTCTGTTTCTACCGAAAATGTGTCGAACTTTCTCAAAAAGAAGCTTGCCCCAAAGTGTATTCGTTTTGTTGCTTAAAATTTTTTCCAATGGAATTACCCAACATTCAGTTGAAATTTTTTTGTAGATCAATAATATCAATATCTACCTATTGCTATTTACACCATTCCATCAAATTTTGATGTGTTTTGGATCTATCTATTTATGTCCCACTACCGATGTTTGCTGTCTATTTTCAAATGTTTTTGGTAATTAATTTACAGATAATTACTGAACATTTGCCATAAATGTTAAGAGTTTTAGAAAATCCGCAGCAATAATTGATACCATATTCTGATTGTCGGTCATAAATATTTATGGTATCTCTTACGTGCTTAGGTTATTTCCAAGAATTGCTATAATGAGATATGATTTCAAATCTGTTTAATTGATCCATTTGCCAAATTATTGTTAGAATTTTTATGAGAATGACATTTTTTACGATTATTAAATGTACCGATTTTTTTTCTTTGAAAAATGCATTAAGCGTTTGTCAGTAAGCCATTAAATCATTTTATCTCTTTTTCATTAGAGCACATTCTAATAATAAGTAATAAGATATCGTCTATTAACGACGTCCACCGACGAAGGAATGATGGTGGTTTAATAAATTTTTCAATATGAACTTAACATTGACTTACCAAAGCACTTCAATTAACCACTGCTTCAGTTAATTCGTAAGATTGTAATTTCCCATGGAAAAAAACAAATGTTGAGAAGATTTGAACTTATCTTCCTATTGAATTCCCAAAATGATTACTCCAATTCTTGTGAATGACATAAAATTTAATGATTTGCTTAATTTGTAATTGCAGCCATTACGGCACTCGTATTTTCGCTAACTCGGTAAATCAGTCGTCTCGTTGTCAAGAGAACGTTACATAGTGAATACGTAGATGTTAATTTATCTCTCGTACTGTTAACGCATAACCTAATTTGTAGAGTGTTTAATACAATTGAAAATAAAAGGGAAATTTTATCTAACGATCCAGAATTGCGGTGGGAATTTTAAGAATTTTTAAATTATACTGGCTTAATGAGGTGAGCATATCAAAACTATTGATCACGTCTGTTATTACGGTGTTGGCAAATTTAAAAGACCTTTTACGTTTCCATTGATTTTAAAATACCAAATTGTTACATGCCTATTGAAAAATCTGTTGTAATAGCTCGTGAGAAGAAATAGTTTAGTTTTTAAATAGAAAAACCTTTTTAATTTTACTATTTCTCTAAAAGTGTAACTAATAATTAATGATGGAAACCATTGTAAAGTTTTGTTAAAGACTTTTCAGAAATTAAGAAACAATTTATATGCCCTTTTTAATTTGTTTTCTAAAACAAGTAAAATTATAAATAAACAACTCATTATAACAATATTAAACATTAGTAAAGCCGATTAAATAACATTTACCACGTCCTTTATGTCATCCCTTCATATCATCCTTAATCAAGCATTTAAATCAAACCGAAGCAACTTAATGTTATTAAAGTATTATATTGAAGACAAATTGATTGTTCAGAGAATACGAGATCTTACTTATTATTCACCTATTGTATCTCTTTAAACGCGCGTCATCATCATTGTCATCATTTTGAAGTAGTCACGTGCTTTGCTTGACAGAAAAAAGCTTGACTCAGATATTGATTTAGTTAACGATTAGCTTGGTATTAAACCGTTTAATAAACTACCAAATACACACATATATACGCGTATTTACATAATATACGTATACTTCTCAATTTTAATGAATCCATTGCTAAAGTTTTTATTGATATCGAAATGATAACCAGAACGCAAGTGTGTTGAAGAAAGCACGAGGTGGTAAGAGATATTGAAAAAGAGGGAAAATGTGATTAAATAAAATTATTATTATAATAATAAAATCTAAAAATGAATACAAATCACGTACAAATTTTGCTTGAATGCGCATTCTGTATGCTTTTGACTCCTACTGCAGACATTAAAATAGAAACACGCTAACACAGACATCAACACACGTATATCAATACAAACACATGCTTACCTTTTTATTTATTTCTTTTTTTTCATTCTGCTTTATTTGCTTTGGCCTTGCGCAAAATAAAAGCGTGTCTATGACTTTCAACATTATGTTTAAAACATTTTCAATCTGAATCAGTGAGATACGCCATTTTTGAAAAACAAGCTTCAACATAAAATGCTTCGAAATGGGGGCTCATAAAACAAATACAAGTAAGAAAGCAACAAAATTATTTATACACTCACCCACTTAGACCTCACACATACAAGCGTATTAATATACTTATGTACAAATAGGCCACCCCCAAAACGGAAGAAATGCAAGAAACAGAAATTGTTTCGACGGTATTTCTTCTTCCGTGTTAACATGACAAGCTACACGAATATAAGCAATATACATTCTGTATAAAATAGAAAAAAATAGACCAAAGAGGAATTGGAAAGAAAATCCGCATTTCACCCTTTGGTGGGGTGACTTACTAGTCTTCTCTCTCACATCCCCAACACAGGTTTGTGGCGCCACAACAGAAAGATAAAGATATAATGGTGATGATGACGATGAAGATGATAATGATAATAATAATAATGAAGATGGTGATAAGAATAATAATAATAATATTGAATGTCGGAAACTAAACCGGAAGAAATTTAAGGACAAGTTTCAAGCATTTGTTGTTGCCTGGTGAGAGCTCGGCGGCAAGAGGGTTAAAGATTCGAATACTCTTTGTAGAATTCACTCTAGAAGAGAAAAGTTTTCTGGGGCTGGTGTTGTCCCCCTCTCACACATTGCTGGTGTATGCATGTCAGTTGATTAAACGAATTCAAGCAAAGGATCCAACACATCCGGCACACTCTTGAAAAATGTTCGGTCGGTCCATCATCCATTCAACGGATGGTGAGCTCCAATCTTCCCGAGCAAGCTGACGATGAAAACTAACCGAAAATGTATCTTTGAAATGGAAGGAAAGAGGAAGAAAAATAAGTGCAAAACGAAAAAGATACTCTTCGGGATGTTGGTAAGTCAGACAGATAGACGGACACCCGCCGACAGGCAGACAGCCAGCAATGAATGAACTACGTTAGGAATGAAGCATTGATTTTCTTACAAATGACTAGAATGTTATGTGGAAAGGCAGTAGTGAAGGGAAGGGTGGATGCGAGACGGACTGGAGATGTGTAGAGATTCAAAAGTGTGAACATTTTGTGGGTGCGTTCATTTTTTTTGCTTTAATTAAAAAGCAAATACATTTATTTTTCTAGATGGATTTTTCAAAGATTTAAATTCATCGGCTTTAATTTTTTCCTTTTTTTGAATTTATTTTGGTAGAAAGAATATCGAAAGGTAATAGACTTGTTTAAGAAATTGATAGATTAAGATAGTGACATTAAAGGCAAAGCATTTTATATGGACGAAAATTGTATGTATTCAAATTTAATGATTTTGGAAATTATCACGTATTGCTTCCTCACGCGGAAATTAAGAGCTTGTTTAACGCACAACAAACAAGTGTCCCAATTTATACCAACATAACAATCGTCAATAAGTTAAAGCAAATCTGCAGATTAAAAAATAAATTTTGAATATAATGGTTTTTCCAGCAAGCGCATAAAAATTGTGTATTCTAATAAAATCCAGTCAATGGAAACGTTTTTCGAATGCCAACATCTAAGATCTTGGTTCAGATTAACATCTTTAGCGTGATAAAGTCTACGAACATGCAACATTAGAAAAGTGTTACAAATTACTAAGGCAATTCTGTGCCAGTGATTACTAGTCTTTTCGATTACAATTTGAAGGAAATTTGAAGTCGGTTTGTTCACTGCTAATTTCTCTAATGCCAAGGAGATAAAGCAACGTGGAGGTACCGAAGATATCACAGCCACTAGAGCTTCGTTTCAAAGTGAGTCAATCAATTCTGTTAATTATCCACGTGACTCTCAAGAATTACTTGAGTTCTGCCAAATTTTGGACACAAGCCTTGACATTTAGTGGTAGCAAATTAAATCAACTGAAGAAGTGAAGTGCTCTTTAATAATTTGAAATGTTCAATCCGCTTTGATGCCAGCCTTCTAAAGCTATGTTAGGCCCTTATTGAAAAAACTTATAAAAATTCATTAAAAGCGTTTATTTCATTATTTTTTCAATCTTTTTGGAATTTCATTTAAAAATTCAAATAAATTTTGCCTCAAGAGAAGATCTTATAAGAATTAAGAAACTTATTTTGATAAATGGTTCACAACAAAATTATCAGAGTAAAGAGATCACACGATCAACTCCCTCAAACGCACAAAAGAATTATTCTTAAAATTTTTGACAAAACCAAAAAAAAAAAAAGATAAAGAAGAAAGACAATCACAGGCGTGAATATCAGAGACTTAGTGAAGAATAGGAAGAGAAAGAATGTCAGAACACTCTCGAATTTTTTATAAAAACGACAAAAACAAAAATTTTGGCTTTGTTTACTTTTGTCGTATTTGGTGTGGCTTTTTTACTGTTTTTGTGGTTGTTGCTATTTTTATTTTTTGTTGCAATGACTTGATGTTGTTATTATTATTATTATTATTAATTGTGTTTTTTATAATTTTATGATTAACAAAAATCACCGTCAATACTTCTGATCGTTGATTCAACGCTCTGAATACCGACAATAATGAAGACGATGACAATAAGACGTGGTCTCCGTCATTAATTACGTTATTTACGTTAACGCTGTTATTCAGCAGTTATTAACAAAATCATCATTCGCTTGACCACTTCCAAATTCCGGTACGGGAGCGCGACGGCACCCTGAAGGTAATTTCTTATCCGGCGGCGGGCTCTAACATCGTCACAACAACACCTCATCATCATCACAGTTTGATTGTGGCATCAGAAACGCGCAACAACTCAACAACAACAACAAAAGCAAGGGCAAGGAAAAAACAACAGCAATCAATCGACCGTTGGTAAGAAAGGATCTCGAAATGATTTGATTTTGGGGACGTTGGCAGATGAAAAAGAGAGAAATTGAGAAGAGGAAGAGAAAGAAGAAGAAGAACAAAAGTGGACTTGTTGATTGATTTAACTTGATCATTAATTTAACAATAGCCAATATTTTTGGAGTTGGTAGCAGACGCGACGGCGTCATTAAAAAAATTATATGATGACTCAATTGATGAGTTAATTCTCGAGAGCTTGATGAATGTTCGACTTCGACTTTGAAAAAAACGATCTTTAAAAATTATGCATATCGAAACTTCTACATCACATGCAGCTTTTGCGATAATATGCTCTTAACGCTAAATACTTGAAGGTTATGATACTCTTAATTTATGGAACACTCTGAGAAATAACGAAAAAAGATACTGAAGATGATTGTGAATATAAAGTTGCCTTCAAAAGCGTTTCCCCAAACCGCGCATAGTAATCATATCACAATTTATCTTCAAACACTGATGATCGAAAAATTGAGGTTATGTCTGAGCTGAATTTCACCACAAGATAATAACTTATCGAGTAATTATTTTTCCTTTGATTTATTATAAAGGAAAACAGCAGAATTCCTTAAAAACCTATGCCTTAAAACCTAGAGATGCTCGCAAAAGGGTACTTCAGAATTGCAATGAGTCGATTTAGGTTAGGAATGGAATTATTTGGGGATAATTTTGTCTCCTTCGTTCACTTTTGATACTTACTTGTACTTGATAAACGTTCACGCCACGCCATCGGATTCGCTACTAGACCCTGTAAACCGGGCCAGTATAAGTGCGTTCGATCCACTAGATGTGCTGGATGGGTTTTTAGTGGAGCTCCTTGACTTTGTGATAAATACTGAGCCATGCCCGCTGCAGCGGCAGCTATTGAAAATCGCGGTATACCACCTACGAAATTTTATGAATTAATACAAATTATTCTACGTAATTCTGTAAACAAAATACTATTCTAAATTAAAATATATTACGAAAACATGTTTTACTACTTAACCCCGTGTTTAAAAAGAAACCGGACGATGGCCCGCTTTGTGTTATAGTAAAAAATATTCAATTGAACGAATAGAATTGAATTTAAATGATCGAGTGCAAATGAGCATTTTGAAATCAATGATTTTATTAAATGAATTTATATCATTGCATTCAAACGAACAAGCTCAAATGAATGTATTCAATTGAACGAGCTCAGATCTTCGAATCTGAACTATTTAAAATGAAGAATTCTAATGAAATTTCGGTATGTTGATGAACTGAAATTAATGAATCCAAATGAACGAGGCCGAAGTAACGAATTCAAATGAACGAGTTAAATTTGATGAACTAAATTTAACAAATTTGAATGAATGAATTAGTTAATGGATTAATTTTAATCGAATGAACGAATTCAAACGAAGGAATTGAAATTATGAATAAAAATTAATGAATTTTAATGATCCAAATTAGATAATTTAGTTAACAAATTCAAATAAACACATATGAATGAATACTTTTAAAAAAATGGATTTAAACCAATAAATTTGAATGAATCCATAAAAGTATTTGAAATATTAAGTACATAAATAAGTATCAAAGATTTCAAACGAGAAAATTCGAATGAAGAATTCAAATGAATGAATTCAAGTAGACGACAATCTTTGAATTAATAAAAATAAACCCAAATGAACGAATTTCATTTAACAAATTACTTTTGGAATTGAAATTAACGAATTTAGACAAACGAATTCAATTTAATAAATTCAGGTAAACGAATACAAACGAATGAATTGAAAATAACGAACCAAAATTAACAAAATCCAAATAAACGTTATTAAGTGCGTGAACTACTAGTTAACAAAATTTAACTTCAAAAAATTTACGAATTCAAATAAATTCATTCAAATAAATGAATTTAAATGAATTTATTCAAATAAACAGTTATTCATAATTTGAAAATACTTTAGAGACATCTCTTACCTCCGGCTAAAACGCTCAGCCCCGTTGATGAAGTAACAGGTGGCGGTTTTGAAAGAATGGTATCGATACCGTGCGGATTCGCACCTCCGTGATGGGGATGCGTCGTCGTGGTAGTGATTGATGCTGTTGTTGAGATCCCCCCTCCACCATCTCTGCTAAAATGTATATTTGGACTACTGCTGAAGCCGACATTAATTGTCGGACTAGCAGCGCCCATCATACTCGAAGCAGCAGACTTCATTTCAGTCATGGAATGCAAGGCAGCAAGCGGCGGTCCAAGAAAACTCAAAGGATGTTTATGTTCCAAAACATTGTTGTTGATATTGTTGTTGCTATTGCCACAGCTATTATGATTGCTGTTATTGTTACTATTGTTATTACTGTTGTTGGTGATAGTGTTGGTGTTATAACCTTGAGAACTCGCGGCCATCGAGAAAGCGTATTTTCTGGCAGATAGGTTTTCCGGGCTACAATCGAGAGGTGGCGGACTCGATTCACTGTTGCCAGCTTCCTCGCTGCTGCGATGACTGACGGGATAAGACTTCGAGCTGTCGACTCCCGGACTTGAATTCTCATAACGACTACGGTTATTTAGAGAATTATTACAGTCGGGACTCTCCGATTGCAAACGTGACGAGGCATGTGATGACTGGTCAGAGGGGCGTAAGGTACCGTTCAAAGAGAGCAGAGGCGGAGGAGTTGACGAATCATCACCGCAATGATTCGATTTCATATCCATAACATTTTTGTGTCCTTTAAGAAGCATTAAGGGACTATTGTTGTTATTGTTGTGATTGTTGTTGATGACGTTGTTGTTGTTGCTCAAAGCGTGATTGCTGCCATTGTGGTTTGCACCGTAGACTGCAGCTGCTGCCGCCGCACTATGATAATCCAAAATATGATCCCTCCCCGCCATATTCTGATAATCCGTGTGTGAAGCGTCAACGAAACCATTATTCAATGCCGCGCTATGCATATGGTGCAGAGGGGGGCTTCGGGATACCGTCGAAGATATATTTTGATTGGCAAAAGTGTGATGGTGCCGCATGTACGGATTTATTAAATCCATATTCTCGGTTTCGCGTTTGCCGCGTGTTAAAAATACTGACGATGAATGTGGAATAAAGTTTGAGAGAGTTCCTTCGCTGGAGGTGGTCACTTCGCAAATATTTGCGGTGGATTGGACGGGTTGACTGATTAGGCGTGCAGCCACCGCTGCAGCACCAAAAGCAGTTATTGATCGCGTTGACTCCGAGCCAACGAAAGAAGTCAACAATGAAGATGAAGGACAAAAAGACGCGTGTGGATTGGAATTAACGTGAAAGGATAACGATTCGGGGTAGGAACCGCTGCCGCCCAATAACGGCACGTGATTCAGATTATAATGAGACAGTGTCGTTGGCTTTTGAGGCCTTCAAAGGCCAACCAAGGCAGGCTGAAAACAAGCCCGATAATGGTGTTAACATGCGCTAGATGTTAGACGGATTAACTCACGATCACAGCACTATGAAAAACACTAATATTTCCGGGACTATATATTCGATAAACTTGATCTTGGCGTTCACATTACTTTGTCACCAACGTATTATTGATTGAACGATATTCGGTGCTAAGAAAGGCAATAATTTCCGTTCAGTCCAATTAACGTTTCTTTACGTCAACGAAAATCAATTAATTTCTTTTAATAGAAATTAAAACTAAATCCCGGATATAATTTAAAGGCCGAAGGTTCAATTTTAAACACCCGATAAAAAACCGTTCATTATGGCAACACTTCCGTCCGCGTTACATGCGATTGTGAGAATGTGCCGTGCCGCAGGCTTGCAGATTGATTTCGAATTGACTCCCGTCGTTTCTTCAATGAACCAGAAAACCAAACCAGACCAGCCGCCAGGCCATGAAGCGGCAGCAGCAGTACCATCAACATCCGCACACAAAGAAACGGACAGCAACATTTCTTAGCGTTCAAAACCAACCAGCTGGCTCCGGTTGGGTCGGTCCAAACTCATAACGAAATTACTGCTGGCCCGTCCAGCGAGAAAAGCTGAAAAGAGAAAGAGCGAGCTTACAAGCAGCTATGCATATGGATGAGTGTGCGTTGAGT
The DNA here is from genome assembly GCA_963966595.1 of Physocephala rufipes. Classification (NCBI taxonomy): domain Eukaryota; kingdom Metazoa; phylum Arthropoda; class Insecta; order Diptera; family Conopidae; genus Physocephala; species Physocephala rufipes. The sequence goes on from OZ016503.1 coordinate 8,019,615, forward strand.
GAGTTAAAATGCATATGCATCGATACCAAACTAGACTCGTGTGTAAGCCAATAAGCTATTGAATGCTTCTCTCAATGCTCGTCCTCCCTTTCGTAGGCGCGTGTATTAAATCAAAGGAATCACTGTTTCACATACATCGAATCACAACTAGCTCTTTTAGAGGGGCGGAACGCATGGTAATGAAACAAAACGAATGGGAATTTTATTATGTACGTCATTAAAAATCACTACGTGATGAAGAAATGAAGAAGGCCGGTAAGGCGTTGGGGACGACGGCATTGGATAAGTAAGTGAGTAACAAGATAAAATATTTGCTAGAGGGAGATAGAGGGATACTGGTGCGGGCATTGTTTATTTGATTAAAAGCAATAAATTCGCAGTCGGTTGTTAACAATTTTTAGACTTGAACAAATAACTTAAGGCGTATTGGCGGATTGGTTTATGTAAAAAGTTGAACAAATTGTGCAATAAGAAAAATTAAACAATTGTAGGAGAAATTAAGAAATAAAAAATGAAATTAATGCTAGGAAAGAATTGCAATGAAATTAAAGGAAGGGGCGTAATGGCAGTTTATAAATTAAATTTAAATTGGATTAAATTAAGATATATTAAATATAATTAAAAGTAATTTTGTGAACATATGAATATATCTCTCTAGCGCGTATACCCATACATACATGTGTATACATATATATATCTGCATTTACTGCATTAACTCATGCCGATAAATGCACGTTTTAATGACTTCATTATGACTGAAGCGTACTAAAGCGAAATAATAATGATTACATTATAGTCGCTTTCTATATTTAATAATAAACTCGATTTAATTTAGTGCCGTCGCTGGCGGGATGACAATAAAGTCCTTTTTCTCCGAGTCGTTGTCGTCTAAAGGGGTTGTTTTGCGTATGGGCGAGAGTGTAAGTAGATGCTTGTTCTTGCCTGTGTATTCGTTTTTGTATTTTGCAGGAACAGCATGGTAGCTTGGAATACCGGACTTGGCCACACCCACTTTGTGTGAGAGAGTGTGCCTTTTTGTAGAATCGAGCCGCCATTGTTTCTATGATTCCTATGATTAAGATCATAATGATGATGATGATGATGACTGCGGGTACATTTTTGCTACTTTTTTAGTTTTTTACTTTAGTTTCAAATATTTATAAAAGAAAGGGACATATCGTACGCGCGAGAAGAGAAAAGGATAGAAAGAAAGAGGGGAAGGGAGGGTGAGTCTAATCTTTAAATCAGCCAATCGATCTGGTACTACTGCTGATGCACTTCCTAATTTCAGTTCAACTTGATCGTCTCTACGAAATTGAGCTCGTAGTATCGTCTCTCTAATTACCGTGATCTCAAATACCCTATAGAGCTGTCGCCCCTTACCATTTACTCATATTTCACTCGCTCACTGCCAGTTATTCAAGAGTTGCATCGTAAGAAGCTGCGTTGTGGTTGATCACAGCACACATGCGTTAACTATTTTTCAGTGAACGAGTAAATACTAGTCGAATTATCTCTCTTTACATGTTGAGATAGTTGTTGGTATTGTATGTTAGCTCTATAATGTTTCGTTCCAACAACATTCATAGCATTCGTTTTAAGCAAATTAATCGTAATAGAGCTGCTGCGACTTCATTGTTATTTAAACTGACACTACACCCACACCCACACGCGTTCACACACGATAATGCGCTCAAGAAAATATGTGTGCATTTGCGAAGAATAAGCTGACGTTGCACAGTGAGGCAATTGAAAAGAATTACTTCCTAAAATATTTAAAATTTGAATTTTTAAAACACATTTTTTTGCTATCAAAATTTATAATTGATAATTTTAATTGTGCATATAATTATTATAATTGTGTATAATGATGTATATAATTATACAACATTTGCTGGAGTTAAAAAAATCATTCCGGAATATCATTTTATCAAACCACACAAATGCCTGAATCATGCACGAATTGTCGGCAGAGCATCAACTTCACAAAGAAATATAGAAATACATGAGATAGCCTCACCAAAACTACAACTATACAAAGGGATGGGATTTTATGAGGACTTATTATAAAAAGCGTCGGCAGACCGCCTTTGATAACTCGAGTTCGAATGTTATTTCTAAAAATAAAACCGAAGATTTATTCGAAATACTCCCTTCACGTTGTATTTCAAACGAAATTTGAAATTTTCGTAATATAATAATTAATGTCATTCTGACATTAATTTCTGGTATTCTGATATCAGTCTGTCAGTAACTTAGAAAAGCATACAGTGTACAGTTCAAATGGTCCTCGATTTAACGAAATCATTGCTTCACATGCCAATATGAACCCAACCCAACATGCATAAACCCAACTTTTGCGTGAGTTCACCACTTATGTGTTTACACATCATACAAAGAATTACATCGCGTTTGACCTGGATTACATCGCGTATCCAAGGAGCTCATTTATTTGCTCCACCGATTTGAGCCACAGAGAATTATACTTTGCGATAACATCTGTTTGCATTTCGTTTACACTTCGATTCTCCCTAATAGCTTCCCATTACGTCTGATGTTATACAACGTTTTAGTTCTAACATACATTTCTCTTATTTTTTATATTTATTGTATTGTATATTTTTTCGCAAAACCTCGAATATGACGTGTAGAGATTAAATTAAAATGCTCGCCACAAGCCGTTTCCTTCTCATAGCTATTTACGTCGAAATGACTTTCTTCATCTTTTTCTGTTTGTTCTTTTTCTTAATCATCGGTGTTATCGTTATTTACATTTGTAGAGCCTTACATATTTGTAAAGAAGTCCTCAACGAATTAATGTTGCACTTCGAAAATTTTGAATGCTTTTGTGAAAATACTTACGCTTTCAGTAAAAGTGCAACATTTTTCCACTGTGTTTTTTTACCCAAACTTTTTATGAATATTGCCCAATAATTCGCCAATTTTATCAAATGAGTGAACACGAACGTAGCGGGAACATACTAAGACAGCAGATTTTCGTTTATATTCTTCCGATATCCGATATCTCGTGCTGAGACGCCGAGTAAGCTTCTTCATCGTCTGATTGTTTATAAATCTGCCTGCTTTGCGTCTGCTAAGGGTTTCGAAAGTGAAATTTTATGGTAAAGTGTTGTGATAAGAAGCTGCATTAGCACTGCTTTCGAAACATTATTAAGTGAAGTTGACTTAATGACTTAATTTCAAAATTCTTGAATACTATACATGCTCATCATAAACAAAACACTTTCACAAAATTGGGCTTCAAAACAAATCATTATACCGTTTTTTCCAATCGTTTACCTAAATTTGGGGCAATTTCAAGCTTTTGGGTGAAGTTTAAAAAAAAGCTAAATTGAAAAATATACACTATTTCTTTTGTATTTCATTAACCAAGTAACTATTTATTAAGGAGAAGTTAACGAAGTTACTTTTACGTGGACAAACTTATCATTTAAATGTAGTTACTTTCAGTAAACGTCGTCACTATTTTGATAATTGTTAACTAAATTAATTTTTAACGAGATAAAAGTAACAAGTGACTTTAGGTTAACGGCGTGATCCTTAAACGGAACCAGGTTAAAGTAACGTTAACGAGATGTTTACAAGTTAAATTTTCGCCCATCTCTGGTAGGAATGAGGATGAATGTTGCGCAATGTAGGATGAGTAAAAGACATAGGTATAAAGCAGATCCAGCAGCCGACCAGAAAGATATTTCTTCGAAAGCGTAACAATAAGGAATAAACTGTTGCGACTAAATATCGCCGACAAAGTAAACGCTTTTCCAATAGAGATATAAGCTTACATAAGTTTAGCATTATCCAGTCGAGGAATTTACAGCGCTCTAAATGATCGAAGGGTATCATTTCCATTTCCGATTTATTATTTCTGATGTATTTCATCTCGACTTTGTTCAGCACAATATGTTGAGTTTGCATATTGAAACCATTATTGTAATCAGAATTTAATATAGGGCTGTAACAACCGACTCAGAACCGCGGTGACTTTTTAATAGTTTACAAAAATTGCTCGCCTATGGCTTTCATTGTGATAAAAATATTTACCTTAGCTGAGATTTAGACATTGCCAGAAATGTTATTTATAAAAAAATTAGGCGAATCTTCTTCCATTTAATTATAAATTCGTTATGTACTCGAAGAAACAACATATTTTTAACGCTTATTAAGATCATTTGTGAAGATAAACATACTGTTTTCTAGAAGAAATTTTTAATTTTATGTAATTTGTATGAAACTGTTTATTCTCGAAAGGCCAACAAATTATTCATTGAAAAATTAAAAAATTTGAAAAAGATTTTGTCTACCTCTTGAGCAAATTGCCACACTGTACATATATTAACCAATAATGAAGTGTACATTAGTCACGTCCTAATCACTGCCACTGATTTCAGTGTGCCCATAATAACATAATCATTATCGTTAATTTAATTATCACCACCACCATCATCATTATGATTATCATTTTGATGGCTTTCGGGAGAAGGAAATGATGAGCTAGCATTTTTTTTGGTAGATGTCTCTTAAAGACACCGACTGACCGACCTGACGCATTTACAGCAGGACAAATTACTTATTAATTACACTGGAACACTGGAAGCGACCCCGGCAACGGTACTGAAACAATTAACTCATAGAAAGTACGAGATACATTTAAGAAGGCTTAAAAATTTCGTCGCCGCCGAAATAAAAAAGCCAAAACCATGAATGTCTTTACGCGTAGTTTTCAAGTCAAGAAACCGATTCGGATCGTAACGTATCGGTTAGGAGTTAAGATTGTTTTCAATGAAGAATGTATCAATAAAATAATAAAAAAACCATTATCATCATTATTCGGTCTAGCAAAGCGAAGAAGTGCAAATGGATCTGATCTTTTGATGGATTTCTATCCATCACAGATCAAAGATCGTTGCTACTGCTGATGATTTATTATACTTTTCCTGCTTTAAATGCTTGTTGCTTCTGATCATTGTTTTTGAAAAGATTTTAGAAGAAAGAAAAAAAAGCGAGGCTTTAGAAAAATAGTGAGGTCTCCTCATAAAGATGATGATGTTGCTTGCGATGATGATGATGCCATTATTTACCATTATTGTATGGTAAAGTTAGGGAAATTCAATGAATCTAATTATTTTTAAAAATTTCATTTTTGAGAACATATCGCGTAAAGGAAGGCTTAAGAAAGTTATTTTTTTTGTGCCAATTTTTTCTTTTCATTTTTCATTTAGAAAGATTTACCAGCTTTCCAAAGGAGCTGGAGTTGTTTCTCCTTGATTTGATCTGAGCCGGATGTGAAGCTTGAATTCAGCTACCTGAAAGGAGCGATAGCTTTCTCTTTAGCAAACCAAAAAAACTTGAACGAACTAAAGAAGCTCGAGCCATTTTAAGTGTTTGAAATTATGACCCAAGAATCAGAGCGTTTTCAAAATTATGACACTTGTATCGGACACAAAATTTCGAATATTATAAATATTCGAATATTCAAACATCCCAGTCTTGCAAAAAACCAACGATTACATTAAAAACAATTACTTTTAAGGATCCTTCATAAAGACCATACGCTTAAACTCTTTGATTTTTATTGATATTTCTTAAATCAATTCTCAATGTCATTATTTTTTCATGCTCTAAATTTTCAATAATAAAATATACGCATGAAATGCTCATCCCTTTTAACCCTTTCAACCGTAACTTATCAAAATTCTGCTCGAAGGCTTCGAATTGGTCGTCAAATTCGTTATGGTGTTTTCTCTAGATCCACCCCCGGATTTCAGAGTCTGACCTTTGTTTTGGTTCTGGTTTTGGTCCTCGCTTGGCCACAAAATGGTTATCTTAAATCAATACTTTTAACCCTTTCTATGCTGTTGAAAATGTAACTGTTGGGCAATTTTGATACGCTTAAGGGTTTTCTCTTGTTGCTTTTATCAAGAACGGGGTTAGACTGAATGGATTTCGTTGGGCAATTTTATTCAATTGAAATTAATATTCGTGGTTTCCGTTTTGTTTCACTGCCATGATATCCTCGTTACTAAATTTATCGTTGCTGTTGTTGTTGTTTTGACCATGGGTTTTTATTTTAGGAATAGAAGTCAGTCTGTTTTAATTTTGGTTTCTGGCCACGTAAGTAAATCGTTCATCATAATCGTCCTCTGCAAGCGTGATCTCAGCAAAACATTGGCCACCACCGTCACGAATGACAGTGATGAAAATTTAAATTGAAATCGCCTTGATACAAATAATAATAAAAATCTGGTTAAGGAGAAACGAATCTAAGGAAACACGTTGAGAATAATTCGATCGGAGAATGGTCTTAACATCTTTGATCACCGTGTATCATCGGATGTCAGTAATTGTCAATGATTTGATCCTTTTGGGATTCTATTTTGGTAAATGGCGATTCCGACCCGCAGAATGTCGCCCAAGATGGCGCCCACTGATGACGCTGCTGCTGCTGATTCATCAATAAATTGGCTTTTAAAAGAACAAACAACGCACAAACGAGGTGCTAACTGTTGTCCTTCTAAATCGTCATGTGAGTCCCGGCGCGTGAGTTCCTAGAAGGGTTCACAGCAATGATTTACATGCGTCGATGTGTCTTTTCCTACCCTTAAGGTATGAGAAAAGAATGAAGCAGAAAAAATTTTACTCAACCAAAAATTGTTTAAAATACGTATTTTACGTACGCTTTGGTGACACTTCTATTTGTTGTTGTTTGTTTTTGTGTGTCTGTCAAAATGTCATAAATGATGGTTGATTGTTGGCGGCGTGGCGGGTAACACAATTCAATATTCCTCTTAGGGTTATTTCGGGCTCCAATAAATAACTTTTCGGCTAAATGTTTTTCTTAAAAGATTAAAAAAGATATTTTTTCATAAAGGAAAAATACTTTGCAATCACTTTTGGTCACTCGTTGCAGTGGCTATAATTCAGCAATTCAATTAAATTGAATGAGATCTTCTGCGAAGTCGAAATCGCGTCAAATGATGAAGTGGATAAATGTAAGCAGCTCTTAACGCCTTGCTGCGCATGGTGCAGATTGGACCCCTGCTAATAAATTGCAATTTAAAAGAAATTCATATTCTTTACGGTCTCCTTCTCTCTCTCTCTCTCTACATCTCTCCGTTTCTGTCCTCTCCCAACCGCTTCCTTCTTTCTACCTCATGATGACGATGTCGTCAATAGCTTGCATGACTTTTTCTGCCTGCTGCTTTAAATTTACGACCAAGCCGGACGATTTTTTCTCCCCTAAACGGAAGAAGGGGCAGCATTGTAATAGAGAATACATTTCGTAGAACTCGGGAGAGGGTAGCCGGTGCAGTTTTCTTCTCTCGCACGTTGGTCGCGATCCGCGTCACTTTTCATTTGATTTTTAACTTTTTCAATTAAAGAATTTTTTCAATTCAATTGAACTGACTGACTTTACAGCAGTTTTAACTCACACCTATTTTCTTCCCACCTCCCTCCTTTCTACCATCACAGTGAGGTGTGAGGTAAGGTCAGGTAAAATCTACAAATATAAAGCAGAGAAAGCAGCCGAACTACTGCGTAGTGGAGGATATCCTAAGACGTCCCGAACTACTTCCAATTATAATAAGTAGGCAATTTCTTCTTAAGACCCGAACTTATCTCAACTACCCTCCTACTCCCAAACACTCTTTTAAACAAAGAAAGAAATGTTCGCAGAAAAGCGCAATCGAAGCAAAAAAGTTTTTTAAAAGTAATAAAAACGAAATGTCGCATACTTTTATGACGTTTTCCAATAACATTTTGTGCGATTATTTTTTGCGACGAACTCCGTCGTTATGCCACCCCCTCGCCGTATTGTTCGGGCATTATGACCGACCGATTCACTTTGCTTGAAAATTGCACTTTTTTCGCATTTACGCGATGCGGGCGTTGGCGCGAGGCAGCAATACGTTAAATGGCGCGCGCGACGAGTCACTGTCAACTTGAATTTGTTTTCTATTCGTGATTCGAAATCAAATTAGATACATTTATAAAAATCGAAACGCGAAAGGAATCATGTTGGAAGGAGAGATACGTGGCGAAGAGAGCTGCCAGGGCAATCGCATAAAAAATCCAAAATTGTAAAAAATTGCCATTTGCATAAAACGCGAATATAAAACATTCCTTTGGTAAAAGAAATGTAGCACATTGACATTTTCAGTTGTTTTTGATGTTAATTTGTTGCTGTAATTGATTCCTTTCAGTTGATTGGGACTTTTTTTGGGAGCGACTTAATGCCGCCCGCACCGTTTTTAGCGGAGTTTGAAAATCGATTTAGAAGTATATTGATTAAGGTATTAATTTCTTATAATAAGCTCAGAAATAGCTTAAGAAACATCGTGCATATTTTTTTGAAATAATTTTTCTTATTTATAGAATAACTGTTTGTAAAACAAATTGCTAGAATTTAGCCATTTTACAGTGTTCACGCCTTTCGTTTACCCAAAACAAAATGGGCAAAAGAATTTCTACAGAGGGTGGGTGGTCATTTAATGACTTCTTTCCTACAACAATTTCCTTCTAGCACGTTGACGAAATGCAGAGCGTATCGCAGAGTGGCGATATTTCTTGCTTCCGTATTTGTGAAAGGGGTTTCACAACTTTCCTCCGTTCCCACCCCTCTCCATTTCGTCTAAATAATGCATGACGTACGCGTTTAGTTACGGTTTGTTATTTTAATTGCTCCCCTGCTGAATTACGTTGCCGCATAACTTCTCTAAGAATCCATTATCATTCCTCTAAAGGTCTATTTGCGATCGTTCATTCGATTTGTGCGGGGTGTGACGGTACTGCCGGCAATACGCCGCTATGCAATACGATGATTCTGCACCTTTCCTCTTCCCTTCGTTTTGTACGCATTAATACGGAAAAATAATTCAATTCGAGAGAAATTAAGTCTTCGAAATATTTCCTTTCTATCAGCGAACAAATGGATCCCAAATTAATTATTATTGTTATCATTATTATCATTATTATCAGTATTATTATTATTATCATTATTATTACGATTGTGTTGTCAAAATTATAGTCTTTTATCATAAATAAATCCTTAAAAGATGTGGAAGGGTAAGAATGCCAGAAGGAGTGGGTGGTTTGTTTCTGACTGGTAGACTGGCAGTGAAAAATGCAATCGTTTTGTTAGCTGGCGCCAGTTTTTGCGCTCAATTAAATCATTTTAATGAAAATGAATACTCTTAATTAATAAACATAATCTCGTAATGTCATTGTTGTCGTTGTTGTTATTATTGTTGTTGTTGTTATAACTGTTACGGTTGTTGTTGTGAACGCGATACAGGTAAACAGATAAATTCGTAGTTAAAGTTTCTTGTTAGACTTTTAAAAAAGTTTAAAATAATTGCCAGTTGAACCAAAGTTTTGTTTAGGACACAGTCCCAGATAAAGGACGTGCTCAGGATACGTATGTAAATCCTTTTGAAAATACTCATAGCTGCCTGTAATATGGTGTGGATACAATCACTCACAGCCTTCTAATTAATTTGTTTAATCTCCTAATCATTAATCTTCGAATTAATTAATAGTGTACTTAATTCTTTAATCTTCTACTTAATTTTTTTATTAAGTAATTAATTCATTTATTAAATCTTTGACACTGTAATTATTTTTTTTATTTTCTGATCAAATTTTTTTAATTAATTAATTCCACATTTTCTAAAATTGTAAAAATTTTTTTAATCTAGAAATCATATTTTATTTATTTATTTAATTTTATTTTACTTATTTATTATTTATTTTATATATTTTTATTTTTATTTAACTACGAATTTATTTGCAAATTTTAAGTTTTGTAAACATTGTTCTTAATCTTGTAATTAATTTCTCTCTCTTATAATTGTAATTACTGAATTATTTTTTATATTTAATATTTTTGATAATATAATTAATTTTTCTTAATCTTGTAATTACTTTTTTATTTTGCAGGTAATTCGTTTAAGATGTTATAATCAATTTTTGCGCTGTAATTAATTTTTTGAAATTATTTAGTTACAAATTGATTTATTTCTATCATTGAAAGTTTATCAATAGACAACCCTATACGAAATCATTAACTGCTCTTTTAAAATAACCAACCCCTTAAGGAAATTAAAAAAATTGCCGAAATAAGAAGACGCTGCAAGATGAAAATGTTTATCGTTCAATGTTTTTTTTTTGTTTGAAACGTCAAAATATGATATAATTAATGAGAAGAAAGCTGAATTCTTGTTCAATTTTAGCACTGCAACTATGGAATTTCCGTTAATTTTCATAATAAACGATTCTAATCCCCCTTTTTCAAGCTTCACCACCACAAGAAGAACGAGAGTAGAAGATAGTATTGTAATTTATCACATTTTACACTCGTTCATTTTAAGCGCTTACCATTATTTATGACAGATAGAAATGTTTTATGTAAAATCACAACACCAGATATATTTTTTCTTAATTGAAAATAATGTTATTAGAAAAAAAATGAAGGGGAGACACTATCTAATTCTCGTTCTCCAGCGCTTGGTTTCTTAATCGTATAAGTATTGCATACTTTTGGGCCGAGTTGAAAATAAAAACAAAAGGAATTTTCATTCATCCACAGCATGGAAAAGATTAAAAAGGAGATCAAAATAAAATGCGTTGTGTGCGTTATACTGAGATAACCACCCTCTTCCGCCCCCACCAATCCTTTTTCTACACCCTAAGCGAACTTTAATTATGTTTTAATGTTTTTATTGTGAATTTCCGTATTCATTTGATTAACTGTGTTAATTTTTATCAATTTTTCTATTCCGCGTATTGGTGTTTCGACTCACTCGTAGGTATAATAATTATCATTTCCTTTTGAAAAAATATTATTAAAACTGTTGTAAATGCTGTTGAAGCAATTGTTGATTTTGCTGCGCTTGTTTTTGTATTATTATAGTTATTATTATTCAGTACTGATGTCAGCATATTTTACTATTGCTGATTGATAACCCTGCTTCTTGAATAAAATCTATATTCGCAGTTTTTTCTACGGATTGGAAAACAATTCCTTCTACTTACCACCCTTCCATTTACCACATGTTTGATAGCTTTGCTTGGGTGGTAACAGGGTTCCGTGAGAGAAGGGTAATTACCTCTGTTATTCTATTATAGAATTCTGCTATGCATTCTCAACAGATCATGATCGTAGGAGATTTATAAAAAATGATATTCTGTATTGTCTGTTAACGGATATGAAAGAATTTTAATAGATTAAAAATTTAAAAACTTTGGTAAAAACGGAAGTTGTAAAGAGTAAGAATTATTTTCAATTAAAAATAAATTAGTCTAAAGAAATGAATGAGTTACATAAGTTCAACATTATTACTTCCGGTACTAAATACAAATAATAAATTTCTGACTGCTTTAATCGCCCTGGATATGCTCGATTGCGATAGGCAAAGAATACTGTTGCTATCAATTGGAGCTTAGAAACCGTGTCCATAAAAATGAAGCGTCGCTAAAAACTAAAATTTGTATACAGTCTTCAACTGCGGTTGACAGAATGACAGATCTTTTATATAAAAGATTGGCCAGAATAGACCTAAATTTTATATGATTACATTTTATTGACTACCGTTACAAAATTTTAATATATATATATATATATATATATATATATATATATATATATATATATATATATATATATATATATATATATATATATATATATATATATATATATATATATATATATATATATATATATATATATATATATATATATATATATATATATATATATATATATATATATATATATATATATATATATATATATATATATATATATATATATATATATATATATATATATATATATATATATATATATATATATATATATATATATATATATATATATATATATATATATATATATATATATATATATATATATATATATATATATATATATATATATATATATATATATATATATATATATATATATATATATATATATATATATATATATATATATATATATATATATATATATATATATATATATATATATATATATATATATATATATATATATATATATATATATATATATATATATATATATATATATATATATATATATATATATATATATATATATATATATATATATATATATATATATATATATATATATATATATATATATATATATATATATATATATATATATATATATATATATATATATATATATATATATATATATATATATATATATATATATATATATATATATATATATATATATATATATATATATATATATATATATATATATATATATATATATATATATATATATATATATATATATATATATATATATATATATATATATATATATATATATATATATATATATATATATATATATATATATATATATATATATATATATATATATATATATATATATATATATATATATATATATATATATATATATATATATATATATATATATATATATATATATATATATATATATATATATATATATATATATATATATATATATATATATATATATATATATATATATATATATATATATATATATATATATATATATATATATATATATATATATATATATATATATATATATATATATATATATATATATATATATATATATATATATAAACTTAGTATCAACGTTAATATATCCTATTTCCCTTTTTTAAAAGGAATAGGATATAATGAATATTAATATTACTCATGGGATATAACTTAATAATATTTATTATTAAGTGTAAATATATAAAATTATTAAAAATTTTTAAAATTCAAATAAAAAAATATATTAAATTAATTAAAATATTTATATTTTATATAATTTTATACATATAGCAACTAAATTTCTGAGATAAGTTTTTAAGTGATGTTATAAAAAATGTATTTTTTGTAAATAATTTTAAATCAAATTACTATTAAATATAAAACTAAATATGTAAATGTATAAAGAAGTATAAATCGATTTAAGTACAAAAGAGGAAAAGTAAAAGTAAAAGTAAAAGTAATGTTAAAATTAATTATAAAATTATATTTGTAAATATATGACTAAATATTCATAAGCTGAATACAAAAATACTAAATTATAGATTTTATATTAAATGATTTAAAAGGACTTTATAAAATAATTATTTTATATAAATAAATATTAAAAATTATTTTTAATAAAAGTTAGCAAGCAACCAGTACTCATAAATGAAAAAGTATAAAAAAATTTAAACAATTTTATTATAATAATAGTGTTGGGAACTATCGATTGATTTCAACTATCTACAGTTAGCTGCTGAATGATTTTAACTATGGAATAATTTTTTTCATTAATTCGTTCATTCATTCACTCGATCTATTCGAGTTCAACTTATTTGGTCAAAACAAAATAACGAAATAAATACAACAAGTCAACTGACTCGTCCTTCACTCGCTGAACAATTTCTGAATTACTAAGAACTAGCGAACGGCTGAATTATTCGATAGTTTCTAGTAATAACTAATTCTGCGAGCAGATTTCTGAGTTACTAAAAACTATCGAAAAAAACTATTGAATAATTGAATAATTTAGAACTATCGAATAACTCGATAGTTTTTATTCGATAGATCCCAACACTATAAAAGATGCATAGGAAAATTTATAGAAAGTCAGTTTAAATAATTTTATAAAATAAAAATTTAAAATAATTTATTATACTATTATGGATATTATATAATTTCTCAATAATAAAGAAAAAATATTTAAAAATATACAACCATTTTTAATAAATTTATATTTTTTAATCAAATTTTTGAACGCAATTAAATGATAAGAAAAAACTCAAGATTATTTTATTAAAACGACGACATAAAAATTGTTGCGTACCTCAATAATTCAAATTTTGCATCGATCAGTAATTGCGACTTCGAGCTGATATTGATATCTTTTGAGAATCGTAGTAGTCTACTTTTCGAACTTTGATCAGTCTGATAAGTCTCATTTGAGTAAAAATCAACTCTTTGAAAAAATTTCGTATATTTTCAAAAATTGGTAAACACGATAAGCTTTTTTCACAAAAGAAATTATCAAATATTGCGATTAAATAATCTTTAATGGAGCCGCGCGAGGGGTATAGGTCAGTATGAGGTAATTTTATACCTAACACCCAAAGGGTTTAGGGTATGTTAAGTTCGTTCCTCCGTTTGTAACGTAATAGAGGAGGTGTGGCAGATATGGAGGACTATATATTTTCCGGCTCAGAATAATCTCCTGAGTCGATTTAGCCCTCTCAGTCCGTCTGCCCGTCTGTCTGTCTGTTGGAATCACGATTACGAGAGAACGAAAAGAGATATGGTCTTGAAATTTGGCAAAAATATTCTCTGTTATTGTAAGAAGGCTAATATTGAAAATGGATGAGAACCGGATCGAAATCGCATGAGAACCACGCCTACTTTTGATAACTAATATGAATATACGCACATACGAAGCTCAGTTTCTACGTTTATAGAGCGTATTTGAAGACAACATTTTATGCTGGAACTGAACCACGAATACTAAAATCATCACTATTTGCTAAACGTGGGCGTAATCCGCGTCTCCACTAGGAATGCGGATATATCCTGTGAGTGTAGGGTATTTATACTTCGGCCAGGCTGAAGCACCCTCACTTGTTTTGGTTAATCTTGTTCTTGTTGACTTTCTTAATCGATTGACACTGGCAGCGCACATGGTAAGTACGCCTATCAGCGATAGTTGATTTAATAACAATCAGAAGGCCACACGCATACACACACGTAGTTGAACTTCAGGATCAAAGCTTTCATGTGTTGAAATATTCTTACTACTTTTGGTTATTCCCATGTCGCTGCAGCTGTTGTTGTTGTGACTATTGTTTTTATTGTTATTGTTGTTGTTGCTATTTTTCTCATTGTTGTTCTCACTCCTCTACGACACAATTTGTTATTAAAAATACTTGCGTTATCACACTCTTTCATTCAATCACAGCAAAAAAAGCAATCATCAAGAAATTCTATGTTAATTGAAAATAAAACAATCGGTAAAGATTGATTTATAAATAAACAGAGCACCAACTCTTGCGGCTACGGCAGCCACTGTTGTGATACTGGTGATGCTGGTGCGTGTGCTGCTGGTGTTGAGATTAAGAAAAGTTTCAAAAAGCAATAAAGTTTTCGTAGATTTTTTAAGTTGTCTGATTGTAATTAAATGAGCAAAGTATCATCATCAACACCATCACATAGTAAATCTATTTTCAAGGACAATCAAGCGTTTCAATTGTGTGCAGTACAAGAAACATGTGAAGCCTTGATGGTATGCAGAGGGTATCTAGACGCAACATCCGCGAGGGCATCATTTTCAGCAACAGGAGCATCAATAGCAAAATTAATTTAAATGCATGACAAGTACAGTGAATTGAACGAGTGACATCAAAGTGACATCATTATATCGTAAGTGAAGTAGACATTATATTACAATTATCGATAATCGAAGTATCAATCCGTTTCTGAACATTTTATTCTGTCTTAATAATAATTGCAAGTTTTTTCTGCGTAAATATTTCTCTGATAAGACGATATCTTTTTAATACAATTTTTAATTTATAAATTCCTAGCAATAATGACTTATTGATTGACTGATTGTTTGATATTATTTCAACTGCATGCGTAGGGAAAGAATATTGAAATAAAGTAAACAAAAAGAACAATTTAGTAATTGATCAATATGATGGTACGATCAATGATAGAGGATGATCGTAAATAAACGCTTTAATAGAAAAAGGAAAAGAAAACAGAACAAAATTATATATCACGAGGAAAGCATATAGTTTTTTTGTGAAAAATCAATAATAAATATTGACATTTATTAACTAGTAGAGCATGTTTTTACAACAAATTAAATAACGAATTCCCAACAGTAATAAATTATTGTGAAATTCTATCGTTTCTCTTTGAAATTAATTGTTGTTTTTTTTTTGTTAAAATAAATTTGAATGAATGCAGGTGCATCTGCCATTAGATTCTGACGAGAAATCCTCGATTTGGTTTTTCCTCGATCCTTCCTCGATTTGGTTTTTCCATTTTGAATGCCTTCTATAGTCTGAGATCTTTTTACGTGATTACATATTGAATTTTTTGATCATAAATTTGGTGATAAATATTAAAGACAGTCTAAAAATCAAAATTCGGTTCATTACAAATAAACACAAAATCGAATTTCATAGAGAAATATTCATAAATTCTATAGGATTGCACTCTTTTTGTCACTCTTTTGTCACACTTTTGTCGACTCCTTAAACGGTTCTGAATAGATTTCGCTCGTGCGCAGGATGGGCTAGATATTGATATGGATATGATGTAATAATTTCCATCCTTCGAAACATTTCAAAATCACGGGGTTTTAACTGAGGCGTCTGATGTTTTCTAAGAAGAGAAGATATTCCCTGATGAAAATTAGATGAAATCCTGAAGAAAAGTGACTGGTCTGATAAATGTGCTCATAGGCTGAAGATAAAATACGAGTTTTTTTTTTTGAAATATGTTATAATAATTAACACACAGGAATCTTATAATAATTAACACACATAAAAATAAAATTTTTCATACCAATGCTTAACTAATATAGGCTCGAACTGTCTAAAGCATACTGCAAAATTTCATTAGATTACATGATGATGACATCACTAGAGTACTAGACGTGGCTAATTTCATTTTAATGAAGGTGTTTTATTCCACAATTCATCACAAGGTTCACTCTTTCTTATCAAACGAAAAATCATTGAGAAAATCTCGAACATTGTTTATTTTATAGGATTTACTAGAAAACAATCAAACGAAATGGAAAAAATTTCTATTACACCCTATTGCGATGTCTCCACCGCTGGTTATCTCCAATTCACTTAACTTTAACTGGCTCATATAAATAACCATATCCACCGAGAAATAAGAAGAAAGCCGTCATTCGTTTGTTCTCGTTATATTCAGAAAATGTCAATTTTCTGAAAATCAATTAATAGACATATTTAAGTTAAATTAATAAACATATCTAGCATTGAATTTGAATTTTAATTTCAATTCAACTAACGTTAATTTTGTGACGTTCGCTGTGATTATTTTTTTCACAATATTTTGTTTTCTCATGTTCTTCGAAACCCTCAGGGTTGCACGAAAAATATTCCTAGCTGTCAAATCATTTACCGCATAACTAAGGACGTGAGCGAGTTATTATTTGTGGTGGGAATAGATAACAAAGAACAGTCAAAAACAAAAAAGGGTATCCGATTATGGAGACAACTGTGTAATAACTAGATAGTTAACAACCGGCGGAAACCTAGCATAAGGCATTAGAACTCAAGTTAAGGGATTAAACGGCATATGTGTTGAATGGCGTCTTGAACATCATATTTATAACTAAATTCATTGATGTTATTAAATTGAAATAATGTATTCATTCACGTGATTCTATTAAATAGCACAAAATTAGAGGATTTAATTTGGCCACTTTTCTAAGAATATTACACTCGAATTTTTTCCAGTGTAGAAGAGTCATTTGTTGTCATTGAACACATTGATAACGCACGCGTATTCACACATACACACGCGTACTCACACAACATCCAAATGCATTGAATACACTTTTATTGACCCAATAAAATGCCAATTTGTGTCCAAAGAAGTGGGGTTGGAGGGTGGTACATGGTTTCAAATATTGCACGTTTTACTCGTTGATAATATTCAATTACAGTTCGCAAGCGAAGGGTCGTTGTCGACTATGCAAAACAGACAATATCGGCCAATTACGTCGCCAGATTAAACCCTGACTGAAGCTCTAATAAGAGCTGACTAAAACCAGGCAAAACATGGTCTGTTTAGTCTGGCAAGATGTACTCGACCATGAAACTCGATCAGAATAAACAAGTACACTAAAAATAATAACGCCAAAAAAAACAACAACAATGGCAAAAACACAAATTGAAAAAATGAAGGCTAGAGCTCATCGAATATAATTCTTATCAGCGGTTAATTTTAAGAGCGAGCGAGCGATCGAGTGGGTCGACGGCGCAGTTGATGATGAGACGAACAACGACGCCGTTCCGTACACTAGTATCCGTCAATTAATAAATAAGATGTATAAAGCTAGCGCATCAAAGACCTATGCGCAATTAGTGCAATTTGTATACCATTAGTGCATCAGTGCGTGACCACTGCATTCTTCCAAACTGACAGAGAAGCCTGAGGGACTCGCTGAGTTTTTGTTCTTCTTCCACACGTGATCACACGTGAATAGAACAAGCATGGACTATCAAGGAAAACCACCAACAAATCTCTGCCGACATCAACAACAACGCCTTCACCACCTCCCACACCTACATCGTGTATCATCGGTCTTTTGAGATCAGTCTGCTAGGGAATCTCTCTCTCCCTATATCTCTCTCTCTTGCTCGCTCTAATAGATAAAGATCGGCAATAATAATTATTCTCAGCAGCGCCGCAAGCAGTAGGAAGAGATTGTACGTGCGTGTGAGAGTGCGCGTGTTTTACTCTGGGTCAGCTCTCTATATATCATTATCACCATAGTATAATCATCATCAACGACATCAACAATATTATTATTATGATAATAATTATCTTAGTTCGTGCTATTCTTCTGCTTCGTTTACTTCAGTTTCTGCTTCTTCTTAGTCTGCATCTTCTGTTTTGGTTTTTATTAGCAGTTCTGTTTTTGTTGGTATTTTCTTCCCTCCAGCTGACTTAATTTTAGTTCACGTGATGATCGTACTCGTAGGCAATATATGAGTGCGTGTTCAAGTGTGCGTGCATATGTGTGCAGGCATGAATGTGTGAGGATATACGTGTTTTAAGGGGGGCTTTGAAGGTATGAGGGATTATGAATCCACGGAATAGAAGACTCATTGATGACGACTCGCTTGTTCAATTATTGCATCGACGACGCACAAGTCGACTACCGTGTAATTGCCGCGTTTACAGATTCATTGTCGCCTGACGTTTATTTCAGCGATCACAATCATTATCATCAGCATCGTCATCTTTCGAAGGGCGGCTCACTGATTATCATCAAGCTCATTCATTATTTTAGAGGATGTCCATGCCCATGAACCTCCACACTACTTTCACGCACACACATATACCACGTGTCTATCCTGCCGTCCGTCCGTCCATCTCTACCCCCCACATGCCTCCACGCGCGGGCAAGTCTGCCAACGTACTAACCATTAACTCTTCCAGGGGCTCGATGCGACCACAGCTGACTAACTACGAGTCAGTTCCTCTCGTGCCAATGATTCAATAAGACATGAACGCGTATGCGATCGTAAACGCTGTCGATGTTGTACCTGATCAAGACGGTTTCGGTGGCGGTAGTAACAGAGACGATATCGATGCTAGTGTTGTTGTTGTTATTGTTAGCAGTGTTTGTCTCACATGCAACGTTTTATGAGCGCCGACGCATTGGTGAAGCACGAGAGAGTGAATTTTCGTTTGAAATGCATTAGATTTGTATAAACAGAAAAAATGGACGCGTTAGACGCGATAAAAGCAATGGAAAATATTATTAATTTTATATTTTTATTATTATTTGCAAATTATCGCGGCGTTGGCACGGCGTTGGGTGTTATCAAAACTTCATGAGAGTTTCAGAATCATAAAATAGAGAGTAGGTTGATAAAATTAATCAATGAAGAGAGAGGTGGACACGTAGAGAGAGTGTATATGAAAATTAATAGACGTTTCAATTGAGAAGAAGATCAATAGAGAGTATAAGAGAGGCTAAGGAGGAGATAATGGGTATATTCGGTCAGACAAAGAGAGAGAGAAAGAACGCGCTATAAAATGAGAGCGAAGTGCTGATAGGAAGTTAAAAAGAGATAGAATTTATATTAGAAAGAGAATGAATTGTGCATTATATCATGAAGTAAGCGCTTGACATCGATCTAATTAATAGTGTCCATATCCGTATCCGTATCCGTGTCTAAGAAAATCAAACGTTGATCGATCGATATCCAGTCAGTCCAACAACGATCCGCTCCGGTCATGTACCGCGAATATATATGTATATATATATTTATAAAACCGCAACGGCAAAAGCAAATGCTCGAAATCAAACAGCAACGCGTTCACACGTCAAAAATGGAGTTATATTCAGTCGATCAGTGAAAGAATCCGGCAGCAGTCACGGATGCAGTTACGATCAAAAAACGTTACAATACATTAGAGAAACAAAACAACATTAGAACAAGAAGAACGATTATAAATTTCAACGAGAATTGAAAAATTGTTGTATAAGAGATATTCCTTCCTTTATTATTATTATTATTATTATTGTTTGCTTTGAAGAAGAAGTTCAAAACAAAACAAAACAAATTCAATCATCGACACATTAGAAGAATCGTGTCTGCGCGCAACCAACCCGTTTACTATTTATGATCATTTCGATTATAATTCGATCGATTCCAATATAATTTTGAATTATAAAAACGCATCAATGAACGTTGTTAACACACGCAACGTTTCGTAATGTGCGCTTAAGGGAAGCAAACCTTAAACAAAAAAGAAAAAAAAAGTGAAAAAGAACAAAACAAAGGTAAGCACAAAAAAATCACAACCTAATTTTTTTAAATACCACAGCTACATTTAATTGACCTTTCCTGACCTTTCTTTCAACGAACGTCAGCGAGACGAAACGAACGTAACTGTTGTCAACTTTTGTTGATCAGACTTTAAGAGAGTCATCGCCTTTCCTATGGCCATCAAGCCATTGCCAATCGCAACGCATCATGACAATAATTTCACATATTCCTCAGTGATAACAAATACCTTCTTTCTTGACTGTACCCTACCCGTAAGCGTCCCGTAACCCTATCCTAGAATGAAGTTTGGAGAGTACCGTCAGAAAGGTCTTAAGATCTATACGAGTTTTGGAATACTTTTCTTAACACGTTCAACGCAGAGTCGTTCATATTTGGGCGAAGTGTGGTTCCGTCACTCTAATTTGGGTGACGATCGTCTTGATCATTGTCTTCTTCCTCTTCTTCTTTCAGTTATGGTTATTAGTGGGTTCCTTATAAATAATTCTGTAACAAAAACCGGCTATCAATATTTTTCCCCATTAGTTTGTCCTCCATTAGAATAATTAATTACGTAATTAAAGAACGTATGCTTTTTCAGTAGCTCACCTGTCACATCTGTCAATTCAATCTAACAGAAAATGGTTTTTATATGGCCTCCTATTGCGTCCCCTTACCCCTTCCCGACACTGCAGCAATAACACGCATAATATTATATTTAATTGCCTAGAACTTTTTATAAATTGTCAATATTATACCAGTCTTTAATGGCAAACAACAAAAATCGAACGCTGCCAAATCACCATCACCAAAAGAAGCTAATCATTCAGAAACGGAATCTATCCGTTGACCCATTTTAAAAGGTTTCTTATAAAAAATTCTCCGAATTTAGCTCGAATTATATATTGGCATATATTATAGTTTTGGCTTACGCATTAATTTGAATAAATTAAAATTTATTCATCAATAAAATTCTCAAATCATACTTAAAAATATTGCTTGCCATCCCTCCTCCTCCTCTTTCCAAAAAACCCTGAGAATATCACTAAGTTCTATTAAATTATGGTAACTTCATTAAAATTTCGGAGATTTCTTCCCGATTTATCCCGAAATCTGTCTTTATAATAGCCCCTCCCTCCTTCGATTAATAGTTCACCCAGCAAGCATTATATGTCAGTTATTCTTTATTGACTTTTCTAATTTTTATACCCTACAACAGAATAGATGGGATACATTCACTCACTTCTTCCGTTTGTAACGCATTAAAGGGGACGCGACAGGTATAGAAAAGAATATATATTTCTGCTCAGAATAATCTCCTAAATCGATGTAGCCGTGTCATGAGGGAGACATCGTCATGAAATTTGTCATCAATATTCATTGCCATGATGGGCTGTTTGGGACTGGAAATGGAGTAAATAGAACCAGTGACGCCTTTTATAAAAAAATCCGCTTAGAAAGGCCGATTTATCGGTTTCTATAGAAGCTTTCAAGTTGGTATTTTATAGCCAAGATGCTAGAATTAAAGATTATCACTACATCAAATGGGCACGTAACGCCCCTTTTGTCATGTGTGGAATTTTTTGACAAAGATTCTGTTGGAAATGAGCTAGTAGATTTAAATTAACCAACAGATATAGTATTAACAAAATCGTGCTCCACCCGTTGGTTAGGATCAAACTCGAAGTTTATATTACGGGTGTAGGGTATATAAGTTTCGGCCGGGCCGAAGTTAACGTCTTTACTTTTTAATGTTCGCCCTTTTTCCTGGTTTTGAGTTAAAAAACGTCGTGTGTCTTCCCCTTCTCCTTTACACCCCTGGTCAATCACCCCTTTTACCTTAAAACCTTGTGTGCTTTTCTCTCTCCTCGTTAATTTTTAATTCGAAACAAACGACTTTCGTATGGAAATCAGTATCAGTTATTTTTACCTTCGATTTGCTGATTCGGTAAAAATTATTACTTCTTCTTTTGTTTTGTTTCTCTTTTTTTCTACTGTTTCATATTTTTCTACTCTTTGTTTTCTTTTTTATTCATACTTATTTAAAAAATAATTACTTTTTGTTCTGATACCTTTCTCCTACCATTTCTTCTTCTTTCATCATCATGCCTTTTTACGTTTTCATCCTTTTCTTATGCGTTACCCTATTATTCCTTTTCTTGTTATGTCTGGTTTTGCTATTTTTCCTTCTAACTTTCTTCTTGTTATTGTCCACTTCTCTTCTTCTTTCTCCACTTTTCCTTTTTCCTCTACCTTTTCTCTTTCTTATCCATCTTACAATTCCTATATGCTATTATTCTTCTTCATATATTTCCTTCCTCATCATATTGGTTTTGGTGTTTCTGTAGTTTGTGTGATTATCATTGGTTTTGTTCATGTTATTGTCGTTACCGTTATTTTTCTGTTATAACAATCGCACTATTTCTGTTATTGTTATAAAGACTCTTATGGCGTTATGATTACTGTTATTGTCATAGCTTCTGTTTGACATCCTGTTGATTTTATTGCTGACATTGGTGATTTCACCACGCTTCGACGTCGCACAGTCAATCATCTGCTCAGTTACGCCGTCGTTGTCAAGCCTAGTGGCGAGCAGTTCAAAGCGGATCGTAGCATTTCCAAGCTCGTGTAACTTTTGACGTTTTGACTTAGTGGATTATGTCGCACCGATTCATCAACTAGCGAGCGAGTGTAAAAGCGGAGAAGCGACCGTCGAAGAAGTCGTTGTACGAATACAAACTTTTTTTTGTTTGTTACGAATAAAAAGTTCATTGTACCTTTCGTTGGGTTCACGAAACTCCATTTCGTTGTCGTCATTCTCTCGAGCGTTTACAACTTTCTATTAGCGGTTTTAGACAAAAATGAAAAGATGAAAAAAAATAAAAAAAAGAAATAAAAACGAACACGAATACACTGAGATGAAAAAGCAGCCTAAACAGCATCAATACACACGTCATCTGCAACGACTACTTCTATGTTGTCTAAAATATACTTGCAATAAAGATAGGAGGAGAAGAGGAGTCTTTAAAATAAAGGGTTTTAAGTTAATATATTTCCAAAGGGGAGTTCCAAATTTTAGGCAATTTTTAGTTCTTTCAGGTGCAGTAATTACGAATTTTTTTAAGATGCTACAAAATAAATCCTCAAGACAAAACATAGAAAAGTGTTCAATTAGGGCCGCTTTTATTATATAACACATATTTAAAGCAATATAACAGCTCATTTAAAATCACTCTGAACCATCAAGTAATCTCAACTGCCATGTTTTTCATTTGGTTCTCATGTGCCATTTTTCGTCCTGGCAATATTCTAACGTATTTACAAACGCTGCATATTTCAAATTTTTTAATAAAAGTAACGGTTTTGCGGGTGCATTAAAAGCTTTCGTATCTATTTTACAGTTTCGGCTGAGGAAGCCTGGGAATCCACTTTATTCCGTTTTAAATGAACCACCTGGAATGAAGAATCTTCATTAATTATCTCTTAATTTAAGTAAAAATGAACTAAGAACTCTAACTTCTGAATAAACGAATATCACATACACTACATTGGTAATATAAAAATGTATGGTTTAAATCCAATAGCCAGTGGGCGATATACGCCCCTTTTAATATTACGTTGTCCGTTTCTTGGTTAATTTAGACGTAACAACATTTCCCTAAGAGCTCCACGGAATGTGTAGTATAATATTATACGTGACACGCCCACTCCTACAGAAATTATAATGTCTAAACCACTTAATTTGTGGCGACAGAGAATACTCATACTTTTTCTAAAGATAGCTTTATTCGTTACAATCGGGTGGACGTAATATCAACAGACATGACAATGTTGGCTCAGAAGGAGTTTCTCAGGAGGTGAATAAGTATATTCATCCCTTTCGGTTGTAGGGTACCAAAAACACAACGCTAAAAATGTTAATACGAGTATTTTCCAAAAAATACCTTAGTGTGTTAAACATATATGGGTTAAAACGTAAAAAATTGAATATTTATTTCCAATTATCTTAGTATTCTCACTTCATATTAAGCCAAAATAACACTTTATTCAAATCGCTTTAAATGATTCGGTTCTATTTTATAAATCTATTAATTAATTCCTTAATTAAAATGATAGTTTGTTCGTTTAGCGTATTCAATCCATTCATTCCAATTTTATTCCTCAATTTTTCTTATGCAATCCTATAGTTTTATAAATATTTGAAAAAAATATTGTTATTCTTCGTATTTGTGAAAATAGTTCAAATGTTACTGGCGTCGGTCTTGCTCTATCACGCAACTTCCCCGCCCGTTCTTCATTTACCAATTCCCTTAACCAACCCAATCTCCTTTCGATCAAAGTCTTTCAAAGTGTTAAAGTTTTTGTTTACATGCGTTATTTTTATTTATGCCGTTCAAAGTGAACGGTAATGGGACTCCTTTCCATGACAACAAAATTAATGCCGTTATATGAACGTTGCTCATCATTACAATCATACTCATAATTATGTTCCGCCGCACCGTATTCGTACTGTTGGTATACTGCATCCTCAAGACACCTCTTCAAACACGTTTCATTATAGGCTGAAGTTTTCATTACAGACAGAATATATATATATATATATATATATATATATATATATATATATATATATATATATATATATATATATATATATATATATATATATATATATATATATATATATATATATATATATATATATATATATATATATATATATATATATATATATATATATATATATATATATATATATATATATATATATATATATATAATATATATATATATATATATATATATATATATATATATATATATATATATATATATATATATATATATATATATATATATATATATATATATATATATATATATATATATATATATATATATATATATATATATATATATATATATATATATATATATATATATATTATATATATATATATATATATATATATATATATATATATATATATATATATATATATATATTATATATATATATATATATATATATATATATATATATATATATATATATATATATATATATATATATATATATATATATATATATATATATATATATATATATATATATATATATATATATATATATATATATATATATATATATATATATATATATATATATATATATATATATATATATATATATATATATATATATATATATATATATATATATATATATATATATATATATATATATATATATATATATATATATATATATATATATATATATATATATATATATATATATATATATATATATATATATATATATATATATATATATATATATATATATATATATATATATATATATATATATATATATATATATATATATATATATATATATAT
>OZ016503.1:8645847-8872284 GCA_963966595.1 Physocephala rufipes
TATTATAGAAATATGTTTAATTTGTATGCAATAATATTGCGTTTGTGTTGACTACTACCTATTATTTGTCATTTTTGTAATTATTTATTTTTGTTTAAGTAATATTTTCTATAATTTCATTTAATTAAATTAAATTATGTTATATTCTACTTTCTGGACAATTTATTCAACTTTTTGTGCTTTAAAATTCTACCCCATTTTTTTTATTTGCCTTGGAAATCCACCAACAAAAATCCACTCTTACCGCAAGCTATTTCAAATTCGTTTTATATAAATTTTAACCTGAATTTTACATCCTGGTTTCGCTCTTCAACAACCCATTATGTAAGCGTGCCTTCCAAGCTATGTCGAAGCAGTAGAAGATGAGAAGAAACCATTTGCCACATTAATATTGTTGTTTTTTTATTTTGTTCAATTTGTTTCTATTTTATTCTATGTCTCTATCTAGCTGTTTTTCTGTTCTATCTATTTGTTGGTCTGTCTATAGATCAGACAAATGACAGTCAGTAATCGCGCCGCCAGTTCCACCAACATCAACGCTCACACATTTGTGCGTTACATTAACGTCGTGACGTTCGTTGTTTATCTACTCGTTGCACTTAATATAATTAATTTTAATTAAAATCTTACATAATGCAAGCGAGCGAACAAACGAGCTCACGAACGAGCGAGTGCGCCCATTTCTATGCTCTTCACTTTTTCCCTTCTCATTTCTCTCCACCAACCTCTTATTGTCTTCACCACTTTTCCTTTCCATTTCTTTTCACAATATCCTTCCTTTGGTGTTTATTTTTTTACTTTGCTCGTTACGAGCATAAATTCTTTATTTTCTGTTTTTATTAACCCTAATGAGTTCCTGAATTTCCAGCACCCGCTTTTTTAAGTTTTCTACAAAATATTCCATCCCTGTCATATCCGCATACCTTTTTTAGAACGCCCACCAATCTACCCATCCATCTATCCAACCATCCACCTATGCATCAAACCCGCAATGGTTACGACGATGGCCTTGCGTTCTTCGGCGAATAAAACTTCCGCGCATTTTCGTTCTTTAAAACCATTATTCAAAAAAAAAGATTTTTTAAAAGGTTTTAAAAAAATTTCAAAAAAAAATTCCAAAAAAGAAATTCGAAAAAAAGATTATCTTTTTTTTCAATTCATTTTTTCGTTTCGCTAGCAAGGCGGCAACACTTTACGTTTGTAACAGTCAACAAAAACAATAACAACCGTCAATAGTCAGGGTTTTTTAAATACTTAGAAAATTCTACAGCATTTAGTAGTTTCGCTACCAATATCATACAAATTCAGCGTGTCTGGAACCTATGGAACGAGGCTGCGAGGGTATGAGACCAACGAGCACGCTGAAGATTTAAGTATTCATAATGAGGGTAAAGAGAAAAAAAATAAGTGTGGGACACTGAGAGAGCATTATAGGTCAGGAGCTAGAAACATAGAGAGATGGAGAGAGAGAGAGGGAGAGAGGGAGAAATTAGGAAGTCCTTGTACCCCGAAGACCCCAAAGACCGTGCTAAAAAATTAGAAAAACCTTAATAGCAACAATATCAAGACAGGCAGCGACGACAATAACGAACACAAACGACAGACATCGCATAAAAAAATCATACTTAGTCTTGCGAGTAGTGGAAATGCTATTTTCCCTAAAGTTTTTCGAGTGCTAAACAAACACATCACAATTTATTTAATGCATTCATTATCGTTGAGAATTATTTTCAATTTCAACATAAGAAAACTATGGAGAAGGCAAATTAAGAAAGGACAAAAGCCAAAAGGAACACAAATTAATCAAATTTTCATTTCTGTCTTTTTTTACTTTTAAAAAAAGCCCCAAATTGCAATATATTGAGGTTAGAAACGATCCAGGTTGCAACTTTTAGAGGTTAGAAAAAATTGAGGTTACAATACGTTGAAGAGAGAATGGTTTTAGGATGATATTAATTTGAGATTAGACTAATACGATATTAGAATATTTTAAATCGAAATACTTTGTATTACCATATTTTAATGTCAGAGGATTTTGAGAAAGGATTGTATTTAGTTAGGATAATTTGATTTCAAAGTGCTTTAGAATATTCTGTGGCTTCAATATTTCGAGGTTAGAGTATTTTGGGGTTGAGGTATTATAAATTTGAGAACATTCCGGATGTTATTGTTCAAATCAGAATATGTCAAGGTTAGAAAGTATTGATGTTAGAACTCACTGAAGTCAGAACATTTTAGTGCTAAAATACCAGGAAGTAATTATAATTTGAGTTCAGAATATTTCAAGGTTAGAATGCTTTTGGGTTGGAATATTTTGCATACCGACTATGTTAATTATTATTTGACCATATTGAGGTTAGAATTGATTAATTGATAAACTAAAGCCTTTCAGTCTTTCAGATAAACTGAAGCCTTCCATGGTTTAAAATCGTTATAAGGCTGAGATATTTTAAAATTAGCATGCTTTTGAATTTGGAATATATTGAAGCTAGGACGTATTATGCATATTATTTAAGAGATCATCATTATTGGAAATTTCAAAAGATTTTTCACTGACTAAAGCGAAATAAAGTCATCGCATTATAATCAAAGCAGAAAAGGCAAAAAAGGTCTATAGACGGTTACAAAGAGCTAGGCGTTTTTATCAAAAGAAACTGCCACGATCACGCTTTTTATTTTTCTTTAATTAACTGAATATTCTGTCTGCTCCTAATGCAGACCAAATAAAAACAATGTTGAACGTTCGAGTGAAAATCCCTAATTTTTTTCCATATTTTACCCCACTTCACTTCGACTAGCTATGCCCGCAACAAAAACAACAATAACGAAAAAGTTACTTATATTTTCAATTACTCTGTTTTCTCTGAATGAAAAATCCAATTTATTACATTAAAATTATTAATTCGTAGCTGTGGGTCGGTCAGTCAGTTAATGTTATTTGAAAAAGCTATAGAAATTTGCTACTTATTAAGGATGTAGAGGAAGAAGAAGAAGATCAACACAAAACCGACCATTTCATCATTCCATCACTCCTTTCAATCCATCCATTAATAAGTTTTTTTTTGCTAAAGAGTTCAAAGGATGCCGAGTGAGCTATGAGGTCAATTGTGAACCCTGAGTTCTGTTGAATCCGATGCCTGTCCTTGATATATTCACACAGACACTCGCAGATACATCAAAACTTTTTTCGTATCGCGCAGCTTAGATCAAATAAATCCATTATGAAAATTATGCTGACCATAAGAGAGTTATCATATCATCGAAATTGAAAAGTAGAATCAACATTGGCAGTATAAGCAGCGGCGCCAACAACAATAACACCAACAACTGCAGAAAAACTTGATGATGTTGAAAATTATTTAAATTTTTTTTAAATGAAAGAAACAAAAAAGGCATCCCATAAAAATGCTGATAAATCGTGATCCTAGCAAGTCCTAGAAATTCTATAAATATAAAAAATTTAAAATTTAATGAAAAGGATAATCAAATACCAATAAAATAACGAATGAAATAAAGGAATCGCAGCGAATGCATACAACGAGAATTTAAGAGGAGAGACAGATAAATGTTAAAATAGTCACAATAATAAAACTATGACACGTTGGTTTTAATCGCACTCGCTATTTTTTATCGACCAGTTATTTAAATTTTGCTTATTTATAAATGTAAATACTTAAAAACCGCTTAAAATCAAGCAAAAATCTCATAAAGGCAAATGTTTTGAACAGGTGAGCGTGTCATAACGAGTACTCAATAATATAGTAACGAGTGTGATATAAAGAATTGAAGAAATTATGCGAATTCAAATATCAGACAGACAATATCTGGCAAGTTTTCAAAAAAGCGAGCGCTCGCGAAAACAAAAAAGCAAATTGAGATTACGAGTTAAGTTCAACGAGTAACGAGAATGCAGCACTCCTCACCAAATTCATAAGTACATTCCAACTATATAAATTCTATCGAAAATTTTTAAACCTTTAAAAATGATAAAACGTTTTGAGAATTCTATTAAAAGATTAGAAAAGGATAATAAAAGGATAAAAAACAACATCGCATGCCAAATGCTTTTCACAAAAATGAAAACGGGAAACGCGTTTTTGCTCTTCTAGCAATTTGCATGCAATTTCGGAAAATTTTCGTTATTGCAAAATTGTGAGGAAGAAGATTTTTGTGGTGGTTTCTGTTGTTACTGATGTTATAGCTTGTTAATGCTTTTACATTCGCAAGTGTTTGAAGAACGTCTGAAAACTGATTGCAATTTAAATCATCCTCCACTTGCCATCGATCGTTGTCGATCTTGTTGTTGATTTGCAGTTGCTATTGGTGCATTTTTTTTGGCCAATCTGCAGTGTCGAAACGAGCAATCTGAAGAAATCCGTAACAGCAATAAACCGCAATTAAGCGAATCACTTTACAGTTCAAGAGCTTTTTGATGGGCGGCAAAAGCAATAGTAATAGTCGTAACAGCAGCAGCAATATCAGCATCACCCTGCGACCCTATATCAAAATGGAAACGGCAAAACAATAGAGCCAAGTCAGCAGACTGAAGACTAAAAAATTTTTAATTTTGATGGTACTTCGAGGGAAAAAACAAAAAATAGGAGGAAAATGGCAACCCAAAAAATGCTATCCAAACAAATAGGTCCAAATTTTTCAGATATTCATACTGGAAGTAATTTAATTGAAAAGAAGACCGTTATTTACAATTACACCGCAAAATTACGTAATAAGAAGTTTAATTAATTTTTTTCTAATTATCTGAAAAGAAAATTTTCAATTTCGTTTTTTAAATTTAAAATGTTAATTTAAAAAATATAAGAAGAATATAAATTCTAAAAAATTTGGAAATTAAATTTCAAAGAAGTTTTTAAAAGTATAAATTTCAAACAAATCCAAAAAATTTACGTTTCAAAAAGATCTGAAAAATAAAAACTTTAAATATAAAAAATTCAAAACAAAAGATTAAGATAAGAAGTTTGTGAACTTTTTCACAAAACAGAAATATATTTCAAAAAATTCTCAAGACATTATTTTTTACTTGTAGGAATATCTGCCTAACTTTAAAGAATGATTAGTAAAAAAAGGTGCGACGCGTTCTGAAAAATAGGATAACAGACATGTGGAAGAACTAGCAGGGGAAGGGAAGAGATGAAATTAAAGACGAAATCTTAAAAACATTAAGTTATTTCTTGTAGAGTAAAAGTTTACATTTTCCTCATAGATGATCTAGAACTTTTTCCTATTTCATTTATTTATTGGTTTCATTGTATCTTTTTAGGCCTTTTTCAATCATTTCCTTAAAGCTTTCTCTACAAATTTAGCAGAAAAGTTATTCGACATTAAAAGAAATTGAATATTTAGCCTCCATTTGCGACCTTTTTTACTTTTATCAAACTTTTTCTTTGTATATTCTTTTCTATTCGAAATTGCTTGTATTTATTGATTTTGCCACTTATTTTTGATAAGTAAGAACCTTTGCCTTAAGAAGAAAACTCTATGGAATTATCAAAAAGAAATTATATTGCCAATTATGTTTGCTTTCTGCCGTTGATAAAAATGTCCCCTATTCATATTTTGATATATTTACTTCATTTAATTTGCGATTTTTTTTTTGCTTTTAGCTTTTTACTGAATTGAACCAAAATTTAATAATTGCTGCAATTTACTTTCCACTTTGGATGCCTGGATATTTCATTTGGAATTTTCAAGACAAAGAAATAATCATGACAATGCACTGTAGGTTAACCGTAGGTTAGGGTAGGCGAAAACCAACGTTTTCACCTCAATATCGGGTACGCCTAAAATTATGCAAAGGTTGAAATATGTGAGATAGTTATGGAGTCCAAGGATTGTGTATACAATTCATAGATTTCCGTGGCTAAATTCAGTTTACCCTTGAGAGAGCCTCAAGGGCCTCCGTATTTTCATTAAGTGCTTCCTCTTCCTCCCTTCCTCCTTCTTCTTCTTCTTCGTCTTCTTCTTTTACTCCTTTGGCAATCACGAATGCCTATAATAAGCTCTCTGTACGATAAATTTTGTGTATTTAAGGGAAGAATTATCCTAGCAAAGGACGCTGAAAGGTAAATTGTTTCCTTCAATATATTTTAAAAAATAATGGTGTTGACATTCAGACAAAAACAACAACATCCCTTACTGAATATCATTATTTTGAAAAATATATCGCAGTAAAATTGATTGCCTGCGTAGAAAGAAATCTTAAGGTCTCCACATTATTCAAGTAAACTTTTTCTTTTCACATCAATCAAAAGTTTATTAACGCCATCATCATCATCATAATGTCCTCCGTAATCATCAATGGATTTGTCGATGAATTTGAAAGTTTTTTAAAATTAATATTATGAAAGCATTGTGGAGTCTCCGTAAAGTACTGAGAAGAAGAAATGGAACAACAATAACAACAACAAAGACAACAGTAAGAAGACTAACAACAACGCCATTAATGTCGATAATGGCGATAAATTTCTGCTCAGACCGTAATATTCGAAATTCATGATCTTAGCGCGTCTTCTGAATATTCATATTTAATAAACTCATACCTTTTCCAATATTTGCCCTTATTTCATTTTTTCTTCTAACGAAGGCTTCCCCTAGTATCGATTATTTCTCTGGTTAGCCGTAATTATCTCCACTGACTTAGATATCTTGTGATTTATTCATTACTAAATAATTCTTCTTAATTTATTTTATGAGCTTCAAGTTAACGTCATTTCTTTCGTTTAATTTAATTATTATTTAATTTTTATTATTATTTTGTCGGTCAGGAATTTTCAATAAATATTCTACTTGCGCAATCCCCCTCTTTCTCATTCTATTTCTTCCTCCCTTTCTCTATATCATTCTCTCTATCTACCTTGCCCTTCTAAGTATGCTCTCTTGTGAATTATGATCCCAGCGTAGAAACAATGGTTATAATTCTTAATCATTTAGTCGGTATTCTTATGATTTCCATAAAAAATAGAATATTAGTTTAGAAACAAAATTTGCAATTTAGCAGGTACAATATCATTTTTATATAAACAATTGTGTGATCGTGATACCTTTTGCTCGTTACTTGTCCTGATCGTTATCTTAAAATCGGACTGATAAATTATTTTCATTAAAATATTCAATTAAAAACGAAAGCTAGTATATTACGTAGTAAAACTCAAGACAGTCATTTGCGGCATTTTCAATCAACTTACGGCCTTTAAAAGCCATTTAGAGAAGACAAAAACCTTTAAACAAACAAATGATCTTTACTTCTCATTGGCCCGTTACTCGCAATATTAATAATTCATTAGATTCCTTGAAAAAATAATAAAATTGATTTGTCTGAAGCTTAGAAAAATTTTTAAAATTCAAAAATTTTACAAATATTGAAAATATTGTATTATTTTTAATTGAAGAAAAATTTAAATACGTTGTTTGTTCATTATTTAGTTTTTATATTTACATTTATATTTAAAAAATTTAAGGCTTTAATGAATTAGACCGCCAACGCAGCAAGTATTTTAAATTCCGAACTATAATACTTATAAATTATTGTTTGTGTGCTTGTGTGTGTGCGTTTGTGTAGATCTGTGTTCAAAATACAAATTTCTGTGCATGCAGATTTGTTGGTGTGAAAACTAAGAGCTTGATTACACAAAGTGAAAATTACGTTGAAACCGTTTCCTCTTTCGGTGCTTAATCAAAGAAGCTACTACGCCAGAGCAAGAAAGAGAGAACAAGAGAGAGAGAGAGGAACACAGTAAAAAAACAGTTCAACGAAAAGTGGAATATCCTTGAGCGATTTACTATAAGGACGTAGAAAGTAAGAGATGGGAGGGACCATAAACTTGAATGTCAATGTATGTGTGCGCGTGTGGGGGGTGTGAATTTACATGTGTTGTATATACGATATATGACGGTGGGTTACTACAAGATAGTTAACGATTAACGAATGGAATAAGAAGGGAGAAACATTCACAGCATTTACGAGAAAATAGCGGAGCAAAATTTGTCTACAGAAACTTTCACCTTTGTCCTACCAACCCCTTTTCCTTTCCTGGCCCTTACATTTCTTAAGTTGAGTTTAATCAACTGCATTTAAATGGGTTTAAAAATAGCTCGACCTGAAAATGATTCTCCCAAAATTACATGAGTAGGTTTATAGGGATATATATTCGAAGGTGTGTGTGTGAGTCTGAGCGTGCATATGTGTGTTTGTGTGTGTATGTGTGCGTGTGTGTACGTGTCTGCCACAGTACGTGTGTGCCTATGTATATGTGTGTGTGTTTGTGTTTGCATATCTATGTGGGTACGTGTGTGTGCGCTTCTCACCCAAATACCACAAAAACAACTACAATAACACTTTCATCTAGCTACTTCCTTCTCCTGCTTTCGTGACGTATTTTTTGTAATTTCTTTTTTGTTTTTTGTGGAAAGAGAATGTGACAAATTTTTTAATTTAACTACCATAAATTAAACTTAATTGAAAATTTTTGATGCAAAACTTAAAAATTTATGCGTTCTTGCCAACTTAATAGGTTGGCATTCACTTTGATATCATTCACGGAAATGAATACTAGTAGTATTTTTTGTGAAGAAATACCAGGTGATCAATCCATAGACGTAGAGTACCAGACGAAGTGGGGTAATAAAAAAGGTACGGGCTGGTGGTGGAGGGGAGGTGCTGAAATGAATTTTGAGTCGGTAGAGGGCAAAGAAGGATAGGAGGGGAAGAAAATAAAGTATGGTTTAGGCTGGTAGAGAGTCGTTGTAAACGAAATTTTGAAGCGAAGGAAGAAGATATGTATTATAACGGAGAATGGCAGGGGCAGTAGCATTGTCGGAAACCACTAGAAGCCCCTAAAGGCATTTAAGTCGAGCGGCGATAAAGATTGAACGAAATTGCGTGGTTTATGAAAGTCAAAATAAATTCCATTTTGTATCTCTTTTGCAACTTGCAATTCTTGCCTTTTTAAAAAATGTTTTAATGTTTTCATGCGTCATAAATTTTATTGGAAAGGATATCCGTTTGTTTTGCTATTGCTTGACTCACGTTAGTGCCGACAAGTGAAGGCTAAAACGAAAATGAAAATAGTTAGAAAAAGCTGAAAAGAAAGGGGTCGGGGGTAATGCAAGAAAAGCAAAACAGCGACTATGTACTAACTATGCGCATGTTTTTTTAAACAAACGAATATTACTTCCCTTAGCGCCGATGAAAACTAACGCTCGGAGTTACACGATTATAAATATCAAGGCGCTATGAAGGCTGCGAAATGTCTGAGACAGGTGAAGCTTCAACGTCAAGCAGTCATTTATGTAAATTTTTAGACTGTTATAAAAACCTAAGAAGAACACAGGGAGGCACAGATAGACGGAGAGACAGACAGATAGACAAGTAGATGGAGAACGGTGAGGTCTGAATGACCCGCCATGCCATAAATTGAAGTGAGACTCTAGCAAAATTTAATGCGATTTAATTATACGTTAATATTTAATTCATGATTTAATTTAGTGAATAATTAAAGATCCACTAAAGGTTTCACTAAACGTGAAAACTCTTAAACCATTTTATTTACAATCCACGCCTTGTCAAGATTTCTCAACATATTTACCCCGGAAAAAATCCACTCGATTTGATTTTCCCTTCGGGATTTTCATCATTGATTATTAAGCTCTTTGTCTTTTATTCTCGAAATTCTTTTCATTTTCTCCAATTTCTTACACTGTTCCCTGTCTTCATCTTCTTAATGCTGTCAACGAAAAAGGAAGTCATTAAATCATCAAATCAGATAGATACGATACGATATTTCCGAACATGTGCCATTGACATCAACTGTATTTGGGTAAGACTTTGCGAAGAGAGAGATACAGAGAGAGATAGAGAGAAGATATATTGAATGCATGAATGACGCATGATTAGAGTTATTGATACATGAAGCAGCATATTCGGCAATTGATAAAAGTAAAGCTCAATCGACAGTCAGGCAAACGGTGAGAGGCAGACAGTGGGAGGGAGACAGATTGAGAGCTAGATAGCGGTAGAGCGATAGACAAGCTTATTACGGAAGAGCTTAATATACGAGTAGTCTCCAAAGAATGTGGCGTGAAAAACAAAAACCTCAATCTTTAGAAACAAACGGGTTTTCGCCTGTCCTTTTGGCTCATTTCTTCTTCCTTCGTCGACGCTCTCAATCCTCATTTTTCCATCACAACCTCTAAAGTCTGATGGACATTATTTACTATTAGTCGCGAAGACGGATATCAATATAATCTCTCGTCGGTTCGTTGGAGTCATTCAATTTGTTTTATTGGCAATTTTCCACTATACCTTCTGCTTTTGCTTCTTCTTCTCCTTCTTTCATTTTCCCTCCTTCATTATTTCCTTTCCTATTTCCTTTTCCTGATTCGTCTTCTTTTCACTTTTGCTAGACGGTGGCAAAGGCTCTGAACGTTAAAGAAAATGATTACCATTTTTGAACGACACGCTCGTAGTGACTCAAAATGATTTCCGGTTGCGTGTCATTCTTAACCTGCATGCTGCATCCTGTCAATTGAATAAGTAGGGTATGTGTGCGTGGGTATGTACGTTTGTGTGTGTGTATTCCTCCTCGGGTTCCTTTCAAGATGATGCCAACAGATGATGCCATTCTTTTTATGTTTCAAAGATTATTATCTTGAATGGATCGTAGATGGTATCTTGGAGCAAGAACAACAAAAACAACAACAACTGTAACATCTAGGAATAACAATCATTTTCGTAATTGGCATAAAGCCATCCATTGATGCGATCATCAAAAGACCGACAATTCAATGAAAAATGAAAACCCGTTTGGGTAGATTTATGGCAAAAATTGCTGCTTCTTTAAAGCATAAATAGAAATTGGTCACTTTCTTGCATTTTCCCTATTTTCGAAATTTCCACCGTTTCTTATAAAAATAAAATCACTAATAGAAAACCGTTTAATTAATTCCAATTGCTAAATCATTTTGCAACACAATAATGACAACAACAAATACTAAAACAATAATTACAACAACAACAACAACAGACCTAACAACGGTGTTAGACTTCTACTACCCACAAAAGGGATTGGTAAACACCAACGAAAATCGTTAAGAGGCATAACAACGACAATAATACGCC
Source organism: Physocephala rufipes (assembly GCA_963966595.1). Lineage (NCBI taxonomy): Eukaryota > Metazoa > Arthropoda > Insecta > Diptera > Conopidae > Physocephala > Physocephala rufipes. The sequence goes on from OZ016503.1 coordinate 8,656,982, forward strand.
AACTGGCAATTTATCAGCAACAACAACTATGGAGGGACAATGCATATACAACCAACAGAAACGGGAGCCAGAGGAGCAATTACATCGACAAATAACAAGAGCAATAACTATGACAACAATGGCCGACAATCGACAGTGATGACGATGATGATGGTGACAATGACGATGATGACCATAACGAGGAAAACGGTGACGACGGTTAAGGTGACGGCGGCGATATTGGTTAAGATCGCGACGACTATAAAGCAGCCCCGATGACGATGCGGCTATAACGGTGACGATGAGAATGACGTCAGCGATGGTGACGACAACGAGGTTACAATGGAGGCTCTGACGCCGACTCTCACGACGCTGACGTTTAACTAGAATAACTTTAATTCCAACAACCGCGGAACCGCCAACCTTCTGAAGGATTTCTCCTCGATTACTATTACTTTCCATCGTTGTGTTAATTTGGCTTCGTTTTACCCTCGACCCATCCGCCCCTTCTTACTTACTACTATGGTATACTTACTATGGTATATTATATTCATTGGCCCCTGCGTTATTCATACTAGTGCTCACAAGTAGCGACAACTAACTTTTTCAGAAGGGGTGGAGGGGAAAGGCGTGCAGCACTTCAAATGTCAAACTCAAGGAAAACTCCTTTCGCGAATTTACCACGGCTGTCTGGATACGCTCGCGATGGTCGTTAGTAGTAGTAGTACAATTATTATTACTACTGCTGTTGTTACTACAACAATTGTTGTTGTTGATATCGCGTTGTTATTGCTCAAGATAACTGACGACTAACAGCTTAGAATTAGGTGCCTTTTAAATGTCGAAACTGTCGGCTTTTGGCATAAATCAAAACTTTAGCGAAACTAAGGGTCGAAGCCCAAGAAGAGTTTGTAAATTTTTGATTTGCTTTTAATTGGATTTTTCATTTACCGTCAAATAGACTCGGGAAATAGAAAAAGAGGGCAATAAACTTTCAAACGTAGAAAAATCTATTGAACGACGCACACAATTTTTTTCGTTATTTTATTATTTTTATTATTATTATTTCCTATTATTAATTCTAAAAGCCTTTTGTTGTCTGCGGTAGAAGTTCTGGTAATTGGTGAGAGCTTTATTAGACTCATTTAAGGTTAAGATTTTTAAAATACTCAAACCCTTTGAGACCGTAATTAATGACCAATGACCCTGTGTAATGACTTTGAACGTTGCTTTTAAAGGGCCATGAAAAGTTTCAGTTTGAAATTGCTTAGCTTGAATATTTCCAAAACGTTCTGATTAATCTCTTTCTAAATAAACTTATTTTCGATTTCTAAAAGTTATTTGCCTTGAAATGCGAAAGTTGTTAAAATCCACGTCAGTGAATCGTACAAACAAGTTTTCAATGCGGGCATAAAAACAACTTTAGTCGACTCCAGTTAACAGAATTGTATGATTTCAAATTATCACAGAAGTCTAAAATTTTTAATTTATCTTGACATTTAAACGAATCAAGTGAAGGTTTTAATGGGAAATCCAACCCACTAGTACTATTACTAATGAAGTCGTGGAATTAACATCATTGATTTATTTTAAACTGCAGATGCGTTGCGAGTGTTATTTTCGAGGGAACCATGATTTGTTACGACCATAACACAATATTAAATATCTATTTTTTAATAAATTCTCTATAGGAAATCCACACTGCCTAGCAAGGCAATTATTATGACGGAAATCTGAGGTATGTCGTCTTAAACTTGAATTCCTTGACTTTTAATTGCGCTTGTGGTCTTTGATAACATCCGAAACTCTGTCGTGATGAAAGTGTTAACATCGTTTAATCTTCTGACTCTTCACAGTATTAACATTTTCCAAATGTACATTTACAGTACAGTAAATTACAAAATTTCTGTGTGCGTACTGGCAAGGCTTTTTAATTCTCACTTTTTAATGCAATTCATTTAATGAGTTTTAATAGAATTAATTTTTTAACAGCATTTTTATTTATAATTTTATTGACTAACTTAATATTTTTGGCGCGATATACTGGATTCTTTCAACAAAATGCCTTAAAAAATGTAGAGATAAACAAAAATAGAAAATGATACATAGACTCTCTAAAGGCTCCTTATTTTATTTCTATTGCTACGAGCGAACAATACTGGACTACGCCTCTTCTCTCACAGATCCCCTTTTCCCTTTCCTACCTTCATAATTAATGAATACGCAATTAATTAAAGCATTCTCCATGTAAAACATTTGGTAACTCTTGTTACAAGCACGCGCACGCTGGTAACTCTGCAAAAATCTGTGCGCTTTAAGCGTAACCGATTGACTTGTAGTTTTCCTTTTCTCGTTAATAAAATAATTTGCTGTAACGAGTTAACTTGTTGAAGTTTCTTTTAAATGAACAAGAAAAAACAAAACAAGCCGTAACTCTTTATTATCTACCCGTCGTCGTCTACCCATGACCCGTAGAGACTCAAATGAAAATCGACTTTGGTGTAGAGAAATATAGAGACCGAGTAAAGGAAAGAGATAGAGAGAGACAGAGGAAAGGGTAGAAAGATTAAAAGAAAAAAATAACGAACTTGAAGATATAAAACCTCAGCAAAATTTACAAAACAACAACAACAATAAAACAGAAATAACAATAATGACTTTAACAACAATACCAACAACAAAATATCAAGTTCCAACAACACTGAAACCTTAAAAAAATCGTTTATCCTTCGTATTTATTCACCATTGTCAGAACTTTACCTCACTCCTCAATGTTCTCACTCTCTTGAAGAAATAGTATAGAGAACAAACAATGAACACTAACAAAAAGCAGCAATAACAACGTAATGGTGTTTTATCCGTGAGTAGTGTTTAAAACTAGTTAACAAACGAGTAAAGCAATGAAATTACCGAATGAAAAACTGAATGAATGAATGAATAAATAAATGCAAACCGGAAACGACATTTATTCATTCCTTGCACAGTTCCGGGATAGTGTGGTTGGTACTTAAGGACAACATTATCAAACTCGATTTGAGGGAGAGCCCGGTGAAACAGGGCTGGGTGGGGGGATAAGGAAAATCAGGAAAATATATGCTAAGAATTCGAAGCTGTAAAAACAAATTATGAGAAATACACTGAAAGGAAATAAATAACTTCATGTTGAGGAATTGTTGTATCATTTACATCAGTTGTAGCCATAACATTATTACCATAACTATATCAATCCTGTTAAATATTTCCTTTCATAATTGTCGATAATATATTTTATGTTTTAGAGTCTACTACAACCCTTCTATAACAATTTTCTCGTTAGAAGGTTTCAGATGCATATCTTCTGCAGCACACATAGTTAACCACTTATGCTAACCACATAGATGTCACACGCATATTTTCTGTTGCAGACTTTGTTAGTCACTTGTGTTGGTTCCTTTCGCAGATACTCTGTTATATATATCATGTCTCGTTAGAAAGTTTCAAACGCATATGTTCTGTAGCAGGCAATGCTGCAAAGTCTGTTACACACTTGCGTTAATTCTGATCACACCTACTGTCCTATCGATATCATGCCTTATTAAGATATTCCTGTTTACATCTGTTTTAGTTTTCATTCAAGCATTACTAGTTATATTTTTCATTGATCTGCTACACTTTTCTATTTTCTTCTAGAAAACAGCTCCTATTTTTCTGTTATAATTTCCCACAGACATCTTGTTGTACGTTTTCCATTGGCGTCTCCGCCAGAGTACTTTCTGCGTTTTCAAAGATTTTCTCTGTTATGAATTTTACGCTCTGTTACTTTTTTTTAGTAACATCTCTGTTACTCTTTTGTAGATCTACAGACAATCTGTAGACCTCTGATCTACTCGCTATGTTAACGGTAATTCTGCCATAGGTGTTCTGCCATAGGTTTCACATCGTGTAGTACATCGTGTACATCGATGTAATCTCTATAGATACTTAGTTATAGATTTAAAAGATTTTCTGTTATTGATTTTAAAGATTTGCTTTTACATACTTTAGTGAACTTACTTTCTTGGCTATTGCATTACATGTTGTTTTGTTACATACTCCATGTTCCAGTTTTTTTGCAACCAGACCTATCTTGCAGATATTCTGTTATAATTACTCTATTGTAGCTTCCTTGTACAGTCATTTAATAACATTCCTCCAGCACATGTTTCGCTACGGAAATGCCGTAAATGTAGATGTAACTGTAACAGCACTAAACGCCATAAAATTGGTGCTCAAATTTCTCCCAGACATTCCTTGTATTTCTTACAAACTTATCCTTTCACTTCATCTCCTGAAATTTTGTTTAGTGTTAAAACAAGAACAAGAGCAAATTTATTACAAGAACTACCAGATCACTAACAACGATGTTACGAATACTAAAAAAATTAGGAGAAATTATAGTAGGATCAGAGACTATCATTTAAAGTTGCCCTTAACAATTTCTTGGTAATAACGAGTAGAACACTCGTTGTTGTTGCTCTTGTTTTTCTATTAGAAGCACGCTATTCACAATGAGCATTTGTCTTGTATACTTCTTCTTTTTCTTCTACCATTTCCTTGTTGTTTCTTATGAGTGTTGCAGCCAATTTCTCCTTTGTGTTCGTGCTCCTGCTCTTTTTCTTTGTCGTCGCCTTCTCCTAAGGCCACAATTTCTTTAGATTTTTATGTTTAATTTGACCTTAGATTTAGTTTTTGCCAGTTTCCGTTTCTTTGTCGCTGTTCTTTGAGCTGTTAAATGTTATGTAAACTAAAATGTTGCTGACTTTTTCATCGCTTTTGTATTGTACTATTTTGTTGTTGTTATTATTTGGTTATTATTGTTTCTGTTGTTGTTTTAACTGCTCTCGTTGCTTAATTTTTCTGGTGTTTAGTTGTTGTTGGTGTTGTTATTCTTGTCGTTGTTCATGTTCAGCTGTTTATTCAACTGAGGCTTACGTTTTGGGTGATTACGGCCTGGGTGAGAGGGAGGCACGGACAGCCGTATGAATGTGATTTCTTTAGAACGACCGCCTTTTTATAGCTTTCATTAGATTGTTGTTGGTTTCTATAGGTGTTGTTGTTTTTGTTGTTGATTTGGTTTACTACCCCTAATTCAGGAGGCTTTTCTTTGACTGTTATAGTCTTTGTTATTGTTCTTGTTTATATTGTTATTGTTGTTGCCTTCCTGTGGTAGCTTTTTATTGCACTTTGAATAATTTGACTGCATTATAATTCCTTTCGTTGGTCGCCTGGATTTCGTTGATTGCAGTTCTTTTCCTTTCGCTTGACTTCTATGCTTTAGTGGTTTTTTTCAAAACACTACCCGTTACTCGTTAAGAATGTGATATATCATTGCATGAAAAAAGTTATGAATACTGCTTTTCTTTTCTTCTTTTCTTCGAAAATTGTATTCATTTATTTCGTTATAAAATATTAAGTTACAGAGTGGCGAAGGAGCAGTGGGTGGAAGATCCTAAAATACGTTGAACCAAATAGTCCTTTAAAATTATTTAATTTAATCATTGGGTATTGTGCGTTCAAAGGACTTTGAAGTTCGAAAAAGGAAAATTTTAAGACTGAGAGTGAAATTGTATAAAATAATTGTTTGGTTCAATAATTGCGAATTAGTTAGAACATTATTAGTCCATGGTCCGTTCCCTAATTACTAAAGCCTTTCACGCCGGTGATTCTTTCCCAACTTTTTTTCTTCTACTTCTCTTGTTTTCCCCTTCTTCCTATTCTTATCTTCATTTTCTCCTTCAACAAATTGACTTTTCAAGTACTTTCGTCTTAAAAAATTTTTGTGATGTTGCGAACATTTTATGACTTTCTTTTCTGTTCTCAAAATGCAAGACCTTGCAAACTTCTTTTAATTCATTTAAAGAATACACTTTTCTAATAAAATGACATAAAAAGTACTGAAGAGGTCTTAAATCAATTACGAATGCGTTTCGAACGGCAATTGTAACACTTTTTGTCATTTAAACGAATGATTACATTTGCTCGGAAGAACAAAAAACAAACAAAAGGAAAGCGTCTGTAGAAAAGACAGTAAGGTAGAAGAAGAAGAAGGAAAGAGATGATATTAGGTACGTGTAAAACTAACTTTAATTGATATTTTTCGTTGTATTTGCAAAAATTATTTTAAAAAAACAAAAAAAAAAGAACAGCAGGGACACCAAGAAGAGCATCATCAACAATATCAATTCAAAAGCGATAACTCCAACGGCATTCACCAAATGCAATACCTTCGTCGAACCTCCTACTCCTTCTGCATTTACAACAAAAACAATTGTAATGACATGTAAAATTACAACAACACCGCCGACACGAACAATTGCAATAAACACGACAATTTAAATTCAACCAAATGTGTCAACATTGACAGCAGCCACAATCACAACCAGCAGTGGCAATGGCAAAAGCAACAATTCTAGAAGGGGACACGGAGTGAAGTGGCCGCCACAATGGGCAAAAAGTAACAAGAATAATTAATTAAACCTTTGTTAAAATATTACTAATCTGTCGTAAATAATTTTAATCTCCTTATTAATTTCTTTTATTCTTGACAAATTATTTGTCTAATTTGATAAATTTTATCAATTAAGCACTTTCGTTGGCAGTTAGTTCAGTTTTCATTCTCACAGGAAATTTTTAGCCGTTATCTTTTTGATATGTTTTACTGACATCCGGCTACTTGTTGGAAACCGACCATAAGGAAATCCAGACAGAGACTCTATTTAACTGACGTTTTTAACTGACATTTAAAAAATTGTAGATTTCCTGATTGAAAATTCTTAACAGTCAATTAAATTTAAACTGTTTCTTTTACCAACATTTTAATTAGCTGATATATAGCTGCATTTTCCGTGTGTGTGTGTAAGGAAAGATATGTATCATCTACCTATTTGAACTGTGAGTTTAGTTTAGCCAAAAAAATTAAATTGAACTAAAAAGTAAGGTTTTTTAACTATGAGTTGCGAAAACAGGCCCATAATTATGAAAAGTTAAGCTGTCTTACACTCTCTAGCATTTATTTTCAATTCTTGAATAATTCCAATTTGCTCCCTTTCAATACAAAATTACGTTCATTCCCATAAAAAATCCACCCATTAAATCTTTTGTAGCTAAAATTGAAATACCATTGTTGAATGGGCACGACCACGAGGGGCGACATTTTTTTTGTGCCACTGCATCAGCAATTGGGCGACGTGCTTAGCATAAACAATCATATGTTCTACTACTGAAATGGACGTGTATGGTCTTGCAGCACCGCAGAGGCGCACAAATTCAATGTTGTCGCTACGTGATAACGACCATCAGGAACTTATGTACTGTGTATAGGCATGAGAAGAATATGGTTTGGGGGGGAAGATGGAGGGAATGAAAGCGCCGAGTCTGCGAACGACTGAACAATCATGCATAACCCGTGCTCGTGCCCGACCTGATATGTTATTTTTGGCTATTCGCGATAATTAACCTTATAATAGAGATGGAAAACAACAAAGTTAACAAAAACAACAATAGCAACATCGACAAAGAAACAGCCTTTCGAACTGAATTGTCATCATTGATTCGTACTGCTGTCGCATCTGCCGCTGTTCTTGCTGCTGCAGCCGCAAATTTGAGCTGAGCTGTTGTGTAAAATAAAAAACTGATGTTCGTAGCATACTTTTAGGCCGTCGCCTCCATGTATTTTATTGAAATTTAATTGGAAATTTTCACTATAGTACAAGTTAAATCCGAACGATTTCGCCGATTTTTGCTACATATGCATCAAATGAGACTTTAAATGGTCTCACAGACGCGGCATCAAAAACAGAGACGGCAACTTAAATAAGCAATTCACGTGTCGTTAAGCGAAATGTTGGGCCCAAACATGCCGTTTAGCAGGGATGACCTTTGACAGACCTTCCGTTTATCAGCCCTATCGATTGGCAGGTGGTCTTGAGTGGCTCTTGAATATCTCTCTCTGGTTTTGGTCTGCTCGGCAATGCATTTTAATGAGCAATATCATCATTTCGCTCTGATCCAAAGCAGGGTCTACCCCGGTCGTTGTTCAATTTAATCGATTGCATTTCAATTAAATTTAATTTCATTCATGAAACGAGTTTGTAGACTGTCAATTCCCGTTCGTTGGCTTTCGCTTTTGGCCATTATTAGGGAGCATTGAACCAAAATTATTTGGTTTGTTAATGATGAGGATTCATTTTATGCAATTATAAAATATCTGTTGACTTATTTATTATTATATCTATCGACATAATGACGCCTGTTTAAAAAATCTTATGAAATACATAATGAAAATATGTATTGATTTATGAGGAATATTAATAGAATTATTTTAAGAGTTCTATTTATATAAGCTGAAGCATACCCTTATCAAGTTTTTGATATGTACTATTTTTAATACTACTACTACATCCAACTATATCGCACAACCGTGGCCAGAACTACAGCTACAAGTCAGGGCTACAAATACACTAAACGCATAACAAAGCCGCAACTACTAATAGAGTTATTACCAGAACTACAATCGTTACTACAGCTGCGACTGCAATAACGACATATATTTTCAAAAGTATTATTAAAGCGCTTGAATAACTTTAACTTTTGATTAACTCTAAATTAAAAACCAATAAATATCCATTTCGTATTAAGCAATTTCCCAAAGAAAAACCCAATTTCATAAAAAAAGTCGACAATAATTAATGACATCGTTAAAGTCGTTACCATATATGAATTTACTATATCGTCGCATTTAAGGGAGAAAAATAGCAGTATATATAAAAAAGTGCATACGCACAAATGACGCGAATCCTCCAGGCTCAAGACCGTTAAGCCATTTAAAGTGCATTTCATAAACATTTTTTTGCACTTTACGAAAATACAAGTGCAACACAAAAGCACACACACTACGCGCAGCAGTTACAGTAACAACATCCACGGTAACAGCAAGCAAAGCAACAAAAATTTCGATAACCTTAAAAAAACCTGGAAAAATAATATTATCCGAATTTAAAGCGTCCGGTTGTTTGGGATCATAGACTAAAAGAAGCCTGAACCAAAGCGAAAATTAAAGCAAATAAAACTCACTCCGAAAAAATAATATAGCCCATCAGTCAGCAAAAGCCAGGAGCTTGTGTTTGCCATGAAGGAATCTGGGAGCACAGATAAAGAGTGAAGAGGAAAGAGAGTGGGTGCCTGAGAGAGAGAAAGACTGAGTGTATGGAGAGTGAAAATCTCAAAATAACGGCATCGGGGCGAAGCCAAAATTGGACAAGTAATTTTTTAAATGTTTTCATTAAGTGTCGGTTTCGCGTCGTTTAAGCGAGCTCTACATCACTTCACACATGTGCGCATACTGCTGAGTCTTCTTACATCTTCTCCACTACCACCCTCCCACTAACCCCCCTTCTTCTCTTCAATTCTCCTTCATACTTTTGTGGCTACCGGCTATCGCGGCCTTATCCATTTAATCAGCCTTCTGCTTTACCTCATTGTTCGTGGTGCAATTAATTGCAGCTCATTAAACTTTATGAGCGCCACCAGAAGTAACCATACGGTATTACACGATATGACGCGTGCGAGTGCTTTTTTCATTCGATTATATGGAAACGATCATTCAAATTGAGGTTTGGAAAGCAGTTTCCTTATCTTTAAAAGACCCTCACTATTTTTGGGGTTTTGGTTCATTATTTTACGAGACCACTGGCACTATTCTGTAGGCAGCCCGACAATTATTTAGAATAAAAATATAAATATAATTGGTGGTAGAGGGCTAGAATAAAGGTAAATCTTTTCATAATTTTTGAAAAAATTTAATTTATGAAGACAAGTCAGTCAGCGGGACTCATTCCCCCTTCGACCCCTTTATCAACACATTCACACCAGATCCCACGAATCTTCTCAGGGGGGGTTGATAACCCTAATCTAATAAATTGGACAAATAGTTGACATACTAAGTAAATTGGGGTAAGGTGGATAAAATGGCAACATAATTTTTAGAATTTAAAAAAGGAACAAATCTGCTGGCATGCCTTATTTGTCATTGTTTTCGTACACCATGCTAATGAATCCCGCCGTAGGTGATATCGCCGCATCCCCCAGAGGAGGATTTCTCGAAGAGAACTTCTGGAAGATGTAAAAAATATCTCTCATGATTTTTCTTAATTTTAAACTTGAATACCAGTCACGAAAATGTGGGTGAATATCACTGCCTCCTGCTATGACAAAGATTAAAATATAGGCGACATTTACGACTTTGCTGTGTTCTAGAATGGTGAAATGGAAATTCCATCTCTATTTGTACTTAATAGTTGTTAAGTGTCACCGAAAAAGGAATTACTATCTCTTGATTTTCGTCACTAATCGAGTATTATTCCTTTTTTTCTAGGTAACACTTTTTATACACTGGTAGCCTTTTGACTGAGATAATAATCATAGCCAACATGAAAATATTATTAGCCACTGTTGTCCACATTTATTCACCTGTTAGGTGGGGGAGGGGTGAACTACACCCACCTAAACAAATCTTTTAGCACTATCAAAATTCACGCCTTGTTCTTTTCGATCGAAGGGATATATACTCGTTACATAAAAGGGTACGTAACCATCCTCGTTCCTTTAATTACAATATCTCTTTACTTTCAGTAATCAGTAATCAATAATCAGTAATTTGCTTATTTAAGCCTGGTAAAAAAACTCGCCGTAGAACTTTTTGCTTCTACGTCAACTGTAATACTAAAAATGTAACGAAAAGATAAAGCAATATAAATATAACGAGTAACAACCAAACTTGTCAGCCTTTAAACACTAAATATATTTTTTATTTTAATTTGTTTCTTTTTTTTATATTTCCGCTTTCTCAACGCCAATCTTCTCAATTAAGCACCTTACACAGTTTTAACTAACGATTAAAATCAAATTAAATTAAAACTAAATTCTAACGAGTAAAATTAACGAGAAAAATTCATATATATCAGGGGAGAAATATTTAATTGTTGTTAACATTCATAAATCGTTAAAGGTTATTAATATTTGGGTAAAAAATTCTATATTAGATATTTTAGGGAACACTTTTTCGAAACTGTTATACGGAAAATGCTATACATGGTTTGAAACTCTATAACAAAAATAATATTTTCCCAAAGAAGTAAAGTAAAAAGAGTTTTTTATATATCATGTTAGTTCTATTCAAGAGTTAATTTGTTGTTGTTACTTTTCACTGCTGCAACAGATTTTCAAGTGTTCCACAATTTTTTCAATTTGTTTTTATCGTGGTCCCAGGGAGAACTCTTTCCCAGTAGTATTTTTTATGTTGGACAATATTTCTAGAGGTTTTTATAATATTTGGTTTTATACGTTTGATATCTTTTTTATTGCGCCATCTGTAAAATAAAATACTCAAAAAAGTATTTTCCAAACACGAAATAACGCAGAGCAAAATGAGAATAAAAGAAAGAAGTATCTTGTATTTTTTTGAAAAAAAGTCAGCGAATGTTGATTACAGTGGCTGAAAAATATCATGATGTTTGTCGTGATCATTGTCTGAGTCGATAATCAATCGGTGCGTGAAAAACGACACCTAGAAAAAAGTTACAATTATCGATTTGGGACAAAGGTATAAAGATGATAATTTTCTACCAACAGTTTCTTTACAATTATGACCAATATAATATATAATTATAGAAAACCAACGAAGTAAATCTTTTTTTATTTTGTATAAAAATAATAGTGTTGACAAATAAGTTCGTTCATATTTTTCTATTACTCATTCTTTTTTTTTTTGTATTTATATAAATTAATTTTAAATTAAATTCAAAGAAAACTGAATCTAAAAAAGCAGATTTATTATCATATTAAATTTATAAAAGCTATTCCAAGCTATTTTCAAAAAGTTCTTCAAAAAATTCGAAGCTAATTTTATATAATTTCCGATAATTTTCAATTTTTCTATCCGTGATTGATATTTACTAACATTTTATTTCTGTTAAAATTTGGATTTCTAACTTTTTTCATTTGTTGAATTTAATTTTTTTCATCAAAAATTATCTGTGGAATACTTGTGATTGCCACTTCAGACAACAAAATTTTCCACTCGTTGGTTTTGTATCTTTTTTTCCGGTTGCAACGTCTGTGATTCGCAAAAACCAAAAAATTCAAAGGTGTTTTGCTTTTTGATTTTTCTATCCAAAATTCCCGATTCTATGATTTGATTAAAATTTCGAAAACAAATTAAAATCAATTTGTTGCAAAGCAATCACAAGGAGTTTAGAAGTCATAACAGTGATAGCAATAACAGCAACAATAACGACAACAATAAAGACAACATCGGACAATAGCGAGGTGAAAACCAAAGCCACTTCTCGCCACTTTCAACGCCACTTCTAACGTCATTTCTTGAATATATTTATGATAATTTCATTAAATCAACGGTTTCAAGAAGAACGTGACAGTGAAAGAAACGGTGACAATGAAAAGGACCCTCGTAGTGGCTGAAGCAGCGATGCAGCAACAAAATTAACTGAAATCCTTCCGCTGCGAAGGTTTTCCCTCTAAAGATTTCTACGTATGGGAAAATTGCTGGTTGAGAATTTTTGCTTTGCAATTTGAATGTTTCTAGTTTGCAGACTTGATGTCTGCAGTATTTGTAACTAATATATTTCGAAAAATGGCCCCCTGTAGCATTTTTTCAAACGAAAAAATCAATAGCAGACCATAATAAAATATTACAATCATATTTGCTTTAATCTTGAAATTGATTTCACAAATTATAAGCATAATATTCTCGTCTGTACCGCAACCACAATTTCATGCATCAATTCGTCTATCATAATCATCTTCATCATCATCAAGCCTATGCGAAACTTATTGTGCTACTGAAAATTGCAGTAGCCGTTATTACGCACTGTTTTTATTGCTGTTTTAAATTACAACAACAATGGCAACAGCAATCATAACGCACAAAGTTACCAGTTGGTAATAACCAATTGCTCAAGCTACTTTGAATATATTGTTTGCTGCTTTACCTTATGCCAACTAATGACGCAACAAATATGAGCGCACAAAACTCTAGCCCCACGTCCTATATCACGTTCTGTTCTAGGCTTGCATCGTTTCCACCTCCAGTCAACTCATTTCAATGTATGTAAACCGTTGTATTTGTATTTGTTTTCTAATTTAAGCGTTTAAGCATTTAATTTCAAGCGTTCCGAGAGGCAGCGAAAGATAATCAATTCAAAGCTATTCTTCTTCGATTTACATTTGTGAGTTGATTACTTGCCATATTGAACATTCGATGGAGCAATTAATTTGTGCTTTGGATAATAACTGCTTAAACATTTATTGAATGTTTGCTTTCATTTTGAGAAAAATCATTTTGAGAAAAATTGACCTTAGTAAGAATTATAGGATTTTTTTAAGTGCGAAGCTTTCATTTCTGCGACATTATATCTCCATTAATTTTATCTTCGAGAAACATAATGAAAATAAAAAGTTCTCAGTTTCTTTTTTAACTACGCTTAATAAATGGTTTTTGGCCATTATCTGGCTTCTTTACACAAAACTCTGGAATGCAATTTAAATGATCATTCATTTTGACACCTTGCAATGAATTGTGGGATATAATTTTGTCGAAGTATTCTCTAGTTCGGTTGACTCTGGAATAGTCCAACATATCATTGGTTAAAATGATTATATGGAATTTTTTCCTTAACCATAAGCCTTAACCATAATCAACTATTTGTTACAAAATCTCAGAAATTAATATTCGGTAGCGCATGTAAAAATCACTTCTACTGTAAAGGATAAAATTCTATGACAAAACAGTTGCTTTATGAGTTGCAGGTCAGGAATTGTGATAGAGCTCAATTTGTTTTTAATAAATATATTTATAAAAGTGGGTTTTTCGGCAGAGGTTTACAATAAACTCGAACTGAGGAATATAATATAATAATAATGAGAGAAGTAGGAAGTAATTGGATATTGATTTATTTTCTCTACTTACCACAAAATGTTCACTTATTTTAAAGTTTTCTGATCGCACCCAAAAAAATTATTTTAAAATATTAAATCATTTTTAAAAAATATCTAGTATTTAAATAATTTATTACTATCGAACATCACTTTCCCGGATCTTCTCTTAATGTTTATTTATTTGAGCACTAATTGTTTGCCACGCCCGTGATCACTATTATTTGTCGCATTAAATCCTACCGTATTTAATTATTAAAACGCGAAAATATTGCAATAAAAAAGAGCAAAGGGCACTCGTATCTTGTCGGTAAAAATTTATTGCCTGAAAATATGCAGCAGATATTCTTAATAATGGGTCGTATTAGCAGCTCAATCGGCTCAAAATTTCTTGTGAACTCTATTTTATTTAAGTGCAATTTTTCATGTCATTAACCGGATCGAATTTATTGTTTCTTTATTGTATTGAACTTTTTCCGAATATATCGATATATTAAAGTCACTGAAATACTTTTATACATTTCCCTTCTTGTATTTTGATAGCTCCAGATTTCGTTCCTTTCTAAAATGTTCCTCTTAAAGTTGAAGGGTAACCCTAATTTTCTAAATTCGGTCAGTTAATTGATATTAATTTCTAGTTGGTTTTTTTTGAAATTTCCAAAGTTTACTAAAGGGTGTCCTATATACGTCCCTTTTCTCTTTCCACTTTTAAATAAAAATTCTGTTATTTTTATATTTTGCTTTATCGTTTATAGAAAAATAAGCTCACCACAGGCAATTTTTATATTACCTTTATTATTGACTTTCCAAGTTTAAGTTGGCAGCTCTGGCGTTCTAAAGCTTTCTTGATTTAGCTTTTTGGTTTAATATTTTCTTGTATTATCAAGTAAACAGTACGGAATACGCTTTTGTCGGCTGATGATGCTCTTTCCTGATTTCGAATTTTTTCCAGCCGACTTTCTCAAAAATACATAAAACAGCCTTTCTTGCTTCATTTACTAATGCTAGTGTTCTTTTTCTCTCCTTCCAGAAGAATTTATATTTTTTGAAAATATGTTTTATTAATTAATAAATTTTTGCGCTAGTTTTTTTATTGCATAAAGACCACCTGATTTTGATTATGTAGTTTAAAGGCTTCGTACTCGTCTTATACGTTTAATTTCAAAAATAATGCTCTCAATTTTCTCAATCAAAATAAATTTTTTATAGGTTTTTAATGTGTTAATTTTAAATTCTTGTAGCGATGGACAAACCCGAAAGCGATTTGCGTGCCGAAAAGTAATCTTTTAATTAACATCAACCATTTCATTTATTCTTTTCTTCACAACCGTCAAACTTTAAGCGAGCGATCATATAACTATATATTTCTATTTAGTGAATGTTTGTATATATAGTGTATATATGTAAGTACGTGTGTTAGCTACTTTACTACCTTCTTAAGAAAGTCACCTCTTTTAAAATTAGTTTCAAAGTTTTCAATACTCTTTTTTGAAAGTCCTTATAATTTTTAAATTCCTTGAGGACTCAATTAGATGGAACTGAAAATGTGTACCAGAATAAATAATGGATAAAATAACTTTTGAGTTTTTGTGGTAAACCGCGGTGTAATTTCCTTTCTCTTTGTTTCGGAAGTTGCTCACCGTGCATTTCTTACATCAAACTCATCACTAAATATTCCAGAATAATTGTGCAAAGTGCGGAATATAAGTTTCCTAATTTTTGCCTATTTTTAGGCGATGTGCATAAAAATTCACCTGGCTTTAGATTATAAATTTTTGGAAATATATTTGATCTGAAAAAAATCTAAAACATTTCAACTATTATAATGAAATCGGATTGGGATGTAATAATTTTATGTTTCCAGGAATCGTATGAAAATTATAAATTCGTTAAATGTTATAAAATGTATTGACCATTGGATAAAAAATTATTAACTGAAAGGAAAAAGTAATACAAATAATCCAATCCTATTGCTTGTTTGAACTCTTTTAAATAATTTATAGTTTTAAGTTTCAAAAAATTCTTATGAGTTAAAATATTGCTGAAGACTTATTTGTATCACGATCCTGATCACCACTTTTATTTCCCTTTAAATAATACCAGTTCTGTCGAAGTTCTAATTATATACCTGTGATCCTGTATATTTAAATCGTATTTGTCTAGCTTATATCTTATATATGTAATTCACATTTTATAATAATGAAAAAAATGTCCGACAGGAAACGAAACACGAATTTTCAGAAAAGATATTCCAATAAATTTCTGTTTATTTCTTTACTTTAATATTATTGTTTTTAATATTTGAGAATGAATAAATTTATATTTTACAATTTGTTTCACATAATTATATTTCAATTTTTCCTTTTTGCTCTCACACACAATAAGCGATATGGCAAAAATTGTTCCTGCATCCTTTCGTAGCTGTAATTCGCGTCAAACTGATCCTGACAATTGCAAGGCTTAACCTCGGCATACTCAGGAGGCTTCGTCGTGGTTTGCGAAGTCAACCATTCAGTCAACGAACGTGAATACGAATAAATGAACGAACATAAACATTCGAACATACATTTGCCAACAGAGCCGAATAAGACGAACAAAACAAACAAACGAACAAACGAATGAACGAATGAAGAGAGGAACCAACAATTTTTCTACCAATTTGGCCAAAACCGAAAGATTAGTATCATGTTGGTCAACTACGCTTAAAACTATGCAATACTATGGCAGGCATGAGAGCTGTATTTCAGAGACGAGCGAATTGAAGGGAAAGAAATCGTTTTCGCACAGAATTTCGACCGTGGATCTCTCGGCGCGCAAGAGAGAACTAACTTTTGCGAAAGTGCAAAAGATTGGTCAAAAATTAAAAGCGTTGCGCTGTTTTAAGCGCCCTTCTTCAAACTAAATTATCTTACACCAGGCGCCCACAAACACATATTCCGCCACTGTTGCAATCATGCATCATAGTTTTCACAGCGCAATAGTTGCGCAACATGTTTGTTGCAATTGGCCGCAAGTGCAAAATTTGTTTGCCAATTTTATACCGAAAAGTCAGTAGACTTTTGCTATATTTTCACCACTTGCAAATGCTAAAGGTGTATAGCTCTTACATAAAATTATGCAATTCAGCCAACTAAAAATTTTTTTGGCTACTTTAGTAGCCAAATTGTGACCGCACCATTTTCCTCTGTACTTTTTTCTGACCTACCACATTAAAAAATATATTAAAACGCAACAACAGATTACTACTTACATCCTATTGGTTTGGTCGGTGCGGTTCCGAAAAAGCTTATGGCATAAAAAGCTTTCATATTCCGTTGACGACCATGGTTGAATTATTTGTTGAATAGCGAATAGAGAACACAGTTTTGCATTATGGGCGAATTGAGTATTCGCCGTGATGATTTTCTTTTGTATTATGGCTGCAGTTTTTTGTTATTGTTGTAGTTGTAAGTGTTACATAAAAATTCATTTTAAAGTCTCCAAAAAGCTGCATCCCTTAGTTGCTTTGAATTTGAATTTTCATTGACTGAGTAGAGTCCGACAGAGAAATAGACAGAGAAAGAGGGAAAGTGTTTACCTGAAAAAATTTTATATTTTTGAACAGTACTTGTAAATGTAGTCAATATGTATTGAACATTAATTATTATAGTTCAATATGTATTGAACATTAATTAGCAAAATAAAA
Organism: Physocephala rufipes; assembly: GCA_963966595.1. NCBI lineage: Eukaryota > Metazoa > Arthropoda > Insecta > Diptera > Conopidae > Physocephala > Physocephala rufipes. The sequence goes on from OZ016503.1 coordinate 8,674,614, forward strand.
TAAATTTTGCCACATTTAGATTTATTAAAAATTAAACGATATTTCAGATAAATATGACAAATTTATAATAATAATGATTTTTTATAATAATAGTATATTAGACACCTTTAGTTTGACTCGATCCTTAACAGATCTAACAGTTACTACACCTTGGAAATAATTAAAAGTATGCTAAGGTTTTTAGAGACGCGTAAAAGTATGCAACATTGAGCTATCTAAGCTGCTTACATCCAAAATAATTAACATACTTAATTTACATAACAATTTACAGTAATAATTTATTTTATTTAAAGAATTAAATGCATTAATTGTCAAAATTTAAAATAACGAAATGTAATTTATATAAACCTTATTGAAAGTTTTCATTATCAGAAGAACTAATTAAAAATATCATAGACGGCTATAAATGAAGAACTTCAATGTAAAATCTCTAGCCATTTTTCTAAACGCGGATCAATCCTCTCTATTGGCCACCATGGGCATTAGCACGATTTCATGCTTATTTAACCGATCTAGAACAAAAGATTGTTACGAAAAGAAGGCAATTAAATCATAGCATAAATAAATAAACGGAGGCTACAGTAAGTCGTGTACGATTCTCACAAATCGTCCCTTTTTATGTCTGTAGATCAATTAATCATAGATCCACCATTAGTGCTCAGACCTATCAGGTCTCCTTTCCTTCATTTCCGTATATAACATAGTAATACTACTACGTTATTATATAACCTAGTAATATCTTTATGATATTAAAACCTTTTTGCATCTTCACCATTCGAAGTTATTGAAATTCTATTTGTCTGGTCTTCTCTAAACTGTAATGATTATATTCGAAAAAGCCTAATACCGCCACTGATTCTCAATGGTCACCAGAAATGCTTTCAATGTCAAGATAATGATCATTTAGTACAAGACTCACCTGAATATTCCTAATGTAAACCCACAATATACCCCTTTTAATATAATGATGTTTTCTCATTCTAACAGCCATCACTTTTCCCTTTACCACTCGCTCTTGCATATTAGTTTACCCATTCTCTCTCTTTCTCTCCCTATCCGGCTTATATTATTCTTCCAGAACCATCTCACCTTACTTTTTTTGACACACAATTAGTCACACAATCTCCAAATCAAATAGCAAAAACAACAACCCCGCAGGGATTTACAACAACATCAGAAATGACAGTAAAAACAGCAATAACAATTAACTTACTAGTCATGAGAATTACAAAAACAAGAACAACAACAATTGAACCTACCACATCACAAAACAATTACACCAAAAATTCGTTTTATATCTATCGGCTGTTTTCTCGCACCATCAGCCATTTTACACACTCAGACACATATACCCAAAAATTTATGAGTATTTCAGCGCAGATGCTCTCACCGCGGGCGAAAATTCCGATGAACATCATGCGCACTAAAAATTCTTTATGGAAATGGAACTCACACTCAGTAATCCATAAAAGCTAACGGCCAGCCAATCAGAATAACTTCAGAAAAAGCTTAAGCAACAACCAATTATATTGTTGCATATTTCCAGGGATCTCAGGAAGGGAGTGTATGAACTCCTCTAACCACTCAGTTTTGGGAGTAACTGAAGGACTTACAACGAAACCGTCCTTTTTAAAAACATTCAGCCATTTCAGGAGTCAAAGTTCCAGTACTTTAAAATTTTCTCCTTTTAGGAATGTTAAATTACGCACAGTCTGTGGGTAGGCCATATTCCAATTGCAATGATAACGGCGTTGGTATGTTGGTTGGTAATAACAGCGTTGGTTTGGTGTCAGTTTGTAGGATTTTAATAGACGTTGCTGTTGTTGCAAATATTCATTCCAAAGCTTGCGCTGCATATTTATGGGCAAATGAATGAATGCGTTTTATTTGCAGGGTGACGCCCTAATATAGGCAATGCAAACTCACTACATGCGCAACGTAGTATATCATGACGATATTATAGTTGTTATAATACTGATGCTGCTTCTTCTTTCTTCATTTCACAGCCTATCTGTAGGCTCAGCGGTAATGTAATCTGCACTATTTGCTCTTACAAGTCAAATGCTAGGTGACAATTTTTGCTCCAACGCCTACGGGTAGATATCAAATCATTTTTTCTTTGCCTCTGGGCTTCTGCCTACTGGCATTTTTGTTACTGTTGCATTTTTTCTGAATAGGACCGAGGCCGTTGTGCTGTTTTTTTTATCTTTCAATTTATTTTCTACTTTAATTTTCGACTTGCTTGCTTTAGCTTTTGTTTGTGCATTACTCCGTGCCCTCAATTTTCTTCTCGGAACTAACTCTTGCCTCCCCTTATCGCGTTCACAAGACCATCGCGATGATGGCACCGTATCTCACTTTCGCATTAACAGAACCTTGTTTGATGATAACTGGTTCAATGTATTTCATTGCGTTGCGTTGCATTTCGTTGCGAGGCGAACGCAATTCGCCACAGTGCGTTTAGTTGAATTCAATAGAGCCTAAATGCGTGCAGTGAAATTTCTGTTTTTGGTTTTTTATCCACTGACATTTAAGTTGATTTTTGGGGTCTTGTATTCAACACGTTTTTATCCCAGATTTGTAAAAAACTTTCATAATCCATTAACTTGTTTCGATGAATATATTTTACATTATAACAATTTATTCGAATTATTCCTTTAAAATTGTATGTATTATTATTCGACTGTGTCTTAGAGATATATTTTATATTACTTCACCGGAATTAATTTTACTACTTCCAGTAAACGGGCCGATATTGACCGCGATTCTACTTAGGAGTAATTTCGGTTCCATAAAAGGGTTTGCAGCAAGTTGGGACCTATTCTCATTCTTTATATTAATTATTTTATTAAGTTAAACTAGATATATCCTAGGCACGTCAAAAATTCTGAGGACAAAACTGCAAAACACTTTATGAAGAACTCTTTATGATTGTTGAACGCAATCAAGAATCTTAGTATACAAAATTGCGCATACCAATAGATCTGGCAATTTGTGTCCTCTAATACGAACACGGCTTTAACGTCCTTGATAACGTTGGTATATCACTAGACCAGATGCGAACAATATCTTTAAATAATTGCCAATAGGAGACATTTTCAAATTACTAAAACTTACTTACTCGATCACAATAATTTCTCCATATGATAGATTCTATATCGACAACATTGAAGCAACATATGTATTATTTATTACTCTTCTGCCAGTCGAAAAATAGTCCCATTGAGTTTACCAAATTAAAGCGATAAGAGTTGTCGTTCAAAATAGGCCAAATCAATGCAATCCTCATCGTTCTAATGATTGGGCCTACTTTATTGAAAGTTTTGTGAAAGCTCCAAAGTGGGTTACATCCTCAATGAATTAATTTTGTTTGAAAACTAAAACACCTTGATCATTTTAAGACCCGAAATCTCTTGAATTGGTCTCTCCAAGAAATCGCTCCCTCTGTATTTTCCAGTGTAAGCCTGTCTGTTATATGTACCCTAATTCCTCCTAGCTCGTCCTCCACTCCTCGACGTAATTTCATTTTCTATTTTTTAACTTTCTAACATTTTCTGTCGGTAATGGAATTTTTGTTTTTATTTTGTTGTAATTTGTTTTGCTTTAATTTTTATATTGTTGCTACTGTACCGTTGTTGCTGCAGCAATATGTTCTTACATCTATACCCTACCCCCCTACTCTCCGTCTGCCTTTAGGAACACTTTTGTTACACAAACGCAATGCCTTGACGACAGTATTTGTTGACGGTAGTATTTGTTGTTGTTGTTCTTGTTGCTCAATTTTTATGTAGCAGTCTTTCTGTTGTATGTCATACGTAAAATTCATGGGTCTGCAAAACTAGAGTCTACCGAACATTCAGGTGACTTAAGAGAGCGAAAGGATTTAAATGTCTAAATGTTGAATTAAATGTACGTCGTATAGGCGTATTTTACAGGTCTTGTATAAACGGACGTGCGTAGGTATGTTGCCCTTGTTGTTGATATTATTACTTTTTTTTGTTCGAGAGTTAAATTAAGTTAAATCTTGGTTCGTAATCAAAAGCCCAAATGGCAACGAACTACGACAAAATACAATCTTTTCCGTATTTTAAAGGAAAAGTAAAGAAGTATAGACAACTAGCCATGAATATGGATTGAACTCGATTAAGCCGGACAAGGGATAAACGCAAGCAGCAACGGCAACAACAATAGAGAGTGCAAGTGCAGCTCAAAAGTATAGAGACCGATAAACAGACAGAAAAGCAAATAAACGGAAAGTCATGCCGGCCAACCGATAGAGATATAGAAAGATAAATAAACAAAAAAAACGAGGAAGAGCATACACATACTCACACATGCATACACACACACAAATAGGCTTCAACTGTAGGATATCGTTACAGGACAATGCAATACAATTCAATTGTAATTGCGTTCTACTATGAAAAAGAGATTTCATTTGGTAACCAAGCCATGTCGTTATATTGAAATCTATATGTATTAATGTCTATCTATGTGTGAGTCTGCCTGTCAGATTATTCCAGTATCTGTCTGCACCGTTTGCCTGATATGTCCTATACTATTCCCTGTCTGGTGGTAATAAATGCAATGCTTTTGCATTTCTCATGTAAGTGTATATAAAAATGTGTGTATGGGTGTGCGTGGGTATGTGTATATACGAGTGTCCATGCGTTTGTTTGAGTATGTCTATGTTTGAACATGTCTCCGCTTGATTACGAGGACATTTTCCGACAGCAGCAACTTTTGTGCAGCGGGGCACGAATCTGGGTCTATTTACAATGCAGACAAACAAACAATCACACACACACACTGTCATCCCCATATGCACAGATACACACGTTCATGCGTATACATATTTCTTCACTCTTTAAAACCTACAAATTCTATAACATTTCTATGCATTATCTTGCACTTTTTCTGGTTACTTTCTGCTAAGGATATCACCATCTCTCTTTTTTCCCGTTCCCGTTCATTTTTTCCTCGTTTTCTTTTATCTTCCGTTCAAATACGGCTTCCGCACCGTAAGCAGAATTACGTGCAATTGTTTTGGCATGCCGTTACGTTTCGATACCAGTTTGTTATATACTAGTATACATCAGTCAATCACAGGGTGTTATACAAACAGGGTGTTCTGTTTGCAAAAGCAACAACAGCTCAGAATCACTCGCTTGGGTCGAAAATAGACGAAAATTGTATGAGACGAACCGGATCACTTTTGACTCGTTTCGTGCTGCTTCTGTTTTGTGAAATACCCTGTATAACTGTCAGGCAAAATCATGGGTAGGTATTTGTGTTTGTATTTACGTATGCCTGCTACAAACGCTTCATCCCGTGAAGGTTTAAAATAATGAAGTTTGTCAAATCGTCCGACGATGACATACCTTGCGATTGCGGTTGAAAAGTGTAAATATTGTTGAATTTTTTTTATTTATTTATTTATAGCTCTCACTGCCGCTGATTTCCTTCGTTATTCCTCTAAATCCCCTTCGCAATATTTCCCACCTCAACGGGATCATCCTATTTGTTCTTAACTTTTTCTTTCGTTTCAAATTAATTGCACTTTTGTTATAGAATTTACCTTAAGGATATTACTTTATGTTTTACCTCAGTACAATTTAGTCGGTAAGGTTCTCCCCTTGAAACTGTCAAACATTTTTGGATCCTGACCGGATTGAATCAGTTAAGAATGCAATTCGCGATCGTTTACCAAAAACCCGCCACTAATTCCCAAATTCTTGCAAACGGTGTGAAATCGAATAATTTGGCTTATTATCAATCGAAATTCTTACGGTTGCGATATTTTCGATACCACCACTCTGTTTTTGTCTAACTGGCACGTGAATAGTCGACACTTGATATTTGCTACTGCCAATATATTCATTACAACACACGCAGTCGTTCGGGTGGAACAAGCTTTTGTGGACAAACATTTTAGTAAAGTTGTAACCAAAAGCTGAGGAATTTGAAAACAATATTTAATGATTTTGGAGCGTATTTTGTTAGCAAGGTAAACCATCGTCAAAATACTGACCTCATCCGACAGTTAGGCGTCACTAAAGCCGAAATACTTATTAAGGATACATGCGTTGTAAAATACAAAATTGCTACGAACTCATTGGAATGTCCGGTATTTATGTGATATATTTTATACGAGCATTTGACCTCAAAGAATCAGGTCTGTTTTTTCATTAGAATATTTTCTTTACGAGAACCACGAGTCTACTTTTCGAAGTATCTATGCCTTAAATCTACTACAATTTATATTGAAAATTTAATCCCAGATTTCTAAAGTGTTAAAAAAAAGACATCGTCAAAGTCATTAAATAAGACATCGTTTTTCCAAGGAGAATAAGTTTTAAGCCTCGACTAGAATCGTGACTACTGAGAGTTAAATTATGTCATCGGAACAAATAATTTACAATATATTTTTAGAATATTTTTATATAAAACGCCGAAAATTAAAATATTGAATAATGCTCACAAAAATTTCTATCGTAACGACTATAATAATACTTGCACGTGCCTTTAGCGTAAATAAATTAATGGAAAACTAAACTGTTCCTGTGCCTTTTCCTGTCTGTTTGATCTGCCTTTCTTTGGCTTCTCGTGGCCCCCACCTTTCTTCATCTCTCTCCCTTTCAACTGTCCCGTCATCACTCCGGCATCATTAATTCCGGTGGTACAATATTCTCAGCAGTTGCTGTCGATGTAATCCATTTTTATTGCTCTATTGCTATCATCACTACCGGTTTCCTTGCCGGCAGAACTCCTGGGGTCCCGCCGACCAAGCAAGTGCGAAATAATTTGATGTGGAGTAGCTTGCACTTTGAAGTGCAATAAAAATAAAATAAACTTTAGAACTTTTTCTCAATCTCCTTCTTTTTCGTCTTTTTCTCCTACTTTTCTCGTGTGTCCTTCTGTTTCATCCTCGTCTTGTGCCCACCTCGCTTCTTTTGGAGAATTTAAGTGTTCGCTATTTAATTTTTTTCGTTCCTTTTCGGTGATTTTTTTTCTCTCGAAAACTTCAATACGTCTGCCCCTCTTACCAATCGCAATTCAATTTCTTTGGTATTTTTTTTTTTAATTTTTCTTTGGTAAATCTTTTTTTTAACTCAACAAATTCATGGAAGGATTCATTCGTTCGTAGATTGCACGTGGCTCAATTCTTGAATTGTTTCTTCTTCGAAAGACGCGCAATGTGCGGAAAGTTGTGAGATTGTCCTACGAATGTCAACAACAACAACAACCAGCACCGCGTCAATATCATCAACATCATTCAGGCATCCGGTATATCCTTCAGCAGATTATGTTGTTTTCAGTTGTATTTGTTGTTATTGTTGTTGTTGTCGTGTTGTCTCATCATCAGCACAACATTCCGTGCACCAACTGGCGATGCTTTGATTTTTGTGCGGGTGCGGATCACGTGCTCGTTAACGCTATTCGCTCGTTCGCGCTTCTCGTCCTTTACTATCTGTCATCGCCTTCGTTCACTAGCTGTTTGTATTTCTGCTGGTTTTTTTTTTATTTCCTTCTTTCTAAAAGATATTTTCCTGTTTCTTCCTCTTCTTCTCTTGTTCTTCTCCTTCTTATCATTCTTATTGCGTTTCATGCTTGAACTAAACTGAAATTATTATTAAACGCTTAGCAAACTATCGAGTATAATACTCACAGTTTGCCGAATAAGAGATAGATAGATAAACAGATTGACAGATGTATAGACGGATATAAATATAAATGGATATTTTAATGATTATCGATATTGTTATTTCTTTGCTAAACATTTCAATTTGCTCGATGGAAAATTACAGACACTGACAATTACATTGACAATGAAAAAAACGCTAACGTGAAGGGGCCCACCCCCAGAGGCAGTAATTATGATGACACAAAGAAATAAAAAAATTGGAATTTTCAAATATTGTGAAGAAAAAAGTGAAAGATTGAAAAATTGTTTTGTATAGAATTTTTGCTTTTGAAAAATAGCAGTACAGTTTCTCTCCCATTCTAGAAATTTATTACGCCAACAAGACATATGTCCGATAAAACAACACTGCTCTAAATCTGTAATTGAAAGCATTCCTCGTAATAAGTATTCACAAAAATAAGTTTTCCAATAAGAATATAATATTACTTTATCCGAGATTACTTTATCCGAGAAAACGTGTTGGCTCCTTAGCGAATTCGTTCTTACGCTTCTTCATAATACAAAAAGCTATACAATGCTGGCCCGGAAATCCGGTAACAATTTTCTATAATTTCCATGCATTGATCATTCGTTGATCGCAAAAGACGAAAACTACACACTTTGTGATGTTCCGACCTAGCCAGATCATCAAAAGTTTTCAATCGTGTGCTCGTTGGGTAAAAGGAAATTTTGGGTCTATTGGAAAATTCAATAAAATGCTGATGAAACTAATCTACAAATATTTTCCGATTGAGTCTGAATCCGCTTGAGCAATTTTTTTCACTCAAAGGGCACTTTTCCCACAAGTTATTAATGCAATAATGTACCTCGTGGTTATATTTGAGAGATACTACAAGACTATTTTCGAAATTAAGATTTTATCTTTTCACATTTGTGTTCTAAAATTAGTTCTCGCCCAATCGGAATTGAACGAATTAACAAATGAAAATCAATAGATGCTCCCTCTTTTATTAATTTCATAAAATCTGTAGCTTGCAAAAATATGTGGGAAGAAAATATATAACAAAATTATTCAAAAAATGACTCTAAAGGTTAACTTTAGTCAAAGCAAGTTATTATAGAATGCTTTACTTTTAGCAAACGCTTCAGTTTCTACGTTCTTATGGTTGTTTTAAATAATAATCTCGTTTTAACGAAACGATAATAAATATTTGTAATAAAACACGCCTGGGGAAGTTAACTGAAAAATTCTTCCCTTCGTTGGTTCATCGGATGCGATTATAACTGTAACGAACACCTTAATGATGTTTCTCATAATTGCATTTTATGTTGGAGCGAAATATTACGTTGTTCTTGACACTTCCTGTAAGCAATCAATACTTTATCCACCTGTTTGGATACTGCAATGTTATTTTATCCATAATCACGTCCTTCAATTCAATTTAATCTATTTTTTCGAAAAAGTGCATCGTTGCTTGTCGTTGTTTTAATATTGCATTTATTGAAAAGCTTCCACTTTTTAATGCCCTAGTAGACTCATTCTTTCTTTAGTAGTATGTGAGATCCTTCGCTTCGTTTGCACTTATCACTGTGATTCTCTTTGGTTTGGGTCTACACTATTTCTTTATTTCTTTCAGTCATCTTAGAACCATTTTTTTTGAAAGATTTATTATTCTTTCATTACATCTCTTTCATATTTCTCTACTAACATTTGGTTTCTTTCTGCCTCTTATCTACATTTTCCCATAAGCTTGTTTTTAGAGCGTTTCTAGAGCGTAACTCTCGCATGGTATAAGTTTATACTAATTTCCCACTTTTTACGATCTCATCACATTATTTTTTTTTCATAAGTTGGCTTCTCTTGCATTAAATTTCTTTCATTGTTGAAATTCTGGTTTGAGTATTTGCTAAATTATAGTTTCAACAGCTTATTTACATTGTTTTACTACGCTAGTCCGCTTTTCTTCTAAAGTTTCCGCTTTGCTTGTTTAGTCATCAGCTCCTTGTTTTAAATTTGCTTTATTAGCCCGTTTTTTCTTCGGGGTATCTTTTCTGTGGTTTTTCCTTCATTACATATTTCGCTGCTTCAGTCATTTATTTTATAACTTGCCTCACTACTAGAGCGTTGTTTGATCTATTTGCTAGAAGCAGTCTCGCTAAATTTTTATTTCGTGATATCGCTTCTTCAGAAGTTTACTATTTCGACAATTACTGCTTAAAGAGATATTTCAACGAACGTAATACGTCATTATTTTTTGAATTAATAAACTCCTCCTTCATGAAAGCTTTCTCTTAATTAACACGTTTACTAATTGTTATTCTTCTCATTAGTTCTTATTTACTGCTGATGCCATTGCTGGAGGTGGTGACGGTGGTGGCTTTGGTGTCTTTTGTTGTAATTATTAATAGTGTACACATATGGTAGTCTTCATTTGAGCTCTGAAAAGAATTTCTCAATGAATTTGGCCCCGGGTTTAATCATTAGATGTTGCAACATATGCGTCACCATTGAACCCCATGAGACTCATTTCAATTTTCTTTGACTTTCTCTCCCCTTTCCTTTCAATTTGCAAAATCATATACCCCTAAGCCAAAATCAACCAACCAACGACCAATTTGTACCCAATTTAGAGAGATTTAAGAAACGGGGTGTTAACGTCGGAACTTCCTCGTCAGTCAGCAATGAAAGTCAATGCACGTGAAAGGAAATTAACATTAATTTTGCACACTTCAATAAATTTGGAAAGTTTGGAGGGAAATCATTATGAGACTAAGACTGACCTGCGGTGCGGTTAATTTACAAACGGTTCTGTCTGAAATTTCTCACATGAACAAAAGCAAGATTATGGACTCGCCTAACAATTAACTAAATTACGGCTTGTAAATATTTTGTTATGTTCGAACATTTATTACATAAAACATTTTACTAGACCCTCAAGTCCTGGCAAGGCTGGTTTCCAGACGCTAAGGTAAAGCTCCCCATAGACACTTTCGAAAAAATTTATAAAATATTCACTTTTACTCTTTACGAGAGGCTCGATAACGGCAATCAATAGTCATCGCTTATCTGGACTCATTATTCCTCACCACCCTTTCAGTCTCCAACTCGAACTCTAGGAAAGTTCAGGAAAGACCGCTTGAAAAGCTTTGCCAACCCAATCATGTTGGGATATCTTTTGAAAAAAACGAGGGAATAATTGTAATTTTACGCACCAGTGCTGCCCAATTGGCGTAATTTTCGCATTTTCGACATTTCCATCCAAGTGATTTTTCGCGTTATTTTCCTTGTCATTGTTGTTGTTGCTTCCATTCAGGTTGTTGTTGTTGTTGTTATGGTTATTGTGGCTATTCATGTGGCATTGGTCGTTTGTAGTGGCAACAACATCTGATTATTATTGTTGTTGTTGCTGCTGCCGTTAATTGGCTTTTTGTGTAAAGCCCGCTTTTTTCTTTTTGTTTTGTGTTACGTCGATACCGGGCAAAACGGCGTTAACATTTTAAATAAGCATTCAATTTTTTCCATTGTTGCTTGATTTGATGCTGCTGCTTTTGTGTAGTGACTCTTCTTTCACTTTTACTTCGCAGGAAGAGCGTGAGGGAGTGTGGCCACACTTTTACTTTTTTCTCAACCTCTTGTGATTACAAAAGAACAATAAAAAAATTAGCGATGTAGAAAAAAATCTATTACGTCTCAATAATGCTTGATCACTTAATTTTTTGTTTCCCTAAAACGAGAACATTTTAAAAAGTCCACTTGTGTTTATTCGAAAGTCATCGGTTTTAAAGGCAGAAATAAAAAAAAATTACGTATAATTCGCATAAATTTCTTTTCGCAAATCCTTATATATATATATATATATATATATATATATATATATATATATATATATATATATATATATATATATATATATATATATATATATATATATATATATATATATATATATATATATATATATATATATATATATATATATATATATATATATATATATATATATATATATATATATATATATATATATATATATATATATATATATATATATATATATATATATATATATATATATATATATATATATATATATATATATATATATATATATATATATATATATATATATATATATATATATATATATATATATATATATATATATATATATATATATATATATATATATATATATATATATATATATATATATATATATATATATATATATATATATATATATATATATATATATATATATATATATATATATATATATATATATATATATATATATATATATATATATATATATATATATATATATATATATATATATATATATATATATATATATATATATATATATATATATATATATATATATATATATATATATATATATATATATATATATATATATATATATATATATATATATATATATATATATATATATATATATATATATATATATATATATATATATATATATATATATATATATATATATATATATATATATATATATATATATATATATATATATATATATATATATATATATATATATATATATATATATATATATATATATATATATATATATATATATATATATATATATATATATATATATATATATATATATATATATATATATATATATATATATATATATATATATATATATATATATATATATATATATATATATATATATATATATATATATATATATATATATATATATATATATATATATATATATATATATATATATATATATATATATATATATATATATATATATATATATATATATATATATATATATATATATATATATATATATATATATATATATATATATATATATATATATATATATATATATATATATATATATATATATATATATATATATATATATATATATATATATATATATATATATATATATATATATATATATATATATATATATATATATATATATATATATATATATATATATATATATATATATATATATATATATATATATATATATATATATATATATATATATATATATATATATATATATATATATATATATATATATATATATATATATATATATATATATATATATATATATATATATATATATATATATATATATATATATATATATATATATATATATATATATATATATATATATATATATATATATATATATATATATATATATATATATATATATATATATATATATATATATATATATATATATATATATATATATATATATATATATATATATATATATATATATATATATATGTCCTCCCAAAAAGAAAATCTCCAGTCTGGCAAATATGATTTGCAAGGACTGAGGCGTGATTTATTTGGTGGTTTATTTTCCCTTCATCATCAGTTGATTTTCCACAACATTATTGTGCCGAAAGAACAATTTTTTAAGTTATTTTGACACGAGCTTCTATTAGGTAGATTAACTTGCTCTTACTCTCCCAGCAGAGAATTTACTTTCTTCCAAAAATGTTAATTTCAATCGTTAGGAAACTTGCGAAAACGAACGTTTCTGTTCCCTCGTGAGAGGCGTTATAAACGAGCCTAGTATTATAGAGGAAAACGAAAATACTTTGTGAACCCCATTTAAATATACAAATTCTGAACTCTTACGATAAGCATTTATTAAAATTTACTAATACGCCCATTGTCCATTGGGGAATAGTATTCTCCATCATAAAATAGTCCCACCCCTTTTTCTTGTGCGGTTTGTAAAACTGTCATTATTTTAACAAAAATTTTATGCTTGTACTTTTCTTCTTCTTGTTCTCATCCCTACTACTTAAGCTTTTTTGTTGTTCGAAAGTTATAACTTTATTTTAGGCATTATGTCTTAGCCAAATTGTAACTCTTGTAAATCATCGGCTAAGATAAATGACGGCACGTTCGCAGCGAGCAAGCGTGCAATAACTGCAATCGCAGGCATAACTTTTACAACAACATTTACAATAAAAAAACTATCAGCAACAAACACAACAACAACAACTGAAATGCAATAATTATCGCAGAAAACTTTGAAGGAAAAAAAATTGTAAATCTTATCTGTGGCAATTTTATAACAAATTAAACTACTCTCGTTCGCGAGATAAAACTAACTTCGTTTGTTTTATAATTCTTTTGACAAATAAAACTTGTCATAGAAGTTTATTTTCCTTCAGAAGCAAAAACAATATTTTCGATCTATGAGAGAATAATGGATAGAAATGTAACTTTTATCACGTAGTAACATCTTATCACGTAAGCATATTGCTAACAAAAAAATTTACGCTAACAACAAAGACAACAAAGATAAGCTCTTTATAGAAATTAATACAAGATATTCATATCTGGAGCTTATCTCTATTGCTACCACTGGAAGCAATGTTATATCTTTTGCACTGAGTGACAGTGCATACAATTTTTTAATTTTTCTTTAGTGTCATTTTTATACGTTTATTGGCTGTGGGAAGCGTAGAGTGATTATCATTTCTGGTAGCATTAATTACTTCTAGTGCATTAATTATCGCAGTGTCATTTTGATCATTTGGAAATGACAATAAAGTAATAATTTCTTATAAAGTAGAATTGGAAACAAAATCAAACAACAACAACAACATTTGTATAATGTTGTAATCTGTCACAGAGGCAATCGTTTTTTTGCAATAGAAGATTTTGACATTGGTCACCTATGAAAAATTATGTTTTTATTGTTTCTAATTTCAATAATTATAACTATGTGTACTTTATTTTAATAATTTTCATTTTATTAGTTTTATTTTATTTTTATATTATTATTTCCAGTTTTATTAATTTCAGTATTATTATTTTTAAGTTTGTTGTTTTTAATTTAATTATTTCTTTTAAATTATTACGTTTTTCTAATTATTATATTTATTATACTTCTATTTTTGTATTCTAAGTTTATCTGAACTCTGCTTTTAATTTTTATTATTTTGTTAATCATACTTTAATTATATTCAATATATTCATTTTACTGATATTAATTTTCTTGATTACATTGTTTTCAATTTCATTATCATAAAATTAATTTCTACTAGTTTACCTTTCAGATTCTATTTTATTTATAATGTCATTTATCATTATTGAAAATTCCACTAATATTAATTTCATTATTTTTTATAATTTTTGATTTTGTATTTTTTTAGTATCAAAAGGTTTTCCAATAAAAGCGGGTCTACGTTGACAGTCTGTAGTGGTCACGTTGTTTAGCCGGAGACGATAAGTGAAGTGTGTGTAATTCAGTCGATAATGCCAAATCACCGTGGCAAGCTACACTATTGAGCATTACACCTAAATGACGAAACTCTATTATCAAAATAAGTGTTCGTTTCGGCCCAATTTTGGCCAAAAAATCATCTTTAACGACGAAGCGCATTTTTTGATGAATGACTATGTGAACAAGCTAAATTGCCGTATATGGCCCGTGTATGACCAAGTGACAACGCATCCACAAAAAGTTGTTGTTTAGTACGTATTTTGGGTCGGCGGCGTCAGTGGTCTGTATCTTTTCCAAAACAACGTTGGTGAGGTCATCACCGTGAGCTGCGAGCGCTACAGATCGATAATAACTTATTTCTATGGCCCAAATTAAGCGATATGGACGAGCTACACAGCGAACGTCACGATGGACATTCTGCATGAACGATTTGTGGGATATGAGAGGGTATATCTCGCGAAGGTAACGTGAATTGGCCACCAAGATCGTGTGATTTGACCCCGCTAGACTTTTTCTTGTGGGGTTTTCTGAAATCGCAGGTCTATGCGAATAATCCACAATCAATTAATGCCCTCAAAGTCAACATAGCCCAGGCCATCGCTCAAATTCAGGATCCATGTCGCATAAAATTGTCATTGTCATTGAAAATTGGACCTCTCGGATTTGTTTCACGGTGAGAAGCCGCGGCGGATATTTGAACGATGTCATATTCCATACATAATGACATAAATGAGGTTTTTAAATAGATAAAATATTTCGGCAACACACAGCTTGTTTCATTCCAATTCAACATCGACCCGCTCTTATTGGGAAACCCTTAATTATTTTGATTTTGCTGTAAGTTTAACCATTTTAATTTCAGCTGTTTTTAATTTTGTTGACCTTAATTAATTTCTTTAATCTGAATACATTTAATTTAATGAATTTAAATTATTTATATTTTTTTATTTTATAATTTTTATATTATTATTTCACTATTTTTATATTTCATTTTATTAAACTTATTATAATTAATTTTTGTGTTTATTTTGAAATTAATTACTTTTTAGTTTATTAATACAAATCTTATTTTATTTCTATTTAATTTTACTGTTTTTATTTTATTGTTTTGGATTTTGCAATTTTTCATATTGTTATATTTATTATTTATATAATTCATAACATTAATTTTTACTATTTTTAGTCATATTTTTTAAATATTACCGCTTCTAATTTTATCGTTCTCAAACATATTAATTGTAACTTACGTTTTTTATTATTATTTGATTTGTATTATATATTTTTATTATTATTATTATTTGTATTATCTATTTTTTATTTAATTATTTTATAATTTCAGCACATTTTTTTTTTAATAATTTTTCGTAATGCTTTCTTCAGATTTTATTATCAAAATATATGTTAAAATTAATTTTTTATTTTTCTGAATATTAAGAAAAAACTGAATCAAAAGTTAAGTAATTGTTTTATATTAAAGTTTATTTTGTCTCCTGCATTAATTTTTTTACAGAAAAGTTTTTAAAAAATTTTATTTTTTTTGTATTTTTTGTTACTTTTTATAATTCTTTTTTTGATATTCTTCTAAGAGCAATTAGCATTTTTTTCCGTACATTCACGTCATGGACGAAGACAAAGCATAATAAGTTAATGCAACAAACTTTTGAAGCAAATGTCATAATTTTATTTCCTTTCTTCTTCCCCTTGTGTCTCTAAATCCACCAACTTTTCTTCGTCGTTTTCTCCTAGTCATTGCAATTCTCCTTCTTCTTCTTCTTGCGTTTCTTTTCTTTTCACCCTTTTACTTCCTCTTCAGCATTACATTCTATCCACTTTCGCCATCTGGTGTTTTGGTTGTTTGATCTGTTGCTGGATGCTTTATAATGTCATCATTGCTTTAGCATTTTTTGTGCTTGCTTTAACTTTTGCTAATTTTATTATAGTTTTATTGTTGTTGTTAGTATTGCTGCTCCTCCAAACATTGTTGTTTCCCTTTAGTTATTTTTTGGAATTCTATAGACTTTGTTAAAACTTCAAAAAATTATTTCTGCTACGCGCCAACCAGAAAAATTACCTCGGGCTCTTCGTTGTAACACAGTTGCAATTATGTGTCTACGAATGCAGTTCTTGTGGAAAGCAGCGGGGTAGAGGATCGCACTGGGGTGTACGGTGCGTTGACGGGACCCAGCGTTGTGAATTTTTTTCTCACTCCTTTTTAAATGTTTAATACTTTTTTAATAATTTTATAACTACCTAAATCATTCTTTTCTTCTTTGCTTCGTTTGTTCTTTTTTTCAATTTTATTTATTATTTTTTTTTATTTTAATAAATGTAATTTTTTCAATCTGTTTTTTGCGGGATTTTCTTTTATGGCAATTCCATTTTTCCACCGCAAGCAAATTCTCGTGAAGTTTGTCATTTCTACGTGTTTCCAAAAGTATCCTTCCGTGTTTTTTTCCTTAGTTCTGATTTTTTTTATTTATTGCTATCTCTAGTTTATTGAAATTATTAACTTGTTCTCTCTCTCCCTTTCTCTTCGGCGATTAGCTTGACTTATTTCCCAAACTTATTCTTTACCTTTTCCCATTTTCGTTAATTTTTTCCTTTACGTAGTATTGCCATTCCGTTCTAAGGACATACTCGAGCCTCTGCAACGGTGTTGTTGGTTGTTTTGTTGTTGTTCGCTTTTTGTCACCATCGCCGACACTGCAAGATTTATAATTAAGATAAGGTTTGCGTAGCAATTGCCACTGAATTTATGCTTCAACAGCAACAACACCAGCAGCAACAACATCACCGGCAACATCAGCCACAGTAGCAACAACGAGACCTACCTCGTACTAAATTCATCTTTCAGTCCTGCGGTGATATCCTGCAATTGCAATATGACGCTCTCGCATTCGCTTTAGCTGCTCATTTATCATTTCTATGGTTATGTCCTTTTCTCGGGCTCTTAAATTTCTCGGACTTCTCTTATTCCTCTTCTATATTGCTGTTGTTGTTGGTGCTGGTGGTGCTGTTAATGCCACTGTTGTCATTTTTTTAATTACCGCAATTTTTTATTAATTATGTTTGTGGCATAAGCAGAAATGAAAAACTTATGAATTCTGGATGGTTTAAAGGCTATAAATATACAATTTTTTTACAGCAGTCTTCTCGAACTTAAGAATTCGATTAAATCTTAGACATTTTTCCAATTTTCTCTAAGGTTTTTTTATACCGGCTTTTATACCTTTTCACCTCTTTCTGGCAATCACATTGGCAAGATTGACTTTCTCCTTCTACTTTTGTTTGAGAATCCTTTGCGCCTTTCTTTATTAAGCAGGCAACCACTTTCGAAATAACGCTAACGCTGCTGCTGTTGGCTTCTCTGCTACCGCTCGTGTTTCTCCTGATGCCGTTGATAATTTTGCTACTCGTGTTGCTGTCGCTTATTTTTCATTACAAGTACTCAACTCACACACGCGTTTCATTTTCGAAAAATCATCGAACCTTGACCACTCAAAAATCGTAGTCGACGTAGCGCACACTAATTGACCAATCAATTCGATCGTTGAGCGCATTAATTCATCAGATGATGGTCATTTTTTAAAAGCAACAACAACCATAGCATAAACAACACCAGGGGGCAACAATAACAGCAGCAACAGCAACGATAATCGAACAACGGTGGCAATTTCAGCAATTCGTAGTCATTAATAATCCCCTTCAAAATCCCAAACCTCACCCAAAATCCATTAAAGAATTATACAAAGAATTTTAAAATGCCAATAAATATCACTAACAAAAACAACAACAACTACAACTGTGGTATCAACCAATTTGTTTATCCTAATCATCATTATCACAGCAAAAAAATTATTTCAAAAGAGTTTCTATATTGCTTTCATAAATCGCGATTTTTAAATTTTTTCCGCTAACATACTACCTACCCCTCTCTCGGCCCCAATCCAACCAAAAAAAATAAATACTTAAATAGTTATTCAACGAAAAATAAAATCTCGGGTAAACTCTTCCTCTTCGTGTTACAAAAGAGTTTTTCTTTTTTCACAACTAAACAATAAAAAAATTTAGAAGAAAATTCTCGATGAGAAATTATAATAACAGCTTCCTTTTCCGGTTTATTGGTAACAGTAACAAGAAAAACTACTCGCTACTCGGTGAACAAGGAAAAGTTTTCTTTCAATTTTTACAATAAAAAAAATCTCGGTATTAGCAAAGACAAGAGATCGACAAAAGTTTTCTCTTGTTATTCAAGAAAAATGAAAAAAAATCAAAACAGATATTGAGCAAAACGAAAAGAGAAGGAGAAAAGGGACATAAGGAGGGAAGGACGGAGGAGAGAGGATGCTTCCAAGAAAATTGAGGAAAATTTTAGAGAAATGGAAAAAACCACAAAATAAAGAAAAATGTCTTTCAAAAATATGAAAGAGACTGACTGCCTTCTTGCTCTTTCCCCTGCTCTATTTCCGACTTCCTCCGGAATGATGATGAGCATTCGAAAATCAGAATGATGAGGCGGCGGAAGTTATAACTTCATCATTTCCAAAGGAATGAAGTGTGAATGATAAATTAAAAAGAAAACCAAAAAACGAAAATTCATTCTAGGAAATTTTAATCAGAATTCAAATTAATAGAAGACAACAGACACACCTACCAAGTGTCCCCAGACTTCACCAAAGAATAACCAAAACTTTTCAACATTTTTGAAAAAGAACAAAACCAAAAAATTATCGGAAATTTTTGAAGCAGATGTCACTTTAACTACTGCAGCCTTGCTTCATTTTGGTTGGTATAAAATTTTCAAGATAAGAAATTAATATGGTTCAGCAATTATTGTAAGGATTTCTTTTTGTACATTTTATGAAGTATCAAAGAAAGCGCGGGAAAGTCAGTTATGATGTTATCCGGATCAAAACTCATTCTTTTGATGATTTTTCAGTAAGGACATAACATAAATTCAGTCCAATTTAAGGTAGTTCTGAGGGATTCATATGATCAAAAGGTGGCTCGATACTGAAGTGAGCTGGTCTAAAATTATGAGTCCAACTCTTTGAGTAAGTTTCATTACTACACAATTCCCCAGAATTGAGTGGGATCGATTGATTTGGCGTCTCCTCCTCACTCTCTCAGTAACACTCTGTGTCAATCTTTTCATCACTGCATATATCTGTCTGCTTATCTATCCGTGCACCTACTTAACTCTTCATCCCTCTCCCGGATCGTCGGAAGAATGGTTTATGTATGAATTTATGACAGCGATAGGAGGTAACGGAGATCCATCCCTGGCAGGCAGAAAAGCAGACAGTCATTTCATACTTTTCCCTCTTTCAGCGATGTGTGTTTCATAAAGAAATTTGGATTTATATAGAAAAAAAAATTAAACTAACGACTGCAGCTACCGTAGCATCCTAACCAACTGTGCGAACAACAAGAAGAAAACACATCGTTACTCTCTTTGGTTTCACCGACGACACTATTAATCTTCTTAATGATGAAACTGAATCAGCGTTTTAATCGAGCCAACGTACCGAACAGAAGACGATCAGCTGAATAAACGAGCGACCCTGAATGAATGGCTGACTAGCCGACTGTAAAATAACAGCCACAACAACAATAACATCCCAACGTTTAACCGAGACTAGTAGTTAAAATAAGTCACAGTGGCAGCGAACACACAAACACACACTTACACTATGACACACACGTGGATACATACAGGGAACAACACTCTGTATAAGAAAAAAGTTATAAAATCTAAGACAATTTAATAAAAAATAAACACTATTACATTAATGATAATGATGAGGACGATGATGAAGGTAATATTGCCAAAGTTTATAACGTTTTGATTTTATCATTCATTGATGGTTTGTGTTGGTGGAGATGATTGTGCGATTATGGATGAGAACGAGGATTAGGTTGTCAATGAAATCCGCTCAATTATATAACGGTTTATAAAAGAAAAAGATTGATCACAATGGCGTAAAATATTTATTTATTGCCATTTTGATCTTAATCGAAACCTTACAAATTCACTTGAGGAGAAAATAATTTTAAGGACATCAGATTTGTTCCTTCCCATCTTTTCACTTTTTCTACTTTACTACGATTAACTTTGCCGTGGTCCTCTGACATGACATTGACTTATGATGTAAGCACCAGCAGCAGCAGCAACAACAACAACAATACCAAAAACTGTCCCACACAACAGATGTCGCAACTAACGGTGCTTTAGAAGCGCAATGGGAGCGATACAATGCAAAAGGAATGAATAGACGGATGGACGAACGAAGCGAACGATACGACCAAACCATCAAACGGACAAATGAACGTATGAATGGGCTCATAAACATATGACGTAGCACTCGTTGGTTGAGTCAAGAGTTTATTTTTTGAAGTTCGGATAAGCGTGTGTGTGAGTACAAAATTAAGGTCGAAAAAAACACAAAGACCAAGTAGAAAAGTTCTCTGCCGGTTTGATTGCCAGACCTTGCACGAGATTCCACGCATCCATGTCATCCACACTTGAACTCGGTGAAGTGCATCATCGTCATTCACGACAACGTAACAACAACCCTCGTCGTCGTCGTCACCATCATCAACGCCATCACCATCAATGCTAATTTGTTTTCAGCATCATTGCGAAAAGAGGGAGGGGTGAAACATTGTAGCAGCTTGCAGCAACCGTGACCCATTCATAAAGTAAAGTTTTAAATGACACACACGCTCTCTGAACTCTGACAGCAAAAAGCCATCAAAGCAGCAAAACGTTTTCCGAGTGTTGCGAAATGTTGCTAACATTTTCTGGAATATGCTGATGTTGTTGGTGTTGTTGCTTCTACTTCTACTTCGGATCAAAATCAAAAGCAATGAATGCAATAAATTTGAAGCTTTTAATGTTTTTATTTAATGAAACGAACGATGATACTCAAGAACGAATGAATGAATGATTGAGTAAGTGTCATTGAATATTAATTAATTCGAGACTTAGCGGGTGAAAGGGAGAGAAGAAAAATTGCAATTGGAAGAGATATAAAATACGCTTAGAGACAATTTGTGATGCGATTCAAATTTGACAAAGTTACTTGAAATCAATTAAAACTTGATGACATGCAATCTATTAAACAACGATGATCATAATGACAATAATAAACAGATTGATGATTGTTCAGTCGACGACGATAACGCTAAACAATTATTCAATAAATAATTACGAGATATCATTCAACCAATGATGCCGATGACGATAAGTCTTAATTCGATCAAGGATCAATCATTGATCATTGGATTGACTTTTGGTTTTAAGAAACGAAATAAAATGGAATTTTAAGGACTTCAAAACTGAATTGAATTTGACAAGAAGTTAAACAAAACAAAAGATTAAAGGAAGCATAGATTTATTTTATGAACTTTTCCAGCAAGAACTGCTCGTTGGTATTGTTGCTGATATTGTTGCCGTTGTTCTTGTTGTCGCTCTTGATGTTATTGTTGCTGTTGTTATTGTTGTTATTGTTGTTTGTTGTTGTTATTGTTACTTCAATTGTTGTTATTGTTGTTTCTTGTCGGAAACTGTTTGCAAAACATTACCGCGCCTGCTTGCACCAAACGGAACTGAACAAACGGAAAAGGAAACAGAATAAGTCTTACTCTAAAGATTTAGTTAAACTTTTGGAAGTCTGCCAAAAAATTTACAAATAATATAAAAAAATTACCATTCAGAAGAACAAACTTAAATAAAATTCTTGCAGAACTTTTCCATTCTTGTTTACAGTTACCAAAAAAAAACCTACGATGTTGGTTTATTTTAAGCGAGATGGGTTTAACGAGAAAATTGCAAAAGAAAAGATAAAATGCAAGTAACTGAAGAATAAGAAGGTGGAGGAAGCGTATAAAGCGATTCTATCATTCAAAATCGCTATTACTGTTGGAACAACGTTAACAACCACAACAATAACAAAAACACTTATCAAAGCCAACCGTTTGCATTTTTCAACAACCACAACCGTTGTCGCCTTTGCATCACGCGCTTTTTACATTTTCGCACGATTTTGTTTTGTTGATGTAAAGTAACGTGCACGCGTTGTCTTAGTGGTGTGTCTTTACGCTCGTAAAAGTATGTAATAGTTTTTCTGCTTTCCCACTTTTCCTACTCTTCTTCTCTCGCCTACACAACGTAAATGCATCGCTTTTGCGGACTCTACTTTTCCACCGTGACAGCCTGTTATATTGACAAATATATTTGTTCACACAGTCTCTTTCTGCCTTCCTATCTCACTCGCTCGCTCTTCCTTTATACTTTTTTATATTTATATAAAATATTTACTACACTTTGCATGCCTATCGATTGTTTATAAAATGCTGCCGTCTTTTAGGATTTAAGAAACATTAATTTTAAAAATTAGTTCTAATAAAGGCATAAACTATAAACTACAAATCTTCTACATATAATCACTTACGATGCTCCATCACTTACGATTACCAAATGAGACGATTATAATAAATTGGTTATTAAGTGATATTTTCTCCCTTTCAGTCATGACACTGATAACTTGACAATAGTTGTCAGACAGATTGTCAGAAATTTTACGAAAATCTACCAAAATCTAACAAAAGTTATAACAAAATTGAATTTATAAATATAAATTAGTAACCGAGAAAACAGTTGAAACCAGAACAGTCACTCCAAAGGTATATGACAAGACACTTGACTCCGTCGAGTATATGAAGATCAGAGCTGAAACATGATCGAAGAAAAGCATGCCGGCTGTAATAAATACGACAGAAATAACTTTGCATCATCCCAAAACGTCATGATCTTTAATTACTACTGCTAGGTCTTTTATAATTTAATAAATCTTTATAAATCTTTTATAAATCTAAAAAAGTGAGGGACCAAAGTGATTTCTTGTGATATATCCGACGAATTCAGCAGATATTAATTTTTTAAACAGAACTTTTTGACCGCGAGCCACCATAATAGAAGCGCAGAACGTATGGAAAAAACCCAAACGAAGAAAAAGTTCTTAATAATTGCAACAATGTAGACTAGCCCGCCAATATGTGAATACGGTCCGTAGAGCGGGTTTGACGCTCTCAAGTATTAATAAATTGTTTTAGTATCAAATAAAACTGCACGCGAAATGACGAGGAAATAAATGTTATAAAGCAAAAAAATGCAATTAATTCGCAAGAAATAAAAAAGATATTACACAAGGAATATAAATTCATAGGGCTGCCACACTGACTACATGTAAACATAAAACTGTTGAATAAGTTCATTAAGTTTTATTTAAAATGCAATGAAGCATAAAATAACACACTCGTACCGTATGATTGGCCCAATGAATCTCCCTTTTCACAGTCTTTTGTTAATTGTGGATTGACGGTGGATTAGGGAATGATGATAGTTAATGATGATGATTATCACGGTAAGTTCATTAAGAACAAATGAAACTATGGCGAATGCAAAAAAATCACTAATATACAAACTTCTCTTTTTCTAGGACCAAGAACAATAAAAAAGCACCGAAGATTGAAGGGGTAAGGAAGAAGAGGCCTAGACAGAACCGAAGATGAAAGAAATTTAGAATTAAGAGGCGAATAATTGTGATTTAATTGATGGAAGAATCAAGAAGAACAAGGCATATCATAAGTCCGAAAATGGGATGCTCCTGTTCCTCCGCTCCAAACACTTTTGCACGCAACGCATCCACAGAAATATA
This sequence comes from Physocephala rufipes, assembly GCA_963966595.1. NCBI lineage: Eukaryota > Metazoa > Arthropoda > Insecta > Diptera > Conopidae > Physocephala > Physocephala rufipes. The sequence continues at coordinate 8,699,276 of OZ016503.1, forward strand.
GTCAGAGAGAGAAAGGCTGAGGAAGGTACATCCTCAGCCCTTCTAGAAGCATCAGGTGACTGGACAGGCGAAAGGGGGATTTCCTACCACCATTCCTTTCAAACTTCATCTTTTTTATTTGACGTTAATACTGAGATGGGGGCCGATTATATTATGTAACTTTTTGGCGTATTATGGAACTGTTCTCTTATTGATCATAGTTTTAGAGAGGAAAGGGGGTAATAACTCCCCCACTCCTCTATTATGATTAATCGTTTTACATATTCATAGTTAAAAAACACGAGGCAAAAATTTTACCCCCTACGCATATCCGATATCCTTCCATTTTGTCTGGTTATAATGGTTTTAAAGGGGGTGGGTAATATCCTTCTCTCAAATATTCGTTATGACACCCCAATCTAAGCACGATGGAGAATGAATTTCCTCTCCCCAAATTCACCATCTTATTTGTGCATATCCTTCCAGTCGATTTGAGATAAAGAAATCTTCCCTCCAAACCTCTCATTGTTACAAATATTTTTTTTGTTTGTTTGACCGTTTTACTAAAGAGATGGTAGTATCCCCCCTCGCCTCACCCACCCAAACTTTCTATAATATCCAAAGTGTTGCCGCTGACTGATACCATTTTCCGCACAATTTTTTCCAATTTACGATGTGCCAAAATACATCAAATGCTAAAAAATATAACTTTCCAAACCGCAGAAACTACTGGAGCTCCCAAGAGAAATAAAGAGAAGAACAAGATCAAAACCAAGAAGAAGAAGGAATAATGTATCCTAATTGCGAAAGCATTACATTGAATTAGTTTTGATCCTTTGTTTCCAAGTTCGATTATTTTTTCCACTCTCAAATTTTTCCTTTCTTTCTTTTTTGGTTTTTATAGCCATTCCTGATAATTTTTATCCACATCCTGAATTGGGTTTCTTTTTTGTGATTTTTGATGACTAGTAGTAATTCGTTTTAGCCACTCTTGCTAATGCGGCCATTGTAATTCTACTGACGCTTATTATTTTTCCCTCTCCTTCCTTTTTTCGCTTCCGTTACGGGAACTTTTCATTCCTTGTCTTTGTTTTGTTTGCAGGACCCAAGAGTATTCGCGGCGGCGACGGCGTGATGCAACGATTTCTTTGCAAAAATACTTATTGTCTTTTTTAATTCTCAGTATTCGTTTTTCGCTGATGTTTTTTAATCTACTCACTGCCTCTCCCACTTCAACTATTTATTTGTTCTTTTTTTCCTCCCTTTATGAAATTTCTGAGGCAGAGGAAATGCCATAAAAGCCAATTAGCTGCAAACCTATTGCAGTCTTAAAAATTAAAGTTAAAACCTAAAACAACAAAAGTTATTTTCGACAGAAAGAATTACAAAGAAAAGTTGTAAATCAAGATTAATGAATTAACAAAATTAAATGACTAGAAGTAGCCGAGAACAATATGCTTTAGTCTTAACGAACATCCTTCTGTTTCAACTGTTTTCTTTTGCAACGTCCTCACACTGCTTTCTGGCTCTTGTTCGGCCAACGTAATACAACAAAATTAACTCAAAGAAAAGAAATAAACCTCAAGAAAATGGCCTTAACGAAATCATTTGAAAGCCACGTGATAGTCAAGAAAACGTGGTGGTCAATTCGTTAATGAGCTCAATTATCCTGGAAAAGAATTCAAAATCCCATAAAATAGACGCATTAATTAAGGAACTAATCCAGACTAAAAGGAAGGGAAGGGTTTTAGGAGAGCGATTGTAGCGATGGCATAAAGACTTTTTCAACAAGAGCGTTACATAACCCACCAAGCAGAGACTACATACGAAGAATTTTCGGCGCCTGAAATAATCAAGACTTGTCAGTTCTTTTAAGCGAAGTTTATTTAGCCAATGCATAAACCTAGAATTTTAAGCAAGATTTGCCAAAATTGTCAGAAAAACCGAATCAAATCGACTGTCTTTGGAGCATTCCAAAATGAAGCCCTTGAAGAAGACGAAATTATTAATACTTTGAGTGTTCTTTGCTTTTTGTCCCAGGATCATCCCGTAATAAATAGTATAATCTGATTTTACGAATACGAATGATAGTTTTCCTGACGGGATAATTATTTCTATCATAGACGGAAATTTACGATAATGTGCTCTGATGTATTTTCTCAATTTTTGTTAAACTACAGAGATAACTCAGGAGTCGATATCGCAATAAAGGCGCTCTCGACGCTTCGATATTCTGGAGTATAAAAGGCTCTCACGACTATGCTTCTGTTAAAATACAAAAATTTTATGCACTTAATGGGAAACTTAAAATTGAACGTTTTCGGTTTTTGACGACTACTAATAATTCGATTTAACCCCTCGTTCTTTTCGATCTCTTTTGTTTCTCGTTTTTCCTACTCTCCTTCTCTGGTTTCCTTCCCCATTTTTCGCGTTCATGTAATTCACGAATGAATGAATTTCGAAAAATCCTTTCCCAAAACTTTTAAAATCATATTTTCCGATGAATTTTTAATAAAAGCGGTTTTCTGGAAGTTCGCTGTAAATTTCAACCAAGCATGAAATTTTACAAAACTATGCCTTCGCGTTTTTGTGTTTTCGCAATTTAGGCAAATTTTGAGTGAAATGCTTTGAATTGAATCCAATTAAAATTTTGTTTAAAAAAACAAAAGAAAAACTCACGCTTGCTTAGATTTTTACAAAAAGGGTTTAGAAGCGTTTTGAATGCAAGTTCTAAAGGACTTTTGTCGAGGGTATTTTTGGTGCTTTTTTGGGCTTTTATAGTTGAAAAACATTTATTGGAACGTTCTTTAATTTCTATTTTTTAAGCTTTGTTTTTTTGGAGAGTTTTCTTATTTTCGATTGTTACCGGGTTTTTTTCGTTTATATATTCATAAAAAGTTTGTATTTTTTCAGATTTTCACCTGATTTTCAAGATTTCTAAGGACACAATATTTTAAAATATCAGAAAAATTATATAAAAAATGTTTTTGAAAACTGTTGCCAACTTCAAACCATGATGAAATTCAATAACTTTCAGCAGTAAGTTTTTTATGCTTGTAGATTTCCCAGAGGAAGTTTTTCAGCTTTTTATTATTTTAATTACTTTAGAATGGGAAAATATAAATCACGTGGTAACCGTTTTCGAAAGCTCCTTCTAGGAAACTTTTACACTAAATTATTCGTGCTTTTAATTTTTTCAATTTGAATTCTTCTTTTCAATTTTATATTTTTATCCATTTGGGTTTTTTACTCAATTTTCTTTTTCACTTTTTTAAAACCTTACCACTTCATTTTCCTTTCATTCTTTCTAATTTTCAACAAAATTAAGCAACATTTTCCTTTCATTCTTTCTAATTTTCAACAAAATTAAGCAACAATTAAAGCTGTTCTTATTGTACACTCGTATCTGTGAGTTCATTAGCAATTTTAATTTTTCAATTTAAACTTTTCAGTAACGACTACCACTTCTTCTGGTTCTGGAAAGGGGCATATCGGATCTCCTTTATGATCTCCTTTGTGTTGGTTTTCGTGTTTTTAATCGTCTTTCTTCTTATTTGTCTCTATAATTCGTAAACAGTTTATGATATATTCGTCGCGCGATTTAAAATGTTTTTCCACTTGCGTGGGTGAGACACCACCTCCCCCCCCTTCTTTTTTCCGTTTATAGTAATTTTCCAAAAATTTCTGATAATCGAAAATGATTTCTTCAAAAGCACCAACAACATTAACGAAAAGCTGACAACAGGTGTTCATTGAATAAAATTCAATTAGTCTTAAAGAAAGACATCCAAAGACTAAAGGATTTCGAATAATTGAAAACAAGTAACAAGTGACACCGAAACAACAACAAAAGAAACATAATTGAAAACAGCATCTTTTGAAATAAAACAAAAACAATAAAACTCCGCTCATTCCAAAAATATCATCGACTTCGAATGACTATCGAATGTCATTGTGAAGAATACTTCAAATGGAATGACACTTTTTCTTCCGTCCTTAAATTCCAGCATCCCATAACGGTGATGGTGGTGATGATCAGAATGATGATGTGTGTGTATGTCTTTTTGTACAATCAGCATCATCAAAAACGACATGTGTTTTTTAACTGCTATGCTTTTTGGGTGTTAATGAATGTGAACGATATACGAGAAGCGACTGATAAGTATGCGAGTTGTATGAAATAAACATACGTTTTCGTAAAAATCTTTTATCTTTCGTATAATTATTAGGACAATTTTTATCAGATCATTAACAAATTGCCAAATGGTCATTATTCGTATAACATTTGTGGTCTTTTAGACCATTGAGTCCGTTATTGACCATAAATCATTCTCCTACAAATGATCGGTTACTTAACAATCGCACCTCATGAAAACAGTTATTATCATTTGCTTCTATACTTTTTCGCTTATATGTGCATTTGTATGCATGAGTATTTATACATTTGAGAGCTACGCAATACTGCACGAAAGCAAATAACAACGAGACGAAAGCGTCGACGAAACGACAAACGTAATAAAAAATTTCTTTAAAAAACAAGACGAGGCAACAACAAAGTCGAATTCAATTAGACAATTATCAAAAAAAAACATAACTGCGTTTATAGACGAGATAAAGTTGGCAAGAATGCAGATGAGTGCATATATACACATCGTGTGTGTTTCCTTCTTCATTGAGAATGATGAAAATATAATAGAAAAGAAACTACGTAATGCCCAGAATGTCCAAATGGAGGTAAACAGCATCGGTAATGACAACAACAAATAAGTCACGCAATATGCGTCCAGGAATTAAGTAAAGAAGAAAACACTTTCCGTTTTTCCCAACGCGCCATACATCTTTATGTCCCCCAACTACTGCTAATTTTTCATAAATGCGTCAATTGTTTTGCATGCTTCATTGTTTATACCACAATATTCTAATGGGCAACATTATGTAAGGTCTATCCGGTAACGCTGTTCTTCCTACAATCGAAGAAAATACTGTAGTCCACCGCAAGGATATTTGTATACACCTGTAACTGCTTTCTTTGCAGTCTTGTGCAGCTCTATATTAACATCCTCATGTTCAAGCCATGAAGCACGTGTGAGAACAAATTGTGTGATTCATTAAAAATTTAAAAGTCCAAAGGGTTTCCAGACAGGCGAAGTGTATGCGAAAAAGTGAAATGAATGAAACCTAAATGATCGAAATTGTTCACCCTTCTCACCGCCTGCTTATCAAACCAACCTCTTACAAAACTAACCTTTTTTATACACATCGAGTATTGCTCTTATAGGCAACCAGAATGTGTCACAACGCAAAATTTTTTATCGTATCTTTTGCCAATTTTGCAAACCTCTGCGACCTCTGAATATTTTTAAAATATTTTTTTCTTAAGTATTTTTTTGATTAATATTTTTTTAGTCTTCATTTTCGCGTTTATTTGTTTTTACTTCTTTTTCATGATTTTTTTCGAATATTCTTGATATAAATGTTCCATTTCCGCTTCCATTCAATTTTCAGTGTTAAAACGGTTCAAGCTTCAACTGATGAAAAAGAGAAGCCTAAATGTTTTTGTCTCGCCTTACTTAAAATGTTGCTTGCCCATCATATTGTATTAGCGGTTATACGAAATACATTTTCTACCAGAAAATTCAAATTTTATAATTTTTTATATGGTTTTCTATCATTTCTATTTTTCAGGGTTTTTCTATCATTTTGGTTTTTTTTTTTGGTTTTGCAAATTTTAGAAAAACGTATTTTAAAATTTTAAAAATTATTTAGTTAAATATTTATTTAAATTAAATACGAATATATTCCAAGCCGTGAAGAAACACACATACGGTGACTAATAAACGACAAACATATAAAACGAACATCTTTTTCAATTTGCGAGGAAAAGGGATAGAACTCAACTCTTGGCAGACGTGACCAATCTGATTTCTTAAGATTTGCTACATGTGCGTGTGTGCAATTCTTCTTTTCTGTCTTTCTCGATTACTCTCTCTCGCTCTTTCGCTCTCTCCCTCTCTCTGAACTGTCCCGTGCGTGCTTGCGAGTTCGCCATTAGTGCCAATGCGAATGAATATTTAATTGTTGGGTTAACCATGAAAAATTCCCAAAAACCATTCGCTTTCAATAAGAATTTTCCAAACAAATAAACGCAAACATAAACACAGACACACACCAACGCACATATACTCCTACACACATACACTGTCAATATATGAAAACTCATTAATATTTACATAGATAATTTTCAAACATTAAAACACGTCTCAAGTAGCTTGCGGCTATGTTACACAGCGTTGCCAGACTTAATGAAAAGCAAAACAATAAATAAATAAATATATAAAATAAAATAAAATAACACTTAAAGGAAACAACGAAAACGAAAGACAAGCAGAGAGAATGAATAACTGGAATGCAAAGATGTTGAGAGAAAATAATAACAAAAATAAACACAAAAAACAAGAAGAAAACGAAGCAAGCGAGATGGTTAGTAATGATCATGATGATGACAATGATCATGATGATGATAATGAAAGGTCATATTAATGAATATCAGATTGGAACGAAAAAGAGAAAAGGTTTTGTTGTAAACCGCGACAACAACAACGAACACAATAACGATCAAAATAACTCTGAGAACACTAAGAACTTTGAAAGCGAAATTACAATGAAAATGCGGCAAATTAATTAAGGATGAGACGATAGATGACAACAAAATGTACGCAATGAAATATAAAATAATAAACGAGAACAAGGACCAAAGAATAACGATAATATAGAGAAGAATGGGGGGCTACTACTACTAACACTACTACTACTATTACTAATGCTACGACTACTCATACTACCGCTATTATTACTACGAATATTTCTAATGCTTATACTATTACCGCTACTACTGCTACCACTACTACTGCTACCCCTACCGCTATTACTACTACTATTAATAATTCTACTAATACTATTGCCACTATTGCTGCTTCTAATAGTTCTACTATAACTACTACTACTACTACTACTACTACCACAAAACTACTACTAAACTAGTACTACTACTACTACTATCTACAAAAAATAGCGCGACAAATGCCAGCAGAAATGCAACAACAGTTAGAACAACGATCATTTAAAGAAATTCCGAAAACGAAATTGTTTTCTGCCCACAATATATAAATAAATATATAGATGTTGTGTGTGTGTATAAATATATGTCATATGTGTGCGAGTCTATCTATATGTTTTCATATAAATTCATTAGTCCGGCGTACGTGAGCTCGTGGGGAATGTTATGAGCGTCTAGTCTCCATTGCCTCGGTTACCAAACAAAACCAAAGAAAATTGCGTGGAATCCACTTGTGGCAATCGGTATGACATTTTCAACAACAACCAAACCAATAGCAAAAACAGCAATTACAACAAAAAGCTGTCAAAATGTTAAGCGCGAATTATACCGATAATGACAACAACAACACAAACAACAATAACTATCAGCAACCGCCACTAACACCGCCACCAAAAGGAACATGAAAATCGTCTTTAGAGCCGTCTCTCTAACACGAGACAACCGCATTACAAAATGCCAGCAGAAGTGTCGCATCAAAAAAAAAAAGAATTCTGCGACAATTTGCAGCTGGCTGAGTATCGACGAAGTATATGTTCCCGGTAGAATTTTAATTACTCGAACCACCTTAATTTCGGAATCAAACGAAGATTGAAACTCAAGAAAAAAGTCAGAGTTGAAAAGCACGTAAGAAAAACTTTTATGATGAATAAATGGCATAAAAATTATCAAATTTTAAAAGCCGAATTTTCGGTCATAAAACATTCCAAATAGCTTTAACAAGCCAAATTTAAAAGCTTCTTCTAGTAAAGGATTATTTACTGATCAAATTTAATTGTAGAAAAGATATATGTCTGCTTTTTCGACGTTTAAGCTAAACCGTATAAATCTTCCCTTTTGCAAAAAAAAATAATATACCGACGTTTTCCAAATAAATAAATTGCACAAAATTATCGCAATATACCCGTTTTATAAGAACCGAAAATACCCGTAATTTTTTATTACATTTCAGCAAGAATCTGCCTATTCCTCCATCTCTCTCTCTCCCTCTTTCAAAATGATTTAGGATCCCATAAATTCTCAGAGTTGGCAACACTGCCAACACTAAGTTCTTAACGAGGTGCTAAATTGAATCATGAATTAAATAAGAAGAAGCAATAAAAATGAAAAACGGCTAATGTGAGCATAAAAAAAATTATAAAAATATGAATTATGTACAAAATTATCAATTTTTTTATAAAAATTCAATCGGACAAAGCAGGTGAAACGAAAAACCGATAAAAAGAGATTGTTTAATTGTTTAATTATAGTATTTTATTAAATAAAAGATATTCCCATAAGATTAATAACAATTTCGTATCTTGAGCCACAAGGCCCTTTACAATCTGGCAATACCGAGATGTCAGCCGAGATTACCGTTGTTGTCGTAATGAAGTTAATAACCTTTAACAACTTTTACAAATTATCTACAATTTCTAGCGAACTTCAAAATAGTCGTACTTTATTAAAACATTAATTCAAGTCAATGTATTCACCACTGGATGGTCGTGAGACAAGGAAACAAAACACCGATCCAACAACTTCGCTACGATGATCAAAATAAATAAATCCGGTGGTTTAAAGTCGTTTGCAAAAAGTTCACAAATTGTGGTAAACTCTTACGTAAAATCTTAGTTAGATCTTTGCAATTTCAATTTATTTAAAAAACTGAATTCTTTAAATCTTTCAAAGAGCTGAAGCGTCTCAGTTGATTGAGTTATGTTATGTCCTTTCTGAAATGTCCTTTATCAAATATTATCTCAGTCGTATCAAAAAAGCGATGAGGTGAAGAGAAAACAACACGTGACGAATCGTTTTAGTTGAAGTGTTGCCAACTTAACAATTATTTCCAAATGGTCGATTTCGGTGATTATTTTTCCGAAATCAAAAACAAAAATAAAATTGGACATAAAGCAACCAAACCAAACCAACCAAACCAAACCAACGAAAACAACAATAACAGCAACAACGAAGGAAGCAACAACTTTCATTAAATTGCACTGAATTGCGTGCAGCGAAGCATGGCGTCAAACGTCTGGCCAATTGCAATTTAAAAAAAAATAATGATAAAATGTATGAAAGGAAATAAATAGTAAATAAAAACGCGAAGAAAATGAAAAATGAATAAAACAAATAGAAAAAATAAGAGCAAACCAAATCGAAAGACCGCAAGGCGAACCGGCTGGTGAAACGTACAGGCTTAAACGTGCTGCTACGGAAGAAGGAATGAAAGAGAGGGAGAGAGTGGATATGCGAGAAAAAATAGCGAATGGGAAGGAAGGGGTGTAGGACGTTAGCTGTGTAATTGTGTGAAAAAAGACCGGAAATGACACGGCCCAACGTTTTATGATCATCAAAAAATTGTCAAAAATTTTCCAAAAAAGAAAGCGAAATAAAGCAAAAAAAAAACGGAAAAAGAAGTATCATACGGTGGGAGTGGCAACGTAATTTCGCTTTGATTGTAACAATAATAGATATAATAGTAATAATGAAAGGGCTTAAAAGCAATGCAAAGAATAAAACGAGATTGAATAAAATTAATAAAACAAAATTAAGGTTGGTTGGGCCGTCCGGGAGGTTAGGACTGGCGTTGGTTGGCCCGCTAGTTGAGAGTGTTTGATAAGGTTGAAGTGCTAAAATAACATTTTGTGGCATTTTAAAATTTAATTAAAACTTTTGCTGATACTCGTACATTCTCGAAAGCTTCAAAACCAAAAATGTTCTATAAGAATGAAATTAAGTAACGAATGCCACAAAAATGCAACAATAACAACAAACAAAAATAATAACTTTTTTCTTACGAAATCTCATTGTTTGGTGCGGGGCAGTTATTGTTTGTTATTGTTTGAGTTTTTAGTTTAGCCCATACCCGAAACATTGTCAGGGCGATATTGAAAATTTAAATTTAAGCAAACCCAAAACGTCTCTCGAGATATCCTCGTATGACCATCCAACAACCACAAGTGGTTGTCTATCACTCTTGGGATATGTGACACATGTGCACCACTTTCAACCGCAAGTCCGTATTGTCCAATCGCCGTCGTCTTGTTCATCCATTCAGAAAACTGTCTCCATTTAAATCTTTTCTAATTATAAAACGCCTGTATTTACGAAATTATCCTTTCTTTCGCAACCTTTCTTCAACCAACTGAAAATATTTTGTGATACAATAGAGGTGAAGTCAATATTGCCACCCTTCATTTCTACCAGCGATTATCGTATAATTTAACGAAGGGCACAGTCATGATTTGAGGAATTAATCTTGAAATGAACGACTACAAATTTATGAAATGCTCTTAATAACAATTCGGTTCAGCTTCTTTCCGAAGCCTTTGAATTTGGGTATTGAAAATGGAATGGATTCGAGGTGGGGTTACGAATATTTTTGTATAACTGGATATTCTATATTTTTATATGATTAAAGTCAACGAAATAAGAAAACCCACGAACATAATTAAAAGATTTAAGAAACCCAAAATTCTGTAAAATGCAAGATTTTAAAAAATATAAAATAGCAAGAAAAAGAAGAAGCTTTCAAAATAATTCTATAAATCTTCTTAAACTAATATAATAAGGATTATTTTCTTATAAAACGACCAATCAAAATAAATTTGGTCCAATGGCAAACAAAAGACCAAAACAATTGTATTCGAATTGACATAATCAAAAAAAGAAGGTTAAGAAAATAGCCCTTAAGTAGTATCCAAAAAACGGAAGGGCAAAAGCACAAAAGGAAGAAATTCAATTGAAACTCGAAGGACATAAAAAGGACGATTTATGTTAAACGTATTAGGGATGATTTCACTTTGATGCGAATTGTTGAGGCATAAATAATATGCAACAAAGAAGCGACAACAACAATAACAACAACAACCACGATCATAACCAAACAACATCAGCAGCTTCAGATAACAACAAGTGGATAAAAGTGTCGACAAAATGAATTTAGAATATGTATTTTCACGGATGAGCCAATGCTTCTTAAGAGCCACTAAAAAAGTTCGCAAGAATACCCAACCAAACAGGATATTAGTGAGCAGGTTTCTGCAGAAGCAAAAGAAAAACGATTGAAAATCAAATAAACGAAAAGCGCAGGACAATTGATAAGCCCACAATAAAATTGTTCTCATTAAAATAAACACGAATGACTGGCTGATAACAAGGCGTGTCAAATTTGACAGAATTGGTACGTCAAAACCACTTCGACAAGGATGCGAAGAAGAAAGGCAGACGTGATATTTATAAGAGGATATTTCTTGTTTTTACTTCACTAAAGACTAAAAAGGCGAAAAAGGAAAAACATCCAAGTGTCAAATTTATTAACCCTAATATGTCTCAAAGGGCAAATCGAACTACTTTTTTAAGGCTAACAAGATTTCGGTTCTGTAGGAATAGTCGCAATTCAGCAGCTCTTCGCTAAATAAAAATGGAACCAAAAATCTAACCAAGCTCAATCATACCTAACATAACATAACCTAACAGCTTGTTCTAACCCGGCCTAACCAAACCTAAGTAAGCAACTCCACTTTCCCCAACAAAACCAAGCCAACCAACATTGCCCGATATCAATCAAATCTAATCGAACCAAACCTATGCCTAATCTAAATTAACCTAGCCTAGCCTAGGTTACACGCGTTAATATCATCAATTTTCTAACTGAATCTAATTCAAAAATAGTACAAGCCATAAATAAAATTATCCTTAAACTGTTTCTGAAGCGCTTCTATTCCGCATTTTTCTTTTATGCACTTGAGTCTTCTTTTTGCCGTTTTTAACATTTTTCTTAGTTGAACAACATTTTCTTTTGCATACATTTTCCATTCATTTTTCACTCGCTCGACTGTTAGACGTGATACTGCCTGCTCACACGAAAATGTGTTCAACGTTTGTCATTCGCTTCAATTCACAGTTTTTGACATTCATGACAATCGTCCTTGTCAAATTGACGTCTATAAAGTAACACCCATACAAAAACGCAATCACCCTTAAACACACATGTCGACAGCATCATTATCTAGAGAAGATTCAGCTGCGTCACTTTAACATTATCGTCATCATCATCACCTTTGTCACATCTTAACATGCTTTATTCGACACTTTGTTCAGATGCGAGTATATTCATTTATTCATCCATGCAATGGATGTGGCCCGACATTTCTGCAACACCATTTGCTGCTTAAGACGAAGCTACCAAACTTTCATAAAGCTGAAAACAGCAAATAAGAAGCAGGAGAGGTAGGGGAAGAATAACAACCAACAGAAGGAGAAATGCCTATCCTTTGCTTTGAAATTCGAAAATTTCTAGCAGTTGCTTCTTTAGTTCTCATTTGGTTACGGTTTCATTTTCTTTATATCTCCACTTGTAAATCGTACAATTCTTCTTTTTCTTTCTCTTTCGAAAAGTCTTTCGAACTCGTCAAGGAATCGGCGGAGACTTCTTGCCTCCTCCTGGCTTGGAAGAAGGCAAACTTCAAAACTCTTTACCAAAAATTATTAACACAGGAATCACCTTTTATTAGTGTATTAAAAATTTCTATATTGGAATATATTAATAAAGCCAGTCTCAATTCGTGCGAGTTTATGAATGAAATTCTTATAGAAATTCTGATAAGATTCTGGAATAATTTAATGAATTCTATAATAGTCGTGACCTTTTGTGCCATTTGTACCCTCGCAGGCGTGCTCATTCATATCTATTTTAATAATTAAATTTTAATGATTATTAATATTAAATATACCACACTTCTTGAACCCGTTATCATTTTTACGTCAAAGCGATAATAATTATTTTTTGTACTTTTAATAACAAAAGAATTCTAAAGGGGAGAATTTTATACACATGAAATGAAATAACATGAAATGTTAACAGAAACAGAAATTTTCCAAAAAAATAGAATGCTGTTTAAAGCAAAACACATTTTAGATTTTAGACACAATCCCAAATATGTGAGACTTAAAATGGAGTCATCAAACTCGTGGAATATATTCCGAAATTGGCCAAACTTGAGATCTGTATAGAATGTTACTGATCTTTCTTTAACCCAGTGGTGAAAAAATCGCAACACATTGGTAGCTTTCCTGATTATGCAACTGAGGTAACTCTAAAACCGCAGTTTCATATCTAATACACCACCCTCAGCGAACTCCAAACGATGTAGTTTATAGTCGCCAATAGAACAATTAAAAAGAGTACATGATTTGAGTAACGTCATTTGAATAAACGTCATCCAATAATATTTCATTGATGTCAAATTCTCGCAGTTTAATTTCCACCAAGGAAACCAAATCATTCAGAAGAAGCCATGTATCAGTGTCAGTTTCTAAGTCCCAAATAATGTCATGTTGTCAGCAAACATTAATATTCTCTACTGGAAAAGCATTTATTTATAGCGAAACTGAAAGACTACTGAAGACTACTACTTGAAGACTGATAAAACAAGACTACTCTATCAAGCACCAGAAGAAACATTAAAACACGTTTATACTATGTTCATAAAATATACCTAGTAGGTGTGGAAACGTGATTAATTGATATTGCGAAAATGTAAATGAGTGCAATTTCAAATTTAGGAGCTTATGATTCACTACATCGAAACATTTAACACCCTGCCAAAGTTATGTTACGGCCTTTTCGAAAAAATTGTTACAAATATATTTTTTAAAACGACTTATTTGCAATTTCTCAGAGTAAATCGGCTTATATGATATAGATTCAGTATTCCCTAAATAATGTTGTGTAGAAATGTTCATTAAAATGTTTAACTTATCGTATTTTTTAAAACTAAAGTTCTATAGACGTTCACAATTATGTTCAGTCCGTGATAACCCTTTAACCTCACAATCTCTTTACTCGCTATGAATTTTCATATATTTAAACGAAAATATTTTGGTAATCAAATAATCCGCCACCAGTGATCATGGACATCACCACAAACGCTCCGTCAACGGAACGAAAGTTTTGTATAATTCTTTTAATATTTTTCATTGCCTCGCAAAACTATCGCGAAATACATTGTGGTCATTTAAATCATCGAAATCGCAACTCTGGAGATGCTGCCTTTACGAAATATCTAGAGATGAAAAGTTATATGAATGAGAGTGTTAATCCCTGCCACGACTTTCAAAGATTCGCCTGCGGTAATTGGCCTGAAATACATCCAGAAAATGGCTACATGACTGCTACCTTCACCATCATTGATGACGACTACGAGGAAAGAATTGAAAATATGCTAAACGCTGGCGTAGAACATCAAGATAACGAAATCGATATTAAAGTGAAAGATTTTTACAAATCGTGCACAGATATTAGGAATCAATATAATGCCATTATCGATTATGGGGATGCTCTACGGGCGATTATTGACGAATTTGGCGACATGCCAGTTTTGCAAAGAAACCGTTGGCGAGCAGAAAGGTTTAATTGGTTGGAGGTCGTGGGGAGAATAGCCCACAAATATAGGAAGTCGATAATACTGAATCTGGATATTAGGAGAGATCATATAGATAATAGAATAAATCGTATTTATATGACTTACCCTTATTTGTATTTTAATTGGAAATCAAAATATTCTTCTGAAGAAGCTGCGGGAGAAAGGCAAGAATATAAGGATGAAGTTCAAATGTATTTGGAAAACTACTTAGACGTAGACACAGAATTGGCCCAACAGACAGCCCATGAAATTGTTGAATTCGAAATAGCTCTAGCTCGCGGAACAGCTGAAGATAAATCATTACAGTTAATAAGGGATATGGCGAAATCGACAACAGCAAGCGCCATGTCAAGAAAATATGGATCAGTATTGGATATTAAGAAATATATCAAATTGGCAATGGGCAGAGAAATGAACGGGGTCATATACGAATTGCATGAACCATATTTTCGCAACTTGGTTAAAGTTTTGAATAAAACACCGAAACGTATTGTGGCGAATTATATCTATTATAATCTATTACAAGATTTTCTCTTGTATACAAATATAAACCCTTCAAATTGGCTCTGTCTACAAAAAACGCAGAAATTTTTCCGTAATAATATAGAAAATATGATTTATCGGCGCAATGCGCGTGATATAAACTCTGCAAAAGTTGAAATTCAAAATATCTGGCACGATTTAAAACAAATATTCGAGAAAGAGTTGCAATCGAGAAGACTCAACTGGATACAACCAACTGCTCGTCAGAAATTGATCGAGAAACTGCGCGCGATGGATCTGGAAGTAGCGACTTTGGAAGATTATAATTTCAGAAAAGAATTCCATAATTTGAGGATTTACAAAAATGATTATCTTACAAACGTAAAGAATATTCTTGAATTAAGAAGTCGTAATTATATTGCCAGCCTAACCGAGAGAGCACAACCCGATTATGGCTTTACTTACGGAACTCCAGTTAATACTCTAACAGAAAATAAAGTAAGAGTGCACATAAAGGAACTACTATCGAATTCACACTGGAACTCAGCTTATCCGAAAGTTATAAAATATAGTTTCATAGGCTCAGTTCTAGCTCATGAACTAACGCATGGCTTCGACGATCTTGGACTTGAATATGATAAAAAGGGTAATATACTACCTCAACCGTCAGAAATCGCTAAATCCTCAGCATTCAAACAGCGTAAGCAATGTTTCATCGATCAGTATAGTAAATATTCTTATGGCGGTAGCTTATTGCCTAAGAGCGCTTTACAGTCGGAAAACATAGCAGACAATGCGGGTGTACGTATTGCTTATTCTGCGTATTTACATTGGCTCGAACAAGCTACTCGTAGAAACTCTGGGGAGCTTCGAACTGAAACGTTCCCACAAATGAGATATACTAGCAAACAATTATTTTTTATCGGTTTTGGCCAACTTTGGTGTAGCGCTGAAGGTCCTAATGATAGAAATGACATATTCATGGACGTTCACGCTCCGCCCAAATATCGTATTATTGGGCCGCTTTCGAACTATCAGGAATTCTCTAATGAATTCGGCTGTGCAGCCGGCACTCCAATGAATCCAAGGAGGAAGTGTGAAATTTATTGACTGTACCAGAGACCAATTGATTTGTGTAATGATAAGTGTGCATATTGATAAGTATGCGATTTCCAACTTTTGATGGAACTTTTATTAATAAAATTCATATAACTTTATTGTCTACATAGTATACACTCAAATCCGTAAAGAGTGAGCGCTCTGTAAAGAATCTAACTGAATTGTTTTTATTAAATATTTAGAAATAATTAAAATAATAAATAATTAAAATAATACCTATGATAACAAATTGAATATATATATTTAAAAAAGATTAAGATGCAAAGCTGGTGTCTCTACAGGCAGAATGCCTGAATTGTTCTGCGTACGGGTAAGGAGATAAGAAAGATTAAGTGTATATTATTGAGACGATTATATTAGAAGCCAATCATTAGAAGCCTTCACTAATCTTAATTAATTACAAGGAAAGTTATTACTAAAAATAATTATATGTTAGACAATCTTAAACAGTGATCAACGTATGATGACCTCGCAACAGTTTTGACCTCTCTAAACTAGCTTTACTGAAATATATTTTTTCAGAAAATCGATGTTATTTATAAAAATCTACAGAGCAAGAGTTATAATAGTTTTATAATATTATCTATTTCATAATTTCACATATACATTGTTTGCGAAATATATGTTTATATAAAACCGAAGACCGCGATAATCTCACGACTAAAATCGAAATTGGATTTATTTAAACAAACGCGTACGCACGTAAAACAGAAAGCAGTTTCAATTTGGCGAGGGAAACGAACGAGTTTCTAGTCTAGCAAAATGTTTCTGTACGGGCACTTCTCTCTTATTTGTATAGTTTTCCTCTTTTCAATTTCTCGACATCGTTTCGAATGCGAAGGACTTGCATTTTATAATGTCACAAAAAGTGAAAACGGCACTTCCAAAGAAATGACAATGAAAAGCTATATGGACGAGACGGTAGACCCGTGCAACGATTTCTATAAATTCGCCTGTGGCAAGTGGCCCGAAATTCATCCAGCCAATGGCTCTGAAAGCAATATTTTTAATAACATGCAAAGAGAACACGACCTCATCCTTGGTCTTTTATTGAAAGAATATCAATCTGAAAGAGGTGATGAAATCGGTATTAAGGTCAAAGACTTTCAGGATTCATGCATAATTTTTGCTAACCAAATTGTTGATAACAAGGATGAGTATAAAAAAAAGTTGCGCGATATTATTGCTGAAGTTGGTGAGATGCCGGCCCTATACGGTGATGGTTGGCAGGCAGATAAATTCGATTGGTTAGAGACTGTGGCCAAAATAATGAGCATGTATTACGCTCATCCTTTAATAACGTTGGATTTCTCCCTGGACTTAATGAATAATACTATAAATCGCTTGTATGTGGCGCCTCAAAATTTCCAACTGTCAAGCAAATCTATTTATCTAGACGAAGAGTCTGCCTCAGATCGTGAAATCTACGTAAATGGCATCGTCGAGATGCTTCAAAGTTATCTAGATTTTGAGAAAAATCTGGCTCAAAAGACAGCTAAGGAAATTATGGATTTCGAAACGTCGCTGGCTCAAGGAATGATTGATGAGAAGTTGGGACAAAATATGAACGATTTATTGACACTAACGACAGCGCGAGCATTATCAGAAAAATATGCACCGAATCTTGATATTGAAAAATTGATCAATTTGACGCTTGGCATTGATTATAATGAACCGATTTATGAATGCGTAGAATCATATTTCCTTAATCTGGCAAAGGTGCTCGAAAATACTCCGAAATCTATTGTAGCAAATTATATTTTTTATCAGCTAGCCAATTTATTCACGTTGACAACGGACATAGCTGAATTAGAAATCGATAAACTGTGCTTAAAAAATACTAAAAAGATTTTCACTAAACATCTGGAGAATATGCTTTATCGTTCGCTCAACAAAACGATGATATACATCAATGGACATGAAATAAAAGAATTTTGGAACGAACTGAAGCAAACTTTTAGCGACGAAATAAACTCAAAAAGATTCGTTTGGATATCGAATGACACACGGGAAAAAATTATAGAAAAATTAGATGCCATGAGATTGGAAATAAATTCCTACGAAGGTCAACATCTCACCCACGAATTCAAAGGACTACAAATAGATAAGAATGATTTTTTAGGAAATATGAAAAATATACTTAAAATTAAAAGTGAGAACTTATTCGGTCATATTAAAGACCCATCAAACTTTCCCAAACCAGATATTTTAGATGATGAAATCTTCACGTACACGGCGTTGTATACAGTCTTCGAAAATGCAGTAAGGCTACCCGTAAGTCAGCTGATACCGTATGTACTTTTGGACTCCAAATCCCCTAACGCTGTCATGTATGGTGCTCTAGGCTATATTATCGCGCACGAAGTCTTGCACGGTTTCGATGATAATGGAAGACACTATGATAAACGCGGCAACTTAAAGGACTGGTGGGATGACGCTTCGATTGTATCGTTCGAAGACCGTAAAATGTGTTTGATTGATCAATATAGCAAATATTCATACGCTGGTCGCAAACTCCCGAGAAGCCAACTTCAAAGCGAGAATATCGCTGATAACGGAGCTATAAGGACTGCTTATACTATGTATCTTCGCTGGTTAGAACAGGCCATCGAACAAGGAATAGATCTTAGTACAGAAACCTTTCCAGCAATGAATTATACGAACAAACAACTATTCTTTATAAGTTTTGCCCAAATCTGGTGCAGCGATGCTGACCCCAAAGTATTCAATCAACAAATTGCTGACACTCATGCTCCAAATATGGTGCGTGTCCTCGGAACATTATCAAATTTCGAAGAATTCTCCCAAGAATTTAGATGTGATGTAGGATCTCCAATGAATCCAATTAATAAATGCGAATTATTCTAAGACAAGTATGGCCAAAGCACAATAGCATTATAATAAAATCAAATAAAAGAAATCGTTTAAAATATAAAGATAATTGTTATATGAGTTCCAAATAGAATCTGGATATTTTCAACATTTACATAGTTGACTGGAATATACACAAAAAAAATTTTTTTTGCATTAGAAGGTTTTTATATATGGCAAGGTTTTTATATATGGCAAATATCTTTATCCCTTCGAGTGCAGGCTGTAATGACCCACAAGACACAGTCTCCCATGGGCTTATATTCCGAATTATTTTTTATGCATTTATCTTGTCTTTGTAATCATCTTTCTTACTTTAATGACATTTTTCTTTGCCCTTTAATGACTATTCATTTATATCCATTAGGTAGGTAAAATTTAACTGATCATTAGTATTAAATGTATCACACCTTTTGAAACTTCAAGACGATAATATTTCCTTTTGCTTTTCTGCTTTTCATAACAAAAGAATTCCATTCGTGAGGGATGGATTTAGGAGGCAGATTGGCGTAGTGTTCATAAATAAATTCTATAAAACTTTATAAAATATAAAAATGTATTCCAAAACCCAAAGTTATGATTTCTTTTATACTGAAATTGATGACCATTGAAATTATTACAAGTAAGAAGGCTAACTTCGACCCGCCCAGAGCTTATGTACCACCCTACACCCGCAATAAAAATTTATAGTCTGATCCTAATAGTTAGTGAGTACGCTCCATTTAATATTAAATTTCTCCTCTTTTGATTAATTTAGGTCTACTAACTCACCCTCAATATAACCGTCGCCAAAAAGTGAACATTTGGTTAAGGCGTGCCTCGCCCATTTTTGTATATAATACAAACATCTCGCTTATAAAATTCGAGCCTATGAAAAAACTGAAAGGTCGGCTTTTAAAGAGTAGGCGTAGCAGAACAATCTTTCTCTATTTTCAACTTTTGATGAATCTTCTATTAATAAAATTCTTATAACTATTGTTTGCAAATTATATGCTTAGGTCCATAAAGAATTCCATACAAGAAATCTAACTAAAATTTTGCTGTTGAACATTCTTCTAAATAATTTAAATTGTATTTATTGTAATAAATTGAAAACATCTTCAACAATCTAAATTCAAACCATTAATAAATACTAAATAAAATTAAGACGGAATGCTGATATTTCTGCAGGCAGGAAGGCCGGATTGATCTGTGTAAGGGTAAAGAGATAAGAAAGATTAAGTCAGACGATTTTATTAGATCTATAATTCAACTTTTCTTCATTAATCTTAATCAATGACAAGACAGGCATTTATTAAAAACAATTATATGCTAGATAATCATTATCTACGCGTTTCTAGCGGAATTCTCGTCACGACTTCGTAAACAACGCTCAATACTTGATAATAAAGAAACATGACTGCTCTTATAGTTATGAACTGTCTGAGCTCGGCTATGCTAAAGTATTATTTTTTCTCTGTAAATAATAAGAAAGAATTATAAAAATTTACAAGATAAGAGTTATAATCATTGACATAAATTCTAGGACGAAAATATGCGTAGAGCACAAATTTAGTGGAATTTGTTTGGCAAATTCAGACTTGTAAGATCGTAAGACCGCGAGTTTGACCGCGATAATATATGACACGGATCAAAATTGTATCAATTTAAGCAAAAGCGCGGACTGCATGCACAAAATATATGTATGCATGTAAAAACCATTACAATTTATATTATTTACTACATTCAAATTTCACGACGCCTTTTTGAATACGACGGACTTGCATTTTTTGAAAATGTTGAGGAAAATGTCGCGAATGAGGAAAGACGTATGTTCGATGCAATGATAATGAAAAGATTTATGGATTTGAGAACATGAGAAAGAGATGATTATCTCATTCTTTGTCTTTTGCTAAAGGAATATTAATCTGAAAGAGATAATGAAACTGATACGATGGAAGAGTTTCACAATTCATGTATAATTTTCCTTAACCAAATCCTTGATGTCAAGGATGACTAAAAAAAAATGCGCGGTATTATTGCCGAAATTGGGGAACTGCCGGCTCAATACGGCGATGCCTGGCCGGCAGAAAAGTTTGTTTGGTTTGGAAACCGTGGCCAAAATAATTAACACGTTTAACACTCATTCCTTAATAACGTTGGTTTTCTCCCCCGACTTAATGAACAAATCTATAAGTCGCTTGGTCCTCGACAATTTCAGCTGTCAAACAAATCTCTAACCTAAACGAAGAGTTTGAATCTAATCGAAAATTATACATAAATATCATTGTCAAGATTCTTCAAGGATATCTAGATTTTGAGAGATATCTGGCTTAAAAGACAGTTAAGGAAATTATGGAATTCAAAATGAAAAATTGATCAATTTGACGCTTGACGTTGAGCACAGTGAACCCATTCATGAATGCGTAGGATCATATTTTCTCAATCTGGCGAGGGTGCTCACACCCAAACGTATCGTAGCAATTTATCGCTTGATAAATTGTATTTTTTTATCAAGCGATCCACGCTTGATAAAAGGTCTCCAAAGCTCTAACATAACCACTATCAAGTCCCAAAATCTGAAGCAAAAATTTAATAAAAAAATACATTCTAAAACAAGCTTAAATAAAATGCGTATTTTTATGTGTGATAAAATTTCACGCGTCTTTTGTGTATAATATAGATACATGTGTCGAGCAGTACAGACCTGCTAGAAACCCACAATTAAACTGAAAGCCAAGGACCTAAAGTCCCTTCTGAGTCATTTTCAAACAACGTAGATTGACACGCCTATATTTAGTGCATGTTTATAGGACGCACAGATTTTACTGAGGAGTAAAAAATCCCTGGCACGGACTCTCAGAACACCAAATTTATTCCTATACTAAGTCAATCATAAATTAAATAAGCCCTCTTAGACCCAAAATCCAAAATCGCAATAAGAATGAAATAATGTTCAAATTTAATAAAAAAATTTTAGTACTAATATTTTCGGTACTTTTTTTGTGAATTTCAGAAAATATTAAACTATGTACTGAATATTGAATGCTCTTAATAACTTGGCTCCACTTTTTGTACAAGTGACCCGCTGGCACCATTCAAGTATTAAAACGCTATAGATCCAGGATAAATACGAAATCGAAATAAAGGCCAAAGGTGACATTGTTTCCTTGAGCTTCTTGAGCAACGTATAATACGCTCTGATGTTTTGAGACTTAGTCAGGAGCTACAGTTCTTGATCTTACGAAGTAAGAGAACATCTTATAACGCAAACCCTGGAAGTGACCCCATGTAACATGCTAAGAATTTAATTTGATTAAAAGAATAACAATAATATTCACGAAAGTTTCACAAAAAGCACTCTGGACTAAATTGGAATAGAATACGGCGATAAGCTGTTGACTACACTAAAATTCAAGGCCCCGATAACCTTTTGGCCCGTACTAAAATTGTATAAATTTATGCAAATGCGTGGGTACCTACAGTTGTAATCCGACCACTGACCATCACAAACAGTCAACCGCTTTCAAAATATGTTAGAGTTTCAGTACTCGTCCGTTATTTACATAGTTTCCTACATTTTACTATCCCGAAGTTTGTTCGTATGCGATGGATTTTCTTTAGTTAAGACTGGTGAAAACATAATCGAGGACCAGAAAACTCGCATTTCTAAAGAAACGAGAGTTAAAAGCTATATGGATGAAACGGTTGATCCATGCACCGATTTCTATAAATTCGCCTGCGGGAAATGGCCTGAAGTTTATCCGGCTAAGGGCTCTGAAACTAATGTTTTAAACATAATGAAAGAGGAACGCGACGCCATGATTCGCCGCCTTTTGAAAACAGATATACAACCAAGCGACAGTGAAATGGATGCTAAGATTAAGGACTTCCATGCATCGTGCATAACATACGCTAACGAAATTGCTGATGGCCGCGTTGACTACCAGCAAAAATTGCGTGATATTATTGCCGAAGTTGGTGAGATGCCGGCCCTCTACGGCGATGCTTGGCAAGCAGAAAAATTTGATTGGTTAGAAACGGTGGCTAGCTTAGATCGCAATTACTACACAACGGCCTTAATTGAATTGACCATCATGAGTGATATTGCGGACAAGACTAAGAACCGTATATATGTTACACAACCTAGTTTGCATCTGCAAAGCAAATCCATTTACATAGACGAAGAATTTGCGCCAGAGAGACAAGCATACAAAGATGGAATCGCTTCGAAACTTGAAGAATATCTCGGACTTCAACGAAATCTAGCACAGCGGACAGCTAATGAAATTGTGGAATTCGAAACGTCCTTGGCTCGCGAATTGGTTGATAAAGAAATGATGAATAATTGGGAAGAATTTGCGAATCGTACAACAGCTCGGGAAATGTCAGAAAAATATGCGCCGATGCTTAATATTGAAAAATTGATCAATTTAACGTTCGGTGAAGGTTTTCCATTGAATGAACCAATTTATGAACTGATTGAGTCCTATCATCAAAACCTTGTAAAGGTACTCGAAAACACGCCGAAATATATTGTAGCCAACTATATCTTCTATCAACTAATCGATGAATTCGTTTTGAATGTAGCAAATCGAGAAGTAGACGTCGGCGCTATCTGTTTAGAAAAAACAAAAAAAACTTTCTCAGCACAACTCGACAATATGCTCTATCGGCAATCCGATTTGGAATCGTCAAGGACTGCCCAGGATATACATGATTTATGGTACGAACTGAAGAAGACATTTGCGAACGAAGTCCAATCAAAAAGACTTGAGTGGATATCCAAAGACACACGAGACAAAATTCTTGAAAAATTAACTGCCATGAAGTTTGAAATAAATACTTTCGAAGGTCAAAATTGTACCGAAGTATTCAAAGGTTTAAAAGTTGATAGGAATGATTTCCTTGGGAATACTAAAAATATTCTAAAAATGTTAAGTGAGAAATATTTGGAGGAATTGAAGGGCGTGCCACAAGCTATATGTGATAATATCCTTTTATCGTTTACACCACTGCACGTTCATGAAGAAAATACAGTAAAGTTACCTTTCATTCAGCTTCTATCAAATTTAATCTGGGACCCAAGCGATCCTACTGCTGTAAAATACGGAGCTTTAGGTACAATACTCGCACACGAGCTTTTGCATGGCTTCGATGACCTCGGACGTTGTTATGACAAAGAGGGCAATTCAATCGACTGGTGGGACGAGGCTTCAGCAATAATTTTCGATGAACGTAAAATGTGTTTTGTTGACCAATATAGTAATTATACCTACGGTGGTAGACTGCTTCCCAGGAACCTGTTTCAAATGGAGAATATCGCCGATAATGGAGGTATAAGGATTTCGTATACTCTGTATCAACGCTGGCTAAAGGAAGCTGCCAAAAAGGGCATGGATCTTAGTACGGAAACTTTTCCATCAATGAATTATACGAACAACCAATTATTCTTTATTAGTTTTGCTCAAGTCAGCTGTAGCGGTATGGATACCAGTCTCTTTTACGATAAAGGAATTTACAATCATGCTCCAGATATTTATCGCGTTATTGGGACGTTGTCGAATTTTCCAGAGTTTGCACAAGAATTTAGTTGTGATGCCGGGTCTCCAATGAATCCAATTAAAAAGTGTGAGATATACTAAGATCCTGATCGCTGAAAGCATACTAAGGACGATGACGATAAAACTTGAGATAATTATAAGATTTTACAAAAAGAGCTTCGTACAAGAGGCTCTTTTAATAAAGAGAACCAACAACAGTAAATAAATTATAAAGTCGAGATTTATAGCGACTCCTTCGACTTTTCAGTATTTTGTAAATTTTGCACCTTTTTTTGAAAAGTACGCAAGATATCTCCCAACATGAACGGCAAACATAAAAACAACGACGAGAATTTAATGAAGTAATTTTTATTGTTAAAACGATCTTCATATATCAAGCTGACACTTCTAAATTATATTACTTCTACTCTTGTCACGAGTTGATGGCGTTATAATAGAGCAATAAGTTCGCTTGTAATTGTTTTTAAGCTGTCACACGATGAGCTCATTTTAGGAAATAAGAAGAAAGTTTTTTGTTAAATCACACCACTGCAATTCTTGCATACTGTGTGTAGATGAGAAGAGATAACTACCTGTTTTTCCGCTTTTCTATTTCCATTAACAAAACCCCAAACCACCGTCACCAAGCCTTACATCAATTTGTAGAGTCATCATCAGAGTTGGTTGCTGCTTGTGTTCCGCTTGTCATGACTTGGTTCTTCTGAAATCCAATTTGTTATCAGTTGAGTTAACGAACAACATGATCTTTCACGCTCGTTTGTTTAGAGTAGGGTGTGAAATGATGGAAGTATGTGTAACTTATATAAGCTAGCGTTTTCCTATTATCGTTTCCTTCTACGTTATGAACGAAAATAAAAATAATACGAAAATGTAAAGCGCATTAAAACCCTGATTTTTTTAGTAAAAAGTAAAAATACCTCTAAAAGAAAAAACATGAACTCAGGATATAAATAATATAAAATATAATATAAATATTCTGTTAATGTAAAGTTGTTTCCGTACCGTAATGTCTTTTGAATTAAACCAACAAAGTGAAGACTATTCCGAAATTGAAATCCAAAATGAAATCTAAATAATTGTAAGCATAATATGCTTACATGTATTTCATAATAATATAATTATTATTGAGTTGGGTCGAGAGGAAAACAGCTAACAAGCGGGTATATAAACTGCGGTACGTAAGTACATGAAAGGATCACCGAAGTCATTATCTGGAACCTAAGAAACTATGCTCTCATTACTTTATTTGATATCTACTAAAGTGTTTCAGTATCTCAAGGACGCAACCAAAAAGGGATAAATTGGTATAGGATAAATTTGTTTAGGGGGTGCGACCGGACTAAGAACCCTTGAACTACGCCAGAGCAATTAAGTAGAAGAATCATACCTTCTAAAGTTTCTATTCATCTTAACCTGCAAAAAGGTTCCACCTTCCTTACGTCCATTGTTATTTTCCACAACTCGCACTGAGGATTAGGATAAGTTTACTCATTAATTCCTGCAGTAATTATCCCCGAGATTTTCTTCAATGTTTTCTTCTTCACATGTTTTTTCAGTATTTTGCTTCCAATTCTATTCATAAAGGAATTTTTTTGGGTTCGTTTCTTGACTTTTTGGCTGAATACCAAAAAAATTAATACAAATAAAACTTATTTAATGCTTGGTCCATCAGCAGTATTCGTCGGCTGTTATGCGTCTTTTTAAAGGAATCCAATCAAGAACTTCCACCCCTACAAAATTGTGAACAAAATTATGAACAAAAAGTTCCTTCAAGAAAAAATTCTAAAAGTGGCATATGCAGTATTTTCAAGAAGAAGAAAACTAAATATAAAAATGTTCACTCGTACTGCTCCTACCACTTACGTCATAATACGCCATTCAAGCAACCATTCAAGTATGAAATTAACAATAACGCCGACGCCGTCGAGAAGAACGAGAAATCCTTTAGAATGAAGCACAAGATTTGAGTGAATCATAATATAAAAACGTTATGAAAGAATATGAAAAAAAGAAGATCCAATGAAATATAGTCCAGGCACATGAAAATCCACAGATATGAAAAGTCTCTTATACGGTCCGCCCGGATCTTTGCCTATTCTGGAGTCGATGTATGTGTCGATCTGCAGCATAGCAATCTTTGTGCAATTTCGTTATAATACCTTTTTGGACATACGTTCTCTTCGGTCCTCGAATATGTAATATGCTCGCAAGCCTATGTGGCCCGAAGCATAAGAGTGTTTATGCAGCAGTTGATTTAACTAATGCTGATAGACCGTGATATTATTGGTGGGTGTGCAGAAGTTGAGCGCATAAGTGCACATATATATTTAGCTTGTAGCAGTAGTTAGGTAGTGGGAGTGTGGGTGTGAAGAGGAGTAAAAAAATTGCCGTGGAAAATGTTTTCTTCACGGTTAATTGAACAGTAACCTTAGAGCCTAAAGACATACACAAATCTGACATAAATACAACTCATCAATATTGACATTATTAGAACGCCTGATTCAGTAAATCTGGATTTGGATTTAATTTTAAAGAAAAATTTTCGAACAAAGCCACGTTCAAAAAATTACGCATTAATAAAGCTTTATAAAGAATGATGAAATTGTCGTAGTTATCGCGCAATAATTTCATTGAAAGCTTTATTTGCCTTAAAGCATATAGGACTACATAAATTTAGAGGACTCCAGGGAGGGAAATGGTTTTCAGAATTTTCAATCAGGTGCCAAGAATTTCGAAGGAAAAAATAATTCTTGAAGAAAGAATTAATTAAGACCTTAAGCCGGAATAAGACCACAAAAAGTAATACTGCTGTTCTCCAATTTTTAACAGATTGGAAGGAATTATTGAGTTTTTGAGAATTGAGAATCTGAAAAGCAAAACGTTGCTTTTAAAACGAGAATTCCAAATCGAAAAACTGGTACTCAATCAGGACATTTCCTCCTTGAGTATAAGCCTTCCGTATTGGAATTTTATTTCAAAAGCAAAGTTTTGAAATAAATAATCACGGACTGGGAACAATTTATTTCAAATTGAAAGTAAAACACGAATGCTAAAAACTTATACACTATCTAAAACTTATATAGGAGAAATGAATGTATGAGAAATGAATATTCATGGATCAAGAAGATTTATTTAAATTCACATTCTGAAATACATGATTTACTTTTCGAAGTGGCGCAAGCTAAACGCTTATAATCGATCAAGACGAAATCAAGAAAAATTTAGTGTTGGGAACTATCTAGTTATTCGATACTTTTAAATTATTCATTTATTCGACAGGATTCTTCGATTGTTTTTAGTAACTCGCAAATCATTCAACGAATGAATCTGCTTCCTAGAAACTATCGAATAATTCAGCCATTCGCTAGTTCTTAGTAATTGAGAAATCGTTCAGTAAATAAAGGATGATTCCCAATTAATCAAGCAAGAGCAACGAAATAGTTGATTATGTTGTAATCACGTAAATTAAACTCGAACAGGTCGAGTGAATGAATAAATAAATTAGTGAAAAAATCGATATTTAAAATAATTCTGCAACTAACTATCGATAGTTGAAATCAGTCGACAATTCCCGACTCTAGAAAAATTGTGTTTTAGCCAAGACGAGAACCAAAACTGATTACATATGTTTAAAAACACGATTAGCCTTAAACATTAAATAGGAATTCCCGGAATTTGTTTTCCATTCAAACAAAATCGGGGGAAATTCCTCTTCAATCAACACAAGGAACATCAACGGCTGATACGTCATGTAAGGTTCCAGGAATCATAGGGATTTAATTCAATTACGATTCTAAAATACACAGATTGCTTTTAGAAGATAACACCATTACTAAAGATGTCCTAGTGACCAAGGCAAAAGCTAGAGAGTATATTTCTTAAACGGAACAAAATCCTGAAATGGTAAGCTATTATTCCCCGAAACCGTGGAATCTCATTAATCTCCATGTTAATCTTATTTCGGATTTTTCGTTGGCAATTTTTTAGGTTCTGTCCAAGACTTTTTTCATTGTCTTGACTAAATTTTCTTCCTAATAACATTATCGAATATTCCAGCACATGTCTTCGAAAGGACTTTGAATTTTGTTGTAGTTAACTGCCGGCTGTGAAAACATATACCCTTTTTCATATTAAATCCAATAAAAAAAATTCGGTAGAAATTAAAAAAAGGGGTCGGGGGAAATTGCGTATATTACAGTTCATATAAAAATGGTGCAAGTGCTTAATATAAAGAAAAAGAGGGAAAAAGAAGAAAGAGCAATATCGTTAGAAGTAAAATCGGCAGCATCGAATCATCACCGATAGTCTCTAAAGAATGCTTCTTCAGCATTGCTAACGTTGAGCAGCTGTTGAAGCAACAAAATTGGATACTTGATGAACAATAGAGAAACGGACAAAGGGTAAGAGTAAGGGTAAAACAAGAATAACAAGAAGTGAGCGAACAGAAATAATAAAAATAATTCAAAATACACTTCAAGTAAATTTCTTCGTATGGGAGAAATATAATAAACGAAGTAAAGAATATCAGAAATTTATTTTGTTGATATTTATATTTCAGTTTTGTTCCAGTTCATCTCGCTCTTCGTCTTGCCTTTTACCACATGCCATATAGTTAAATTCATATAAGATTGAATGAAACCTATTGAAGTAGTTGTGATTTTGTGGTTATGATTTAACCCTTATAAACTGCAAAAATGTATGATAGCATATTTTTTTAAAATAACATCACCTATTATATTCAAGGGAATAAGATATTGTAGTAAGGCTTTCCCATAAGAGCATAACATAACGGTAGCGGAGATTCATGGGAGAACTTAAGGCACTTCAAATAGCATACGGCTTCAATTATTAAGTTATCTTGATCTCGTTGGAAATTAGGCTGAAGGTGTCTGCACAAAATCCACTTCAAAATGTATGACAACAATTGAAAGTCGACTTAGTGGACTTGTTTTGCATTGAAACCCCTACGACTTGACCAACATAGCACACGCAGACTCCCTGATGTGATTGATGAAGCAAACAAAGTAGTTTCCTAAAATAGCTCCAAAAACCGTGTCTAAGCATCTGACCACTAAGAACACTGATCTCTGCAAAATCTTGAAGCAACCGGATCACGGCAACTTTATAGTATTTCACTAAATTCCCTGAACTCAATAAATGTTTAAAAATAGGCTGAGGCTATACCCTTTCTAAGGGAGTTTTTTGTATTTTGTGATTATATTTTCGAATGTATCAACACATAGTTCCAACTAGACCAATTTGTAAGCATAAGGATTAACTACTTGTAATGCATTCAAGTTAATGGAAGACTCAATCGAAGACCAACGATAAGTTTCCAAAATCTACCGTAAAACATTTTTAATTAGTTTTGGGATTAAAAGAAGAACTGAAAGCAGAGAAATACTATAAGAAAAACAAGGTTGGATTTATTTAAACATTTTCTCTTAGTTTTATTAAAAGTAGGTTTTCCTTTAAATCGTAAATTATAATTTTGTAAATTATAATAATAATAATTTTGTAAAAATTTAAATGGTTACAATAATCCAATTATTTAATACAATTTGATTTTACATTTTTTCCAACTATTTCAATACAATTACACAAAAAAGTTTTTCTTCTTTTGATTTTTTCACTCCTGCCTACCATCCTTCCTTCCTTCCTCTAGGTCTCGATGTTATAGATTATTTATCCCTCGCTTCTCCACCTACTCCATTACCCTACGTAAAGAGCACAATATTTATAGCAACCACACTAACAACAAGTACATCAACACCAATAACATTTCAAGCGTGAAAGTTTAAATTGCATCGCGCTTTTCTTGACATTTCGCTTGAATTAGAAACTCCGGAAGAAGAAGAAGACAGCGTAAACTAAGTTTTAAAAAGTTATTTCATATTATTTCACGCGCCTTCATATTCATGACGTCTTTACCCACCCACCGCCACCCTTTCCCATCCATCGTTTTCAACCGACCTTTCCCATTCGTTTTTCCCTACCGTTCCTTGCCTGTCACCCGATTCTACGTCAGCCCTTCCCCTTTATATATTTTTTTTAGTTTCCTGTACTGCTTTTCCAGCCCCTTTTGGCAATTTTGCTTTCCAACTTTTTTTTGGTCTTCATTTTTGACTACCATCGAATTTATTCGACACTTTTACAAATTGTAAAAGTTTCTTTTATTTTATGTTCACTGAAAATTTTCTGCATACATTGCAATTGACAAAAATTTTTATTAAATTTACTTCTCTAACCGATCGTCTTCATTCAGGAATTAAGTATCCGTGTACGATATAAAAATGTCTATACGCGATTCAGGGACGGAATGTAATTTTGAAACTCTAGAAAGTTTGTGAATTTTTCTATCTCAATATCTTCTTTTTCTTTTTTTAAATTTGTTCGAGACATTTAAGCTTTGATCTCATAAAAATCAGGTAGCTAAAATTAAGTTTCGGTTAAGTTACAATACTTAATTTTGTGAAAAAATCTAATAATACTGCGAGAGGGCAAATCGTCTGAGGATGGATTTCAAAAGCATACAATTCTATTCTGTCTGTTGAAAAGCATGCGGTTCAAACCCGTTTCCGTGTTATAAAAAAACATGAAGGGAATTTAAGCTTTATTAACTTCTTTTTCAAATGCGATGAGCTCTCAATTATCCTTTGGATGGCTATAAAATTTATATTACTACATATGATATTAATACTTATACCTTTGCTTTCAATCCATTCTCGTTCGCTTTGTTGTTCTGCTGAGTTTTTCTTCTTGTAATGGACATGGTAATAATTGTTTTTGTTGTAATTGTGAAGGTTTCTTGTTCTTAGTACAACAAAATCCCTCCCATATCCGTTTTAGACATAATTTGAACAATTGTACACCGTACCACCCTTCCAATAGTACTGCTAACTGTTTTTGTTGCGATTGAAGATTAATATTATCAAAGATTTCCGAAGGAAACAAACCGGATGAGAATCATCTGAATTGTAGATTACAGAGGTTAAATGAGTCAAAAAAAGAATTAACAACCACAACAACTTCAATCAGCCAAAGGACAAAGGAAAAGTATTGAAAAAAGTGGAGAAAAACTCTGAGGTGGAAAAAAATTATAGTGGAGAAATACCCATTGGTGTAAATGCAAATGATAATCCCTCAAACATTTGCTTTGGATCGCTAAAAGCATTCAAATAAAGAACGGACAAAAATTTATCCTCGAAGAACTTAAAGAAAAATTTCAGAAATAATTCTTAAAACTCTTGGGCATTTTTCACCTGTGGGTGAGTTCAACCCGTCTCTGGATGGAGTTTATATGCGCACCTAATCAAATTCAAATTGAATTTGTTCATACCCAGGCCATATTCATCGTTATTTGCGTCTGTGTGTGTCTCATATGTACATAAATGTATTTCTTATATAAACATATATGTGTATAAACGTGTATGTATGTAAATGTATAAGCTCGGATGTGTGTGTTATACAAGTGTGTTTGTGTGCGACTTTAAGTTTATGATAATATCCTTAACGACCCAAATGAACTCTAGCTGTATAAAATAAAATTTACTGCTTCAAGGATCAAATGACAAACGGACACGTGTTTGTCTTGCATTCAAGCCAAAATGCCTTCTCCCTCGGATCGTACTGACCTAACCTGTCTGCCAACTGACTGAGTACGGGCAACTAACTAATGCAGTTTGATATATGTGTGTAACACCAACAACAACAATTACTGCTACTACTGCTTCTACTACTACTACCATTTTTCTATAAAAAATACGAAATAATATAAACGGAAAAGGACAGCTTGTAGATTTATGAAAAGGCTTTTGTGATTTTTGCTGCTCAGCAAGTATAACTCGTTGATGCTAATGAAGCGGAAGTTGGTCGAGACATGTTTTTGCTGTTCAAGAGCTCATCAAAAATTGTTGCCCAGAATTAGCCCGTTCTGAGCAGTTCTAGTTGTTTTTGCTTTCCGCTTTCTCGGTGTTTTTTCGATGCCTTCTTTGCAGTCATAAATATGAAATGAATCCAAAGGTCCCTTCCGATTTTCCAATGTGATTTCCCATTCACAGAACATTCCTGTATGCGAGCTTTTTTCTTCAAAAACTTTTTTAGAAATAATTTGGCATACATTTTCATGCTTCAATTGTTGCAAATAACAAATAACAATCAACAAATTTTCCAACTCGTTACCTTTTCGTTATGCCAGCTCCCACACGAACCTCTGTTTGCACTCACTCTCTCTCTATCTCTCTTCTTTCAATGGTGCTCTAAATTGTTTCTAATCATCATTAACAATTATTTGCCGCACTGGCTCATTTAATCTCTGCTACTGCACGTCACACCGTTATTGCCCTGTTTCTATCAGTTCGATCCCTTTGGAAAGCTAAGCCCCCGGGGATGTCCATCGTTATCCTTGCCACGCTTGCTTATTATGCCTGCTTTACTGCTTGTCCACCCGTCATTTAATCCCCAATGCAAAGATCACGTGCGGGTCGGCCAGTTACCGCGTGTGATGTACGTTCGCACAAGCAAATAATTAAACGTAATTCTGTTACAATTAATGCAGTTGATAACCGTTACGTTGACCGTTTAGAGAGAGCGTGAAATTTTGTCGCCAACGCAGGCATTAATGACGTTACTGCATAACAGCTACAATTTTCTATTGCTTTTGCTACTGCTGATAGTGTTGTTGTTGTTGTCTTCGCCGCTACCCCTGGGCTTCTGGTATAAATGTTTATGACAATCATAAAAGTGCTGCTAATGATAATGACAACGCTAATGGCACTACTGATTATAATGGTATTAATTATAGTATTGATAACAATGGCTGTGACAGCGATAATGACGTTGATGATAATGAAAATGATAATGGATTTTATAAACCGTAATGACTTAACAATTTATTGTAATATTATTTTGATTATCGTAACGATAACTGTAATGATGACAGTGATACTTATGGTATTTACCATAATCTCTTAAAAAAAGACTTGCCAAGGAATAACGCACTTACATCAAATAGAGAAACAAGTTTATTTGAGAAAGAGTGAGAAGCAACGGCAGTTAAAATCTGACCGCATAGACTAGTACTCCTGCGTACGTAATAATGCACAGATATGGATAATAATATGTAAAAATCAATGGCTAGACACACACACTTACATACACATTCACTAGGCACACACATACATTCACATAAAAGCATAAGCAATCAGACATATATTTTTGGAATATTTTATGGACCATATTGGATATAAGAAAACAGACCGATTGCCTCGAATATTGGTTTGAATGCTGCGTCCGCACTTCTCGTATTGACACTGGGCCAGTCTAACCTTCGCTTAACCCGAAAACGACAGACAGAGCTCCATCCAAGTTGGTACCTATAATGCATGCATTCAGGTCAGATGTGACTAATAAATTGAATGCTTTCAACGAAGCGTTGAACCAGTTGGGGTGGGCAGAGGGGATTAATAAATTTATATGGAATAATTTTATAATATTTAATTTGTTACTTTTATGTGTTTAAGAGAATTGTTTTAATAAAGGATTCTAAATATCCCGAAATTTAAGTTTAGCAGATACACAAACCACACATATTTTATTAATTGCCTTTATAATTTCAAATCAGTAAGACCGGATATTAAAATAATCAAAACTATCTAGCTTGTAATATAAAATACATTTATTTAAAAAGAATTGCTCAAATTGGCTAAAACTTATAAAAATTCGATTCAGGAAGGACTCAGATCTAACAAGAAAGCACTTTCTTTAACAGCAAAGATTAATTTGTTAAGCGGCATTAATTAAAATTAATATTAATATTAAAACAAAAAATAGCAATCAAAAAAATCAATGGATTAAGAAAATACCCCAGATACGAATTTTTTAGGCTGGAGGCGATACATTATGAAAAATCGTTATCAATATCTATATTTGAAAATACATTATCACTAATCAAAGAGCAAGTACATGAACCAGTATATTAAAAAAGCAGTATACGTGATTTATTCAAAGCAACCGCTAGAAAAGCTATAATTTTGTAACATTTATGAAATATTGGAAAGATTTCCTTGCAAAAAAATCATTACCGATGTCAATGTCAATAAAAAAACTCCATTATCCATCGTGTATCGCATTAGTATTTAGACCACAATTAGCACGTACACCAACCGATAGACTAAAAAACTTTACATATATTAAAGATGTTATATATATATATATATATATATATATATATAAAGTTTTAGTTAAAATTTAACCTACTCCACTAATTCAACAACACTATCACTCTTTTGTAATTAACAGACACCGAACTTCATACTTCGTTTTCATTCCTACGGTAAATACCTTAATTCTTCGGTACATGAAGAACTTAATGAACCGAGTCGACCGAACAAATGAAGTAACTATTAAAATTATAAAGTAAAGGATGATAATGACAATGATAACGCCTGCTGTGAAATCAACTACGAGTAGCTTTATGCCATGATAGGTATAGTCACACAGCCACACACAAATCGACACACACCCACATATATCCCATACCTACATCAAATTCTCCGAGTCAATTTACTAAAAGAACTGTCGCATTGTCATACAAAATGTTAGACCACTTTCAGGCTTGGTATGCTGTATCACAAATTTACATGTACCCTAAATGCACTGCGGTGATAATTTGTAATTCGGTTGCATGCAGAGACCCATCAACAGCCACAAGAGCGTGCACTGTACGAGACTATTTGTCTGTCCAACGTCCCGTTGCCTTGAGGACGCCTGATGACGAGGACGCCTGATGACGATTCGTCGGCGAGTGAAGAAGAGAAGTGGTGGGTGAAAGTCAGAATTCATGATAGCTGCAAAATCGTAAGTCGGTGGTATTTTGCGGTTTGGTGTGTTTTGGGGAAGGGATCGAGAAGAAAGTCAGGTCATGCAGAGATGCTAAAATATTATGAGCAAATAATTTGCCGAAAACCAAGCTGGTCGATTTGGTATGCTTGTCGTAAGCGATAAGGTAATTATTATGCATCGTGGAGACGGATCGAAGATTAAAAAATTGGTTAATTTGAAATTGATTTATACGGGAAGAATTCGGGAGCTGACACGAAGGATGTGACTTCGGAGTATTAAAAAATGTATTGCAAGGCTCTACCGGAATTTTCTAATTTTTGTTTGTTACTAGTTATTCTTTAAACCTTTAGTTATAATCAACTTCCTTTAGTTACAATCAACTTAAGGAATCCATTGTAACCGGAATCCTAAATTTATAATTGAATTATTAGAACCTCCTTTTAAAAATATATCCACTGCTTCCTCACTTTATTACCTATTTATGGAAATTGTCTACTTATCTACTTAATCCCTTACATTTGTTCTCTATGCGAAATTCGTTATCTCTTGGTTATTCACGCCTCTAAAGGTAATCATTTTACGAGTATTATTTCAGGCCTCATCGCTTTACCTTCTTAATAAAAGTCTCTTAGGGCTTAAATTACTTCAGGGCTCGTCCCCTCCCTTGACAGATTGGGGATAGACACAATTTGTGTTGGTCATCATCAATATCAGAAATATTTTACAGGTCTGTTAATTTATTCCTCTGCTCTCCCAACCTCTCTCTATCTATCTATCTATCTTTTTCTCTCCCTCATTCACTCTCTCTCTCTCATTTCATTTATGAAGTAAAGATGTTGAGGTCGATGAAACCTTTCGTTATCAAAATCTGAATTAATTCTTTTAGAGCAATATAATTAATTGCATGTAAAAATTTAAAAGGTTGGGGAGATATAAGAAATCTGTTAAGATTTCTTAAGCAAAATATTTAATTTATTTATTTTACAAAACAGTTTTATGAAGCAATTGGCTGCTAACAACTAGAGATATTTGGGATATTTTTGAGTCCTAGTTCTATATATTAAAACTAATTTTGATAATTAAGTTAATTTCCCAACCAAAATTAACATTTATCAAAGAGTTTTTCAATAAGAACATAACATGCCTAAAGACGGGTCCCGTGGAAATAAATGCCTTTTTTGTCGCCAGAGACTAAGAATTGACAGAGTACATTTTGACACCAATTTCTTTCTTATTCTTCACTATTGTGAAAAAGTCAGATACGTGCAACATGTTAACTGCGTCATATCTTGAAAACTGTTAAGGGAGCATCGGTAGTATAAAGCAAAATTGTTACGTTTTTATTGAAAATCCCGGTTGTTTATAATTCTTAGCAAAAAATATTATTTCAAACATTTACGGACTCTATAAAAGCAAACGCAAATATGGCCGATAATGTCATGAGTGAAAAATATTCAAACTATTTCCCCGTGAATTTGCGGCAGGAATCTATGCTACGCAAAAATTGCATCGACTCAATCTTTGTAAGAGGTGCCTTCCTTCTAAACCATGAAGAAGATCAATATAAAATAACAAAATCATCTAGAAATTTCTATATGCAACAACAACAACAATAACAATAAAAACCAAAGTCTCCTCAATGACATATTTTAAAATATAGAATGCAATAAATTCGTCACAATCACTAACGGGTCGTTTATGAAGGCAAGGCTAAATCATGACAGTGTAACGAATGTCTGCAATCGTGCCATTCACACTCAAACTCATACGCATTCATACACCCCAACCCGCCCACACGCGCACACATACACACACTTACGTGTATACACAATGGAAAAGTTTGAAAAGTTATAGGCCTGGCTCGTATCCACTTGAAATCGCTTAGACTGCTCGGTGTCAGTATTTATTTTTTCCAGTGATAACTTTTTTTGACTAAGAGCGTCTATAAATTTTCCTTAAAATGTATCTTCGTGTATCTATTTTTGAACTAATTGTCGTTGGTGGAGTTGATATTGTTGTTATTTACTACTTGTTGTTATTACTACAATTCTTACTGTTGTTGTTTTGTTGTTGTCGTTGCTATTGCTGTTATTGCCGCTATTACTGTTTGCTATTTATCATGTTGCACATGTCACCTTTCAAAAATTACACTCCATTTGACAAGCTTTACAACAAGAGGACAATGATATACGAGTATTTTAACCCATGCACGACCGACCAACTGTGTCGAATAAAGAAGAAAAACCCTAACATAGAGGAAGGGGAAGAAAAATGCAAAAATAACGAGGGTCTGCGGGAAAGTGGATAAGAAATGCAAAAGACAACACAAAGTAAGACACTTGTGAGAAATTAATTGTGCCAGCGTGTCCGGTGTGTCTCTTTGAAATTTAAATTAATTAACATTCTTAAAGAAATCCAAAGTGATTTTCAATGAAAATTAAAAAGAACAAAATTATACCTAAAAATCCCATTAAAATGTCCTACAATAAATTTTATTTTCCAACAATTCTTCAAGCGATTGATTCATTCGTGAATATATTACGTCGAAGCGAAGTGAATCAAAGCAATCACTTTTAAAATCACTTCAGAAAAACTAAGCAAAATAATAAAACTCCCCTTCTCCTCGCAATGCATTAACCTCATCCAGCCTTACTGAGGTCAACCGGAAAAAATCTTTGAAACGAATAAAAAAAGTAAAAACATCAGCAATTAATTTAATGCTCTAGAGTATGCAAAATATTTTTGCTGATGACGCACTTTTTGTATGTTAAGATGAAAGTTAATATGAATACGTGTTCATGTGTGCGTTTGGGTAGGCGGGTGTGAGCATATTGCATTTAATTTCGTGCATTGATCAACGCTGCTGCTACTGCGCAGTCAACCACAAAAGTGGTAAAATATGCCAGCTGTAAAAGTGATGCACTGGGAAAAGAAACTAGAATGATTTAAAGAATGACGAAAACTTTCAAAGTGATTTCCTAAAAGGTTTTAAGCCCCATTTTAAAAGGTTTTTCAACGACCACCTAACAACTTTATTTTTCAGTGTGCATGCGTTCTCGAATGTTTTCAATATTTTTCACCGTCGAAACATTCGCCTAGGGCAACATTCCTATCTCCATGAAGTTAAGGAAGAGGAAGAGGTTTAAAAATTGCCCAAAATTCCTACCACATTTCTTCGCGGATGGTTGATTGGCGCGAATGGTTGATTAGGGCGTACGTACGACTCTAACTTCGGGTCGTACGTACGCCCTATTAAGCCCCAACAGGTTGAACTGATTCATGAAATATCTTCTTTAGAAAGCTTTTGCCTCAGCAACACAACAACAATGACAGAATCATAGCTATATTCCAGCGAACATTTTGTAAAGATTTTAATTTAATCAAGGAGTCGAAACGATTGAGCTTAGGTTAAGCTATATTACGTGCCTATTGGAAAATATTTTTACAAGAATCCATTTATAAAATTTTATATCTTCAAAGTAAGAGTACAATTTTTTTCAGTGTACAATATCCTGTCTGGATAGATTTCTATTATATTTTTGTTGCTTATCAATCTTCCGAGAGGCCAACTTGATATTTTATTGTTAAATTTATTTCTTCTTTTGCTTTTTTCTTAAGCTTTTCTTTAGGGGATCCTTTCATGTTTCTACCTTCATTTTTTGTTTAGGTTTTCCAGATTTTTACCCACCTTTCTTGGAAATTTTCTAAATAATTTTCAGTTAAGGTACAAACCAAAGAATGATATCTTAAGAATATGAATATTTTAAAAAAGTACCTACATTTTTAATTCTTGAAGTTGGCAACTCTTCTCGTCGGTCTTTATTCATTCAAGCAAAGTGTTATTGCGTGCCTCTGACTGCAATTTATACTCTCGATATATGAGCGCATCAGTTTAATGGCTAAATTAAAAGCGTTTATTGATGCTATTTTGTTGTTGTTGTTGTCGGTTTGCGTAGTTCCTGTTTCTTGCACATTGTTGAGTAGATGAGATTGGATATTTTAATTCTACCTCCTAGTGGTAGATGCTACCAGTGTTTTTGCCGACGCTCGGACGCTTGGACACTGCAAATGATTAGTCTGTATTCAGCATATCTCGCAAATGAATATCCTTCCCGCAATAGCTCTCGTCCTTTGGCTGCTCTTTTGCCCTGTTTTTGTTACTGCTGCTACATCTGTTTTCGTTGTTGCTGTTTCCGTTATTGTTGCCATTGTTGTTATTGTCAAGTTCCCTGCAGCTATTAATGTTATTCTTGTTAAAGCTGCTGCGATTGCTTATTGCTGTTACAGCACATTTTGCTATACAAAATCATTTCCCTAATTATGCAAGCTTTGATTTTAAATGTTTTCAAGCGAAACGGACTAATTATTGTCGAAAATATGTTGCTTGTATGAAAATTTACGCAGTTGATCATCAGTATATTGATGACACTGCTTAAAATGATGATTAAAATATTTTAAATGAGAAAAAAGACTAAAACATCCAAGCATTAAAAAATTATTCGCGTGAATATTCAAAAGTTAACGAGCATTAAAAAGATAATTAATCACTTAAATAAATATTTATAAACACTGACAATAAACCGTTTACTTTGAAAAGGAAATATTACAAAATCAAAAGCAATAAATTTCGTCGCATACTATTCGGTAAAGCACGTCGAACACAGTGCAGTAGATTTTCTAGGGATAATCATTTTTTAGTTATATGTTTGTGAAATTGCACTAGAACCAGATATTGAAAGTTCTCCTTTGGCACACACCCATTTGTAAGCAGTAAGATACATAGCATATATGTCACAAGAAATCCAAATACAGAATTTCAACATTTTAGGTCTAGCCCTTTTAGAGTTCAGAATTTCAACATTTTAGGTCTAGCCCTTTTAGAGTTCTTAGAGATACTTACATACGCATGTACGCAGAAATATTTATATTCCATCAGGTGTGAAATAATGTATATATCTAAATGAAAATCTAAAATTCAATATTCAGTAAATGAACTCTGAATTCGAGAACTTCCTTCATGTCAAAGTCGGTTTTTTGAACAAATTCGGTTTTTGCTGAAAAAATTCATGATAAAAAATTATTTACGCGGGTCCAATTTCCTTACGTATATATCGTTTAAACACCGGTTTCTACAATATCTTTACAATATTTTCATAACAAAATATCTTAACCTAAAAAGATTATTGGTTCTAATGTGCTCAACTGTTTAAATATAGATGACGAATGTTTAATGGATAGATTTAATAGAGTCTGCTAATTTTAATTTAATATAAGGTCTAATTTCTTAATAATCTTTATATTTTTTTCAAAATATTATCTCACCAATGGCACAAATTCTATTACGCTCAAAACCCAAATTTGTTAATACCTTGAATGTATCTCGAGTATGACCCAAATAGACTTCGGGCACTTTCAAAACAGACGCTTACTTTGCTGCAACATCACAACTTTTTTTTAATTTTTTAAAGATTTTAATTTTTATAAAGAAATAAAACAAAAATGTATTCAACAAACACATAAATATATCTATGTTATATATTTGTGTATATATCATTATATAAAATTACAATTCTTGCACCTCGGTGATTCCATTGCAATGAAAAATCACTTAATGACACGACACGCTCGGTACTGAATCCTGCTGGAACCCTCAAGGCACAATTTTAATGGTTTTAATTATTCTTTTTCTGTTTTTTGCCTATATCCTGAAATGTTTGTTATTGTTATTGCTTAGCAGACCTTACCTGGTACAACGACCTAGGTGCCAGTCAAATAAAGCAATTACACTGAACAAAAAATTTGAATATTTTTAAAATATCGTTTTTCAGAATAATTTTCATAAAGAAATTTTTATGAAGAAAATTTATTCAAAGAGAAATTCTATTAAGAAGAGGAATCACTAAATCCTTTGCGTAATTTTTTCTCAGTGTGCTCCGCAGAATTACTTACTAGTTTTAAAAATTGCAATTGGATTTATTTTTCTCTACTTCTCTCCTCTTCTAGCCTTCTATTTATCTATACCTTCCTAACGCTTTCTGTATCTCTCTCTACACTTCTCTTTCTTCTCTGTAATTTTTCCTTTGATCCCTCTCCAAAGTGTTACGAACGCCATGGGTTAACTTGATTCATTCGTTAGCTGACTGCTTGACGTCTAACTGACTGATTGACTAACAAACTATTTTATGTTTTTGTTGCTGCTGCTTCTGCTTTTGCTTTGGTGCCATTGCGAATATAATTCAAAAAATTATGCGTTTTTATTCGAAAAAATGGAATTATCAGAGCTTCTGTGAGTCTGTAGCGCACGTTGGGGGCTGGGCTATACAAACTAATTATTCTGTAAGATAATTATAATTAATAAATAAAAGATTTTTATTAATTTCAAAATTTTGACTATGTATTATTTGAAAAAAATCAGCCCATTTTTCGAAAAAAAATATAATTTATACTTCATGTTGAACCTCAAACCGAAAAAATAGTCACCCTGTATATCGAATATGATACAAAAAATGCAAAAGCCTTAACAAAGTCAACAACAACAAGTGCTATAAAATACTAAAAATATATCTTTTAACATTTCTTCCTTTTGCATCATCATTTCACGC
Source organism: Physocephala rufipes (assembly GCA_963966595.1). NCBI lineage: Eukaryota > Metazoa > Arthropoda > Insecta > Diptera > Conopidae > Physocephala > Physocephala rufipes. Next base: position 8,741,238 of record OZ016503.1, read on the forward strand.
TTTTTCCAAAGCATTTTGAAAAAAAACACTGACTAACGGACTGACAGACTGACTGCCTTTGTCAGTGATGCTGTCTCTGACTTTAACTGCTGTTGTTGGTAAGGCTAAACCGACTACTGAATGTTTACGCTGTTGCTGGTGTTGCTACTGCTGCCTTTGTCATTGTAGTTGCTGTTGTTGGTGTTGTAGCCGCTATTGGAACTGCTCTAATTATTATTGTTTCTGACACGGTACCTCGTCGAAGCAAAGGCATTAGTTCATGCCATCAGCGTAAAACTGCTTCCAAATCTTAACGAATAACCCTCCTAAGCCTGATATCAAAATCTCTAGCCAGTGAGGAAGACAACAAACCAGATTTTTTTTCCATTTCACCGACAACAACAGCCGCCAACATAATGAAAATGCAATTAATTTTTCCCAAGCTTTTCTTTTACTCTTGATTCTACTGATGTTATTGTTAGTGTTGTTGTTGCTGTTGTTGCTGTTGTCGTTGGCTGTTGTTGCATGTTCGCCTCTTAATTTTCATTGCTGCAATATTATGACTTCTGCTGTTCGAAAGGTTTGCCGTTTGCTGTTTCGTACTCGTTTTTGTTTTATCCTTTTTGTTAAAAGGCTTTGTGCCTGTCATACAAGTCAAAATAAAAATGCTCGGATATGCTGCAACAGAAGCACCAACAACAAAGACACGATAGCAATAAAATTCAGAAATGAAAAAATTGTTGTTGTAGACAGATAAAAATCGAAATGTAACGAATGGAAAGCGTCTCACATTAAATGAGAAAACCAATTATTTGCTCCTATAAAGAGATTAGTACAATGGGCTAAAGATTATCGATTTTTTTTTAAATATAAAGTGTTTCCATGAGAGGATTTACAAGAAAGGAACCTAAAAATGTTCTTATATCCGTAGGAAATTGAATACGTGCGCAAAAAGCAAGAACTCGGTGTAGTATTAGGGGTATTTCTTTAAAATCAGATGCAGACCTTGGCAGTTTAAAAGACTCTTCAATAGCCTCTCAAAGTCAAAGAAGCGTAATATAATTTTCAATAAGGAACTAACATTATCAAGGTTTTTTAATCCTGAAAAATTCGTTGTGAGGATAATTTATTCTTTAAAGTTTGCAACATTCGCCAAAATTCGTCTAATGCCGGCAACGAGAGGGAATTAACTAATTCGAGACACTTAAAAAAAAGACATTTCATAACTAATTCGAGACACTGTTGCAAAAATTTTGCAACGAGATTCTCATACCAAAACTCATAATTGTTAAGTGTCTATTGAGAGTTTAAATTTTGTTACAATTTTTTGAATGATTTCTTCTAAAAATCCGAACATTTCCTCTAAATTTCCTCTAAAATAAAAATAGAAAAAAGCTTTCCTCTAAATTTGCTTTTCTATAGAAACTCTGAATAGAAGAAGGAAAAAAACAGTCAATTATTATTAAAATTTTATCGAAAGGAAAAACCTTTTTCAAGTGCTTTAGATTCCACTGTTTAAATTGATGTTTTTTTTATTTGTTTGAGTTTTCTTCTAAAGATGGAATTTATTTTAATAAATGAGGAAAATAATAAAAATGAGAAAACTAAGAAAGAAATAAGGGCAGAACAAAGAGGAAAAAAGGAAAAAAATTTAAAAAAGTAAGGAAAATTACTTTAACATTGGATTAAAGTTTTAATAAAATAGTAAATGATTAGTCTTTAAGAATTGTTCATAAAACTGAAATAAAACGTAATCTTTCTCACAACCCTCGTATCGTTTTTATTACATTTTCTTTTAATCCATCTTCACATTTTCACCTTTTGCTTTCAAAAAAAATGAATCCCTCGTATTTATGCCAAGTTAAAACCACTTGAAACCAATTTGAAGTCAGCACAAAGTGTCGTTTATTTTGAAAATTTAATAAAAATTTGTGCAAATTATCCACTTCAGCGTGCGGCAGCATCAAATCCTTGAAAACGCAACAGCGTACGCAATTACTTCTTGTCCTTGACGCTGTCCCAGGCGGTGTTCGGTCTCCTGTGGCGAGGTCTTTTGCTAATACTATTTGCTGTTAGCGCTTTCATGTTGCTGCTGTTACTGATGTTTTTATGATGATGTTGTTATTGTTGTTGTTATCATTATTGTTGTTGTTCTTGTTGTTGCTGTTGTTTTTGCCAAAGTGTGGCATTTAGTCTTTAATTTAACGCTTTCTGCTACGTCAAGATGGTTAGCAGTAACAACAACAACAACATCAACAAAGACCGCACACTCGCAAAATCCAGCAAAACGAGATCAAGGGATTCAAATCGACAGGATGGAGAGACGAAAGAGATGAATCGAGCCGCACCATGAAATAAATTAAGTACAAAATATTAATAAAAAAGGAATCCTCAACAAAAAGCGAGAAGTAACAAAAGAAACCGGATACGGAAGTAAGTGTCAAAAGCTGGTCACCGGCGAGCAGAAAAGGTTGGCGTGTCTGTTCAAGTATTTACTGCGATTAACTTTTGCATGACACGTGGAGATAGAAGGATCAAAGCCTGTTAGAATGAGAGATAGACATTTTGTTTAATTGCAAATTTTTCTTTTCTAACTATAATTCATAATATAATTTTCGGTTTGGTCATTTTACAATCTCTAATTTTTTTTAGTTTCGAACCCATATTGATTTTAATCTCCCGTTTTTCCTGGTGATGCAGATTTTTTATTTCAATTTTATTAATATTTTTTATTCAATTTTAAACAATTGTTAATTTCATTTTTATTATAATCTAAATTTATTTTATTAATTAATGAATTTCTGAAAGGATAATTAAGAAAAGAAGCAACACTACGGTACCATTGTCCTTGTTGTTGTTGTTGTTGCGAATTATATTAGCTCTGTCTCCAGGCACAGATAGCTTAATCTTTTACTGATATTATCGTATTTTTATTGATGAAGCAGCTATTATTTTATGCCGTTGTTTTACTTGTTGTTCTTGTTGCTTTTACAATTTTTCCCCCTTTTATTAAAGTTGCTTCTGCAGTTGGCGGCGTCACTCAGTTTTTTGGTTAGGGTTTCTTTTATCTCCACCGGTATTGTTTTCTTCTCGCTGTTTTTGTTGTTGTTTCTGGCTTAACTTAGGCTTTCATTCTTCTGAATTTTTATTATAAATGAAGGAATAAAAATTAATCGACAGGTTTCCAGCAGCGTTAAGTATCCATAATTTCACCACCATTACAACAACAATGACAACAACAACTGCAATTAGCAACAGCATCAGATTCAGCAGGGATTGTCATATAAATTGAGCCAAATTGACGTCCAAGACAAAGGGCTTCAAATCAGCTTTGGCTAACTGCTGCTTTCTACAACAACAACAATGCCACCAACAATAATAACGCGAATTAACTAGCGGCAACACACACACAATGGAAAACTGCTTGAATGAGGAAACGACAGGCTTCAATTCAAAAAAAAAAAAAAATAAGAAAGTAAAAGATAACAAGAGGAAGAAAAACACAAAAGATAAAGGAAAAAATTGTTCTGAAGTGAAATTTTGCAAATAAAACAAATCTGCAGGATATCATCTTTAGGTCCACGCCGAAAAAGGCATTTGTTGTATTTGCACTAGTATATCTTCAATTAATTGTTGTTGTTGTTGTTGCGATAACTGTTATTAAAGCTGCAATTATTGCGACCACTAGAAAAAAGTTGTCAATTAAGACTAAGAAAACGGTAGCCATGATTAAGAAGTATTCAGCTGCTAATCCTTAAATTCATAAAGGCAAAACATTTTTTATTTTTTTTTATTTCTTCAAGACTTCTTCAAAATGCTGTCTGCCAGCATCGTTTTAATTAAAGACGAGTAAAAGGATCTTCAATATTGGATACCCAAAAAATTGTGTAAGTTTTTAATTTAATTGACCACTTTTTCATTCTTTTTCTCTCTCCTCAGTCAACTTCTTGTATTTACCCTTATTCTCTCTTCTGCCCCTTATTCTCTCTCTCTCCCTCTCACCTTTATCTACTCATGGAACAGAATTTATTTCGAGTTTTTTAAAGTATTTGCAGAAGAATTTTAAATTTATTGCGAAGATCTTTGTAGAATTTGTTGAATTCCTTCAAGATAAATCAATCTACTGAAAAATGATTAAAGGGCTAAATCTAATTCAACTTTATTCATAAAAAATATTAAATTATAAAACAACATAATTTAAATAGCTTAAGCCTATGACTAGTATTCGCTCTTCTTTTCATTCATCCATTCATACCATTCCATTCTATTCATTTGTTCATTCATGCCATTCACTGATTCGAAAAGAATTAAAATTTTTCAATTCTTTAGTTGGTGACGTGCTGGATATGTTCGTGTATCATATTTTATTATCGCGATACGACTGATAGCAATAATTTTTCATTTAATTAAATCATTCTTTGACTTTTCATAGCAATAAATACAAAAAGAAAAAATGGCGGAATTCCGAGGAAAAACTGGAAAAAATTATGAAAAAATGGGCCAAAAGCAACAGCAAAAAATTAAGTTGCGATAAAAGGCGCGACTGAGGGTGAATATGAATGCAAAATCGTTGAAACGTCCACTAAAATGTAAATAATTATGAGCAAAGAGTACGAGGGAGAGGAAAAGGTGGGAAAAGAGAGAGAGAGAGAAAGAGGAAGAGAGAGAAATGGAATAAGATCTAAAGAGAGAAGTACCAAGCACGGGTAGTGGGGGTAAAAAATAGAAAGAGCGATAGCCATAGAAGTGGATTCTTTTTTCGGAAGCGGAATCGCTTTTAAAAAAAATGAATGAATGAGGCAAATCTTTTGTAGCGCATCGCATCGCATTAGTGGCTCGTCGTTATTGCAGCCAAGCATTCAGTAAATTTTTTTTTCTCAAATTTAACTCAATTCTATTCATTTCTTTGTCATCCCTTAAGCATTCTACGTCTCTGCTGCTTCAATAACAAACATAACGGTAAAGCAAAGTAAAAGAGATGGCATAACAAAACGGAATATATTGCGGCGCAACCATTTCCGGTGAAAGCAGAACAACTTTTTAACCAACGAAAAAGACAACAACAACAACAACATGGGCAACAAAAATATCAAGAATAACAGCAATAGGAGGTAAGTGGACCCCTCAGAAATGCGGAAATTATAATTCAATTGTAACAATATTTTTGTTGTTGTAGATTATTTTTATTGTTGTTGCTATTGACAATTTCTTACATTCATCTTACTGCTATTGCTATTGCTATTGCTATTGCTATTGCTGTCGTTTATTGTGATTGCAATTTCTATAAACGATTTAGCTTGAATTGTTATGACGTAATAATGGCAACATCTTTATGCTGTTGGCATTTTGGCGTGATAAAAATTAAATGCTGCCGGAAGCGGAAGCTATTGCTTGCGAATACACACACCTGACGCGTACTAAATACAAATGTACGCGCACAAAGGCCGCGGAGTTTTCTTTCATTGTCTTCCTTAATAAAACTGATATTCCAAACGACAGCCACAACGACACCAACGAAACTATCGCCATCGTTATCATCATCATCAATTGAGAGCAACATTATTGCGAAAGTATCGCACGATTAAGAAATTCTTGCACGTCGTTTAATCAATGTTACGTGCTCACTTCATGTTTCGCTTTGCTTCCTCTCTTCATCTCTGTGTCTATCTCTCTGTCTTTTTTTTTTCTATAGCTCTTTGAGTTATTTCTTTCGTTTATAAATGGTTATTCTTCCCAGTCAATCAACAATGCACCAAAAACCTTGACGTTTGTGTAAGAATTAATTAAATCTCTGCCACTGTCTCGTTTAAATTGTCCGATTGATTATCGATAGCGCGACGTAGCTGGTGCGGAAGGGTGGATGCATTCAATTTTCTTGTTTTATCTTTGTCCATCCTTTGTTTCGTTCCTTTATTAACGATTCTCGAATTCTTGAATATATTTTCTTATTAACTTTATTACCTTCGACCTGGCTACCATTCAGCTGTCATTCAGCCATCATTTCTTTGAAATTCAAAATTAATTCAACTATTAATTCGGTTTATTCATAAAATATCGAGCATTAATTCAGCAATTAATTAGACAGTTTACTTGGCAGAGATTTAAAATTAGGTGACTGATTATTCAATGTTTGATCGATGCGTATTCGGATACCATAATGGAACACATTTTTTATATATTTAGCATATTTTGAATACTTTTCATAATGTTTTATATAAGTTATTACTTATTCATTTCTCGTCCACGACTGTCTTTTTAACTATATATTCCCCAACTCCCCACGCATTTATTCAAAAATATTGAAATATTTATATTCAGCAAAGATAGAAACATTTTTACCATTTGGTAGTATTAATTGCTGTAGAATATGCTTTTATTATATATTTATTCAATACTAGAATTTATTCCATTCGATTCAACAGGCATTTAGTACTTTTTGCACAATTATTCAAAATAAATCCAGCACTAAATCACTGCTAGTTCAGCAGTTATTCAGCGCCAATGTTTTTATGCACCAATCTTTTGTTTTTATTCTCAACTTTAGGAGTCGCTTTCCCTCCCAGTCTTCCCAGTCTTCCCTTCTTCTTGTCCTCTTTCGAACCAATCATTTAAACTTGAAATATATAACGTTATCTTTTAATACATTATCGTAGATCTCAGAAGTGCCCTCCAGCTAACTCCAGAAATAATTTTAATTGATTAAATTCGAAATTCGTGCCATTTGAAAATAATAGATGACTTCATAAAATAATACAATAATAAAAAATAGAGATAATAAAAACTATTAAATTTAATGCAGAATCCTGATCTGCAAACTTTGCGATCTTCTCCACGTCTGCCTGCGGCTCATCAATGCCAACACCTCGTCTGCATGACTAGAATGACCGAGAAAAAACAAATGAAAGTGTTAAGGCGTGTTAGACAGAAAACGATGATGCCTCTTACCTGTCTCATTCACAGATTCCATTCCATTTGACTTCCATAAAATTGATTGCTTTCAATTAATATTCAGTTATGCTTCGGAGGAATATTTTAATTAATTTTCGCGTAATCAGCGAAATTTGTTGGTATTTTTTGTGAGTGGAGTAGGAGATTGGTAGGAGTGAGGGAGGAATCTGTAGAATTGATAAAAGCAAGGTCAAGTAAAAAAGTTTAAATAAAATGAAAAAGAGTCGAAAAGCAAAAGAGAGCGATAATATTTAAGCACGAAAAAGGTTTTGTTGAACAAGCAGCATATTACTTTAAATATATCAATACCTTAAGTTTTCATTAAGGATATCAATAAGAGCAATTTCCCAGCTGTAACACTTACACCACTTTATGTCAGTTACCCAGATATATGAAACACTCTATTAGTTACTCATAGGACGCGAGAAACATTACTTGGAGTAACCCTTATCTATAGTGGAGTTTTTCGAAGGATGAGGAATCCCTGCCGTACAACATGGTAGACATTACTCGAGTAAAGCCTACTTAGGAAGGTTAATTTAAATCATCATCATTATTATAAATTCGTGTTCCATTTCTTTCGCTGTATTCTTTAATTTCTAAAGACAATATTAAAATATTACTCATACGACATGTTAGACAACATTTAAGACGTTTTTATTAAAATGTTAGATTTGATCGGTAAAGTATTAATATTTCTAAAACGAAACTATCATTAAATCGACTTTAAATTACATTTGATACGATAAAATTAAATTTCAAAAATATCTATTACTGCAATTCTAGTTTAATATTTTAATCTTTACTATTGAATAAAGTTTATTAAAGCGTGGTGAAGCACAGTATCGACGTGACGTCTGTGCATTCACTCAGTTCATCGTAAAGCAAGTATTGATGATATACTTGGATAAGTGGTGCTCAATATAGAATAAACAAAACAATAACAAGAGATGCGCACAAATGCAAAAACAACAACATTACAATGAATACGACGAAGGCAGCAACAACAAGAAAGTGTGATTTACCAAATGGCAAAAGGATGTTAGTAAAGTTTAAATTGTAAGACCAAGTTTAGTCAACAATATTTTGGGAAGATGCGTTTAAAACTATAAATAAACAAAGACAGAAAGGGATAGAGAGATAGAATGGTTGAAGCAGATCGAGATAGAATGCATTTGTTGGAATATCGATATAAATCAACACCAATAAGCAAACAATCAAACAAACACACTTACTCAAACAATATGTCAGTCATTCAGTGATTCATTTATTCATTCAACCTCTGGCTGATTCAGTCACTCACTCACTGGTGATTGTCGGCCTTCCATCTAGGGTTTCGCAATGATAGACGTAGGAAAACTTTAAAGAGTTTACTTTATGACAATGACAATTACAATGGTGTCTATAAATGGTGGTACTAACGACGCTGATAGTATCGGTTATGACAGTTACGACGTCGTTGATGATGCGGCTTAATAGAAGTTAGGGAATTATAATGCAATAGGATATGATTTTATTTGCAAACAAATAAAATTGATTATTAATTTATGCTACCTGTTTTGCGATAATGATGATGGTAGTGATGATGATGGTGATGAAAATATTTTATGATGGTTGTCTTGAAAATATTGATAGCATTGAACACAATGTTGTGGCAGTGATTCCAACTCTCGTAATGGTGATGTTGACAGTGCGATAAAATTATGTTTGTGTTGACGAATCAGTGATAGAAGAGAGGAAATTATTATGAAAATTATTTAGATAACGTTGCTGACAAGCTATCTTATAACTTTGAAGATTTTTTGATATCTCAGTCTTATCTTGAAACAGTAGTTATCTGACCTTTCCCATTCCATATCCTTGAGATCTGTAAAAAGGCACTTAACCTACATAGAAGTTCTAGACCAGGACCCAGTTATATTTCCCAACACATATAAAAATCGCCTTCCACAAAAAATACCTTCTAGGAAAACATACCCTAAATAACAACAATGCACGTAATTTTCGTGAAGCCGTCAGATCAATTTCAAATAAAATATTTCTCTTTGGCAATCTTTCCATATTACATTTTCTTTCCGCAGAAACTTTCCGCATTTCATTAAAGTGGGTTTTTTTGTTTTCTACAACGTATTATTGCCAAAGTAATTCGAACTATTCGGCGTTTGTTTGCAAACACTTTTCTAACTACTACTAGACTGAGTTACCATAGCGTTGCCAGACTTCTAGTAGTAATTTTAGTTTGTCACAGACGCTGCAAAATCCTTTATGCTTTACGAGTTCAATATATTTAAATTTTAGCGCTCGTTACAACGTGTTTGTGTATGTGAGGAGGAAGGATGACATAGGAGGGGTTCAGGCTAAAGCAGACTTTATTTGCTATCGTGATACTATGAAAAATATAACGGATGACGATGGTGCTGTGATAGCGAAGATAATGGCCGCCTTGTTTAAAGAAAGAGGAATGGAAAGAGTTCAAAATCGTTGATGGATTCAAAATGAAGTGAAAACTTATTTGAAATAGAGACATTGAAAACGGAAGCCAATCAATTTAAATTTGGGAGAAGCTCAAAGAATGTTTTATGTTTGTGTCTACGTCTACATAAAATAAAAAACGACGTTATCGATGCGACAACGATAATATTGAAGTAAATGATGATGAAGATGACGATGCTGCAGCAAATAAACGATGAAAAAAACGACAAGGAGTCAATAAATGATAAGAAGGAGATTACTAAGGACGCTTAGGAAACAGCAAGAATGGGGAAAAGGTGAGAAAGAGAAGATACCAAATATAAGGAAACGTGAAAGACAACGAAAACGAGAAGACATTAAAGCTGAGGAAACAACGAAGACGAGGAACCATAAGAAGTGAGGAGACTGCAAAAATAAGGAACCAGGAAAGCTAAAAAACCACGAAGACGAGCACATATCAAGAATATGAGACAGTAGTGATGCAGTTAAAGGAAAAGACAGCGCACAGCGAAAGTGAGGAGATATCGAAAATACGAAGACCGCAAAAATGAGAATACAGTGAAACATTGGCAAAAGCGATGTGGTAACGAAAATGAGGAGAGAGAAATAATGTGAGGACAGCAAAGGAAAGAAAACAATGATGACAAGGTGATGGCGAAAATTAGAGCGGAGGATGGTAAGCATTAACAGCGGCGATGATGACACAACGCTATTCCTCAGTGTATTTGCATAACAGATGGGCCTATATCTCAAAAACTAAATTCGAAAATTGCTTTATTTGGGAAAAGATATTTAAATCACAATTTAAACTTTCGAGTAATTTCCGAATAAAATACCGAGTAATTTTTTAACAAATTCCATGAATTGATAAATTTAGAATACTGCTGAAAAAAAGTAAAAAAAGCAATAAAAATTTGCTGGAATTGTATCTTCCATTTGTAATTCTATTTATTTTGTGTATGCGTGTATGTATATATGTAAACATATATATGAAGATAACGTGTATGTGCATGTATATGAAGATATATATCTTCATATGGCATCATCTCGATTATAAAGTCAATTTCCAAGTTAATCCGCTTTAAAAATAATGAAGCCGCCGGCCAGTTGCTTGATTGGCCGATTATTCCGGAATTATCAGATTTTCATAAACTCAATCGTTCTACCGCAGCGCAGCAAACGAACGAGCAAACGAACAAATGAAAGAGAACGAAGAATATTCAAACACCTTGAGCTGCTCGCACGAATAACCGGAAAACCAAATTGCACTGGATGCAATCGAAAGAAGGAGAGAGATATGCAATGAGGGAAAGAAAGAGAAAGAAACACCACATGAGTGAGCGAAGAACAGTAATAGACAATGAGATCAAGAGGCAAAGGAGAGCAAAGGAAATTGTCGTATTGACTGCATAAATTAAGACAGGATAATACGTTGACATAATAACTGTCAATGCGACAAATTTCTACAATGACATCTCTACTGTCCAACATTCAGGCAATATTTTTGGTTACAAATGATGATGACGAGGACGGAAAAGAACAGAAGGAGAATATTGATGATGGTAGTGGCGATATAGGCAGTGTATAATGGAAGCCCGTGTGACAAAGATTGCGGGAGAGTGTGAGGGAAAGAGTTAATGCAGAGAAGAGGACGCGGAAGGGAAGAAGAACACTGAAAGATGAGAGAAACAGAAACGCTAAAAGGATTTTATTTGGATGTGTCTGAATGTTCCGAATCTGCAGGATGTGCAAATGAAAATTTGTGTCGATTTGCATATTTAATCAAGAATTAACATGGCTGATATAATCAATTACACGTCACAGGCGTACGTGTGACAAGGATGCATAACAATTTGAGGCGGATAACGAGTAACAAGTAACGAGATAAAAGGAGCAGCAGTGGGTATATGAATATGGGTGCATGCGTGTGTGTATGTGTGCGACGAGGGAGGACATTGTAGAAAGATGCTGAGTGACAAGAGAGCAAGTGAGAAACATTCTACCAGTTTTGGTAAATTGTATCAAGTAAAGGATGAAAGGATAAAGGAAAATTAATTTGCAAAACAAGAAAATGTTAGTAAAGTTTTTAATCAAAGATAGATGGATAATGAAGAGAATGATTAGGAAGGATTTTGTCGTAATGTGGGTTTCCATAAAGTACTTTTAAATTTAGGAAGAACGTTTTCCCAGGATTTTGATATCTATTTTCATCACAGTTTTGAAAATGAAACGACTGTGATAAAAATGTCTTAAAATAGATTTCGAAAATCATCGAAGCCAGGATTTTAACAAACACGATTTAAGGTGGTTACAACAACGTTTCATGTAGCCATTAAACGTAATCATATGACCATATATCCATTACGAAAAAGCAAACATAATTTTCTCCATGGGTTCCATCAATTCGAACGATTAAATCAATGTCCATTAAATGACCATCGAATAATTTTCAATGTTTAATTTTTTTTATACTAACCATTTTTTCGTCGATTTAAACGTATTAACTGATTATACTATCCTCCTGCTATCGCCTTGTCAGGGCGTCAGAAAGTGTGGTTAAGACCGACCTATATGTGGGTAGGGTACTTTAAATTTGCATGTCAATGAGCCCCACGATAGCAGAAAAGTACTTCTCAGCTACGCCATTCGTAAATTGATTGGACCGATTGGATTCTCGTAATGGTCGGTATAAACAGAATGAGAATCGGTGGTAAATCTGCCCACACAATTTAACCACCCCACTCCACATAACATGGCTTATCTGCTCTTTCTGCCACTTCTACCCTCGCTCCTCACCCCCCCCCCCGGTGGCCACCCTTCTCTTCTCGTTTATATCGTGTTTTACGATTTACGTGTCAAACATGTGAAAATGGTTTAAATGCCGCCCAGTGGTTACCAATGTTTTGAAGCAAAATGGGTTTAAAATTCAAACACAATCGATTCGGTTACTCGCAAGTAACCGTACATACACGCATGCAAATACACACCCATATGCACCTACACAACAATGACTGAGGTTACCATTGCTGCAATACTGGATTTTGCTGTTGTTGTTGTTGTAGTATATTTGCGTTTTTGCTGTTTTCCTACTACTGCTGCTGCTGTTGATATCGTTGTTGTTGTTATTTCTGTATTGTATTATGTCGCTTTTGTATATTTCGAGATTACATGGCAGGCGCTTTAATTGGATTGTCATTTAAGGATTTTAAGGATATTTTAGCAAATATTTTTGTGCAAATGTTCATACGAGTAGTTCAGCTTGGTTTTGGCTTGATTTATCCCTTGGTTCAGTTGTTTGCAACATATTCTGCTTGATTGTTTCATAGTCGAATTGGTTTGTCTTTTGGTTGGTGAATTTGATGCTCGGTTGGTTGGTTAGCTCGTTGGTTAGTTGACTCGCTCGTTGGTTGGGTGGCTGGTTTGGCTAGCTGGTTGGTTTGTTGGTGAATGAGTTGGTTACATGATTGGTTCATTGGTAGACTGATTTTTGGATTGTTTTATATAATGGTCTAATATCCGTCTACTCTTCCAATACAGAATGCTTCAGATACAAGATCTGTATTCGAAACATCAAACACAAATATATTTGTATTAGATTTACAATTTTATTATAATACATTGATAGAATGCTATAACCAACCGCACTCAAAGCAAAAATATTTTGTATACTGAGATATACTTTGAATATCTATCACGTTTTCCAATAAGCACATAACAATTTTATAACTCCATAAAATTGCAGTTTTAAAATGCTTTAAAAAACGCGGCATGAAAACGTCAGTCAACGCTTTGGTCATTTCTGCTTCTACGAGAACAATGGAATGTCAATGCTGGGACGATATTCGAAATTATTAAAGCCAATGTAAAGGATCAATCAGACTTTTCTCTGGTCTGGAAAAATTTCATATGGAGCATTTTCTCTTACAATGAACTAACTTAAGAACTAAAGCATCTTTAATATTTGAAACGTCAAAGGTATTCCAGAGGGATGTCGGTGAGATTACGTTATGGCCTTATTGAAAAACCTCTGAAGAGGAAAATAACGAAAACTGTCGAATTTATTTTTATTTCAATCGTCCATATAATTGTCGAAAAAAAATCACATTCTATTAAATCGTTTGCCATGAAGTTATTTAAATACATGTAGAATAATTTAAACAATTTGGCAACACACACAAGGCATCCTCATACCGGCATGCAAAACATATATAAACTCACACACTTACAAATACGCTCTCCAATAATTAATCCGTCTCCGTAAATCTCTGTCAATTCATTTCGGTGATCCGCAAATGCTGCAATGGTTTGGTTTGTATGAGATTACCTTGTATACTGGCTACTGGATATAATACCAACAAAAACAAAATTACAAGCAGCAAGCAGCAAACACGACAACTACAGCAACAATTGAGAAATAATCGGCAACAACACCAACAACAATCTGATACAACGATAAAGAGAGATGTCCAAAAACGACAAAAACTCTTACCCCCCTCCCAATACGAGAAGCGATTTTAAATAAAGTTGTATTAATGAATTTGTGTGGGTGTGTTAGGTATTGCATGCAAACGTATGAATTTGCTCATACCCATCTGCCTCTTTCTCGCTTTGCTGTTGTTTTTGTAACGTTGTATCTCTGTGACAAGTGCATAAAATTGCATTTTATAACATCTCTCAAATGTTATCACCGACTACGAGTTGTACGAACAGTAAGCATTAGTTTAGATTTTACATAAACCACTACAATCTCATATACACACCCATACCTATAATTGCCTATAAATCTATTTAAGGGCTTACACGAACGTACGTGTTACTTGCCGATTACATTTCGGAATCTGTTTGCAAATTGAAATCAATGAATGCATTTAATTTCGTTTCGTTTGAATGTCGTTTGCAACAATACACATTCTGCTCGATTATTTGTCCAAAATTAACTCTTATTTGCACGTTATTTGAGAATCGATTGATGTTAAAATTAAACACTAAACGAGATAGAATGAAGAGCGAATGAAGAGATGATACTCTGCTTGAAAGATTACACGAACGAAAAACGATTGAATAAAAGAACCAAATAAAATAAATCGAGACATAATAAATTAATAAAGAAACCGTGTTTATCGGCATCCACCGTTGGGATATATGCAGCACTTGAATTTTGTTTGATCAGATGACACGTGTCGTACTTACTTGCGGCCTTTTTGAATTCGAGTCAGAGACAACAAATAAAATGTCTAATGAAAACAGAGGAGATAAATATTTGAATACAACATATACTTCTTAGAACATTTTATTTGTCTTTTTCAATTAATTATCGGAATAAATGGCACGTGTTAATAACTGTAAACAAATAGTCGTATATAATCGCTATCTTCGTATGCAGCGAATTCTGCTCATTCCCCAACGACATTCGTGGTTAATGAGATATTGCCGCATATTGTGAATATTGTACACTTTTCGGGAATGAATAATTTATAGCGAAGTCCTAAAATATATTGCATAACTACAAACAAATATTGTTTATTTTATGGAAGGGCATATATAAAAAAATAGTTTAACATCTAAGAAATAAAAACGCTAATTTTGAGGTATGATACATTCCTCTGTGCTCGAGTTAAACATTAGCTTTCAGACATAATTTAACCCGCAGAGCGTAATCAGTTTCTACTTCAAAAAATCGTATTGATAATAAAATCAAAATTTTTTGCGAATTCAACCTAGATCAATAGAAATCCATACGAAATCTATAAAATATAATGAGAAAAACGAAGTAAGCAATTTGCCAATTGGTCCAATTTGCCACGTAAAAAAAGAACTGTCATCACGAAATCGGTGCCGTCCTCTCCTAAAATTGAGTGTCCAGAAAGACGTATGCAATATTTCTTTCCATCGAAGTCTACTTTTAGGCGGAAAGGAATCTTTTAAATCTTTTCTGCTATCTCCTCGGAACAGACAACCAAACTTTCTTCCATTCCATTCCATTGGACTTTTCAGTCTTTGCCTTTATCAATTCCGGTTTTTTCTACTCCGCTCACTGCATAAATGTCTCTCAACTTTCAACTTAAATAAAAATCGCCAAGCAATCGCACTTACCATGAACCACCCTCGCCATAAACCCCACAATGGCTTTACTCATGTCTCTACGTGATCAGCCTAAATGAAAGCAATGCAATTTTTTCATTACACCTCGTTGCATCAAGGGATGGCAAAAGCTATTTCGGCGGGTGGTTGGCAAATGGCCATGCATCAGGATTTATGTCAGCCGTTGCAAGTAATACGCGGAAGGCGACGCCATGATCGGTGGTCACTATGACGGGAATAACCGGCCGAAAAGTAGAAAAAGCATAAAAAAGCAAAAATTCCGATGGACGCACCATTAGGAAGATGACATCGACAACAATAACTATAACAACAACATTAACAACAATAAACAGAAACAACGAAAGCGATAAGATAGCCAACAGCAATATCAGAAGTCTCGTATTGAATTCCTTTCTAGGGACTGAGTTTGAAAGGACTTCCTTTTTATTTATTGCCCCTTTTTGATGGTGTTTATTTTTTTCCCTTTTCCTGTTTTTGTCCGTAAGTTTTTGCTGGAATTTAAGCTTTTTCTTCTATATTCATTCATATCCTGCGCAATCAGGCTTAAGAACGCGTGCAATTTTATTCGTCTTCTTGCTTTTATTACTTTTCGTTAAACCCCAATCTGTCGTGGTTGTTGTTATTATGCAGTTAAACCCTGATGTACTCAACATAATAATTAAACGTAAGTAGCCCAAGTCCTCTAATTATGAGGTCCGTAAGAACTCACTTTTCTCGAAGCCGAAAACTTGGGTGAATAATCAGGTTAAACGATTTAAATTTAAAAATGTATCAATCCGCGTGGAAAAGCATATCGAGCGTTATCTGTACCTCATTTTTCCAGGACAGATTTCATAGACTTCGTCTAATCAGGGTTCGGTAACAAACTTATAAAAACTTAACTTTTTGTATAAACTTTCGTATACGTCCGAAAAGAAGGATGGAGATATGGATGGGGGAGTACTCGATGTCCGCTGAAATATGTTCTCCTTCTTCTACATTCCATTTCTCTTCGCCCGGTTTGTCATTTGCTTTTTTGCTTCTTAAGTTTGAAAAGCAGACTTATCATTCTTTTTTGTGATGATAAGATTTCTTTCTTTTGAAAATTTTGTCCATTTTATCCGTTTATCGTTGTAACTTCACATGCAGCAAAAATGTTGTTTTATAATAAGTTTTTCTATTTCTTAGGAATTTTTCCAAAGAAAGGATCCCCCCCCCAACGTACGTTTTTCGCAAATGAGCTAATATGTTCATAGAAATTGTTTCTCCTTTGGACCTTAGTCTGTGTTGGCTAGGCTCTCGATAGTATTTCTGGGAAGAAATTGATTTCTATTTGAAAACTATTACTTGACTATGACTTTTTCAATTAGGATGGAACCCACAATGTATTACATACTCTTTAAAAAATGCAATGCGTTTTCTACAGATATTACAATTCTCAAAACACACAAAGTCATTCAACATTAACTAATCTTCCATAAATATCGTTAAGGGCAAAGTTCCGTCAAAGTTTCGAAGAAAATTTGAATATTTTATTAAAGAAATTCCGATATAATAGACTTCGAAAGACTTTATAATAAACGAAACTTAAGTAAATTTTTTTAAAAACCTCTTCCCTCCTCGTTTTAATGCAATTTCAATTATTTTTGTTGTATCATAACAAACTTGTTTATTGCATTATTCGTGGTTTACCTGTTTCTTCTTCAATCATCTTCCTGAAAGCACGCTTCATTAAATTTATATTGCGTGCTTTTTGGCTAAGGTTAAAATTTTTCTAGTGTGTTTTCAAGCGTTATTAACAAATTTGAAATAGTGATTATTATTACATTTTAATTAATTAATATTCATCCTAGACTCATTTTAAGCTCACCCTCTTCTTATTATTACTCCGCGATTTTGTAACTTCGCGAAATGTTTCAGAAGTAGTAAAAGTTTTTTTAGAAAACTTAGAACTAGTAGATCAGTTTAACTTCTTGAAGGACTTGTTCTAAGCGTTTAAATTAGTGCAGGAAATTAATTATGGTGTAATCATTCCTTTCCTTCCTCTTATTCTTACCTTAACCTACCCCAATTAGCTTTCAATTAAATTTTTAATCTTGTAAATTCATTAAAATTACCCTACTGAGTATCCAAAGCTACTGAATCCACTACAAAATCATTTATCTACTTCTCTCCTTCTTTCATCCCTGCCCTTTTTCTGAAGTATTTAATAAAATTTAATTAGAAAAAATTTACATTTTTAATTTGGCGAAAGCAAAAAGCAAATTTCACAAAAAGTTCAAAAATAAAACTAAAAGCTGAAAAGCTACTGAGAATAAGTAAAGGAAGAAGAACTAGATAAAAAAGACTGTTACAGTCAGCAAAAATTAATTTCCATTTTTAAACCAAATCCATGAGATATTCTCACGGCATGACGTACATCAGTACGTCAGAACAGAATAAACTAAGACATGCGTGACACAAACTCGGCTTTTCTCTGTTGCGTACTTTCTGAAAATGTGCATGTGTGTAAGGTTTTCGGCTTATTTTTATATATTTTTTCCATTTTGGGACTTTATATTCTTTCGTTAATAAAGAGGATAAAGCCATGCATACGTTTGACGCGGCCATTGCCGTTTTTGTACGCTTGTCGTTATGGAAGGCCCAAATGACACCGTTTTGGCGGCATTCCATAAATGCCCGGTGATTATGGATCAGTACGTGCATGTATGTGTATGTGGGTGAGCGCGTATGTATGTGTGCATATATGAGCCTACTTTTAGTCCCTTCTCACCAACGGGTTCAACTGAGCTGACTTCTGAATATTTTGTTCAACGATGCTAAATTAACAGTATTCTAGCATTTCTCTATCTCTCTCTATTTATCCCTCTTTCCCAGACTGCTCTTTGACTACTAGTTAGTAGAATTATTTAAATAGTTTTGCTTTCTTCCTCCTTCATTTCGTTCAGTTTTCATTAAATCAGCTTTATTTATTTAAATATTTTAAATCATATGCGTGAGGATAACGAACAGTGGTGGCTAAAACATTATCAGTAGAACATATTTGAATATATTTAATAAATTCTCTGGTTTATGTTTGTCATAAATTTTAAAGCATCTAATTAATACTTTATGTTTTTATTAATAATTTCTTACAAAGATTTTAATTTTTTACCAATTGCTTTGTAAAAGAAAATGTTCATTAATTTCCCAATTTGAGGGCTTCCACTAGAAGCCTCTCAAATACTTTTCATTCATTTTTTCTCTGGTTTAATTTGCGCTTTTTATATTTTTAGAGTTATTAATTTTGTAATCGCTTTTATTTAGATTTATAATTTATATTTTTAGATTTATTTTAAATTTATAATTTATAATAGAAAGCATTCTATTGACAAATTTTTTTAATTCTCAAAAAATTTGATCATAATTCTTTTATTTTTATCCTTTATTCTTACAAACTTCTATGAGTCCTTTTTACTTCTTTGTATGTATCGTATTCTTTGTTTTTAATTTATAATTATGCTCTCTAATTAATTCGGATCAACTTTTTATAATACCTGCTGTCTTTTACTACCTTTCCATTAAAAAAAATTTATTTAAAATTTTTCATTTTTGTTAATCAATTATTATTAATTTTTTAAAATATTTAGTTAGTTTTTTTCCAAAAAAATTTTAAATTTATTTTATATTAAATTTAGAAGCACACTTTCAAGAGCTATTCAAAATAATTCATTGTTAAATTATATTTTTTAAACTATGATTTCGTGACAATTAAATAGAATATAATGTGTTAATAAAAAACTACTGGTGCCAACTTGCATTCCACAATTATGGGGAAAAGTTCTTATTTATTATAGAGCAAAAGCTTTTCTTAAATATTGAGCGCCATATTTTTTAAAGCAGCACCCAGCTATGGTCCTCTTCTTCTTCTTGTAAACCTATTAAAAATATGTATCTAATTTTAAACTGTTGGAATAACATTATTCCCCATTACTGTAATAACAATTAAATATTGCAATGATATTCATTGGCAAAAGGGATGAATGATCCCTTTTGAAACATTCTTATTTCATTCGGATTATTATTTTAAATTCATATAAAATTTTACCAAATACGAAAGCAGAAGAACTTAACTTTACAAATTAATATAAAGTTGACCACAAATCCGACACAAATGGAAACCCCAAAACACCAAAACCCGATTATGGTAAAAACAAAAAAATTAAGCTCTTAATACTAACAAAACTTGGCCCCGTAGTCTTGGTCGAAATCGAAGTCGATGGGGATGTATTTGGGTATGTGTGCGAGGGGATGGTTTTAGGAAAAATAATTGAAACATGAATCCGGGGCCGGCACAAATTCGCCAAAAGTAATTTAATTTGAAGCTGCTCGTAGAGAAACTCATTTCATGGGTCAAAAATTACAATCCAAAACGAGAACTGAAGGGGCTGAGATTTAGAGAAGCCGGAGTACAGACAATGGTCAGTACCGAACGAATAAATAGTGCGCTAGAGCAAATGAAAGAGGGTATGAAGAACGGACTGATAAAGCGACAGTGGAAGAGACAAAACAAAAATAGCTAAAAATGAAATAATGTCAAAACCAAATTGCGATAACTCAGTAAAAGGAAACGAGTGAGAAAGGGATAGGGAAAGGGGTGTAGAGATGTACAAGAAGCATGAAGGGAGATGAAGTTGAGACAGAATACTGATAAGATAAAAACCTATCAAGTGTTAGAACTTTGCTTAGGTGGTGTCAAACGGAAAGAGGAAGACGAAATGTAATAGTGGGCGCGTTTAAGACATACGATTCTGAAAGAGACGATTCTGGCATAGGTAATATCTAAAAGAGACGAGTTTAAGCTAAATAACTCTGAAATAAACCAATCTGATATATGTGTTCCAAAATGGGCATTTATAAGACTTAGAAATATACTTCGAACAGAATGTTTTTTTCCTTCTCTAAAATAGCAGATGACCAAATACATGGTTCTTAAATTTGGGGTTACGAAGTAAGTGTATCTCAAAGGGAGGAGTATGTAATCGATGAATTAAATTTCAAAACAATCGATTTCGAAATATACGATTTTATTAACGATTCTTCCTCTTTTTTTTTTTTGGTAAAATGAGACTGGGAAAAGGACGATTTAAGCAGGAGTTGACCGAAGCAAAAAATTTTACTCCTATGTTTTCTCCTATTCCTAAACTAAACACAAGCCTCCGCTTCATTCCAACATACATAAAGAAGATTGCTCACGACTAATACTTAAATAATTAAATTTTCAAGAACAAGTTGGAGAAAAACTTGTTAAAAACGAAGGGTCATATCAGTTGAAGGGTCGGCCGCAAACTATTGTCGTAATTCTGTTGGACTCAAGAAAAAAACAATTAACCGAAAGTTCTATAAGACCGAAACAATTTAGAGGATTAGAATTATTATTCATAATGCTCTCAGTTCATAGACGTAGTAGCGATTAGGAATAAAAATTTCCTTAATTTAGTTGACAAAATGCTTGTCTTTTAATAAATACTTTTACTTAACTTTTCCCCTCGTGTCTTTTCTCCTCGGCCATAAATCTCTGTTTGGACTCATCCTAAAAACCCTTTCATTTTTCAAATGGAAGAAGTTCATACGAAAAGGTTCTGAAATCTCAAGGGAAATGATAAAGGACAGACAGACAGAAAGGGAGGGAGAGAAAGAGTGAGTGAAAGAGGAGGGAAAGAATATCTCTAAGGACTAAAAACTACTTTGAAATGAACTTTCATTGAAATGAACAATGAATACAAAAATTATTACGGAAAACATTGAGAATATTTGTTGATTTAAGGAAAGTTTTGGGTGAGCAAATAAAGAAAAGTGAGCGGAGAGAAGGAATGGTTCATAAATAGTATGGCATTATAGGTATTTGTTAAGGCAAAACAGGGATGAACATCAAAGGAGGAAAGGATGTGGGGAAAGTTTGAGAATGCAAAGGAATGAAAAGGCTTCTGTGATTTATTGCAAAATAAGTTTTTTTCCATTTTTTAGATCGATTCGCAAAATGTCAATATCAACTAAAATTGGTAAATCATATTGCCATTTTCGATTAGAACAAGAAAAAACACAAAATGTTGCAACGAAAATTTTTATTACGAAATTTTATCTCGGCCTTCTTTTAACAAACCAGGAAAAACAAAAAATTACATTCGCCAAAAACCACAACGAAAACCAGTAGATAAACAAATGCATAATAACTTCCATGTTTGTACTCGTTTGTACCGATTATTTGTAACGTTTCAACGAACCTGAACCCCTTCGACGCAAGAAAAAACAAAAACAACAAAAGCTAAAGAAAAAGAAAAACTTGTATTTCATTGATAATATCCGTTGCCGCCAAAATTAGCAAAGAAATCGCGAAGCAATAGTAAAGAAACAACAAAAACAACAATGCGTGTTCAAATGTAACAAAATCGAATGTTGCTCGACACATTTTTAGAATGTTGTGCAACATTTAAATCAAAACCAATTACAGTAAAACCAAAATAACAATCAACATCATGAACAAATACAAAAACCAAAGCGAACGAGTATAACTCGTCCCGTTCATAACGATTTGAACTCCTTAGCTTGCTCACTCGCTCGCTCATTCCTTCATTCGTTTGTTTGTGTGTTCCCTCGTTCATTCGTTTATTTTTGTTTGATGTTGAAATCGACGAGCAATGAAACTGGCTGTCACACATGTTCGTTGCAGCAATAGCGACAGCAGCATCTGCAGCTATAGCAACAGTAATAGCAAACGCTTCAAATCACCCCACCGGTTTCAGTTGCCGGGCGTGCTGAAGGCAAATCGTGCCGCAAAATAATGAAGCAGTTTCAGTTGCAGCATCAATTCGCTACTGTTGTTATTGGTATTATCAACAACCATAGTTGTACAACCGGCAGCAACCATTGCAACATTTTTAATTTCTCATACCATAAACAATCTATAAACGATATTTTGATGGCTGCAAGCGACAGACGATATGAGCGGCAGGGTTTTGCATAGGCAAAAGTGGCAAGTAGATTCATGACAGACAGACAGATAAGTGAGACACCTAAACGACATTAATGAAAAGAATGAAAAATTATCGCTTTTACACAAACGCACACTTTTTTCTTTTGCTTTTTCTGTTACTTTGCCTTTCTCACACATTTTTATTCAATTCTATCAGATTTTCTTATGATTTTTGTCTTTTATATATTCATATATTCTTTTCTTTTTCTCTCTTTTTTTTTTTTTTTTGTTTTCCCAAATTTCAATTGCGGTTACGCAGACTCAGTTGCAAACGAAACAACTTCAGTCGTTCTTCAACGTTTGCTTTAAAAAGTCTTACAGACTCCTAGGGATTAAATAAAAATTGTTAAAAGCGAATAAAAGTGATTCTTAAAAAATACTACGTTTAACTCTTTAAAAAATTTACATTTATATTATTTTTTGGTAATTTTGAAAACGCCATAGATTTTTCGGAATTTTGTTTTTAATACTTTTTCTTATTGCAATGACAAAAATTTATTATTCCCTATGGAGCATTTTTCTCTCCTGTTGGTTCGCTTCGAGGTTGTCTTTGGTCAATTGTGATGATAAATTTTTAACGGATTCGCGTAAGTCAAAATGTCCAAAATCCGATTTTGAACCTAAAACAAATATTATTGAGTTTTAAACAAACTAAACAAATTAATTAATTTTTCGAAAATCATTTTAAAAATTAATTATAATTCAATTGAGATAATTAAAGTTAAATGAAATTTAAGTAAAAAAATAGAGAATTAAAAAATATATAAATGATCTAAAAATTGTGAAAGAAACATAAATAAAAATCACAAAAATTAAATAAATGTAATACAAAATATATATTCCTAGAATAATTAAAAAATAGTTAAAAAAGATTAATTTTGAAAATAATTACAAAAATATAAAGTTATTATAGAAGAATAATGAAAAATATGTATAATTTAACTGAGATACTAAAAGAGTAATTAATTATAAATTCAAAAATATAACAATAAATAAGGAATTAAAAATAAACTTTTAAAATTATAAGCAAAAAATCATATACCAAAAATCATATCAAAAAATCATATATAAATATAAATATTAAAATATAAATTTATATAAATATACAAAATATATACCCAAAATATATAATACAAAATATATATTCCTAGAATAATTAAAAAATAGTTAAAAAAGAATAATTTTGAAAATAATTACAAAAATATAAAATTGTTATAGAAGAATAATGAAAAATATGTATAATTTAACTGGGGTACTAAAAGAGTAAGTAATTATAAATTCAAAAATATAACAATAAATAAGGAATTAAAAATAAACTTTTAAAATTATAAGCAAAAAATCATATACCAAAAATCATATCAAAAAATCATATATAAATATAAATATTAAATAATAAATTTATATAAATATAATATAAATATTGGTTATTAAAATTTAAAATGTGTTTCAATATATAATTAATATTTTAATGCAAAAAATAGTTGCTTACCATTAATTAAAAGAATTGTTTAAATCTAAGCTTACAAAAAGTTTTGTAAACTAGTGAATTTTTTAACATAAAGCCATAAATTCAACTAGCTAGTTAATAACGACGCCAATAACCCAAAATAAATTTGGCAACTCAAGAAATGTCACTTGGCCAAATTGCCACCTGCACTTTGCAAAAGGTCATAAAAACTACCTGATTGGTCAGCATCATTGATATACGATTCATGTATGATGATTGTAAAATGTCACGCGTAGGCGATACACAGGATGAACTTGTGTAATAATTCTTGTGATTTTGTATAAATTGGCATATGTGTGTATATATTCGAGTGTGCTATGAATGTCTGCGCGCATGTGTATACGTGTATTTAGCTATAAAAGAACCTCGCTTACTTCAAGCAGCCATTAACTAATTTTCAAATGCTGGACGTTACATTATTTTTCATTTTTTTTCTTTTTTTTCTCCATGCACATGCATGTAATATTAATTATTTTTAAAATATTCTCAAATTTCATTGAAAGTATGACTGATACCTAATTTTTTAAACTATTCCACAGCAGATTACATCAAAGAATGTAGGATTGCGGATGAACAGTTTGTTAATTGCTCTACACAAAGTATTCAGCAACTTTTCGACAAACTGAATGACGGTTAGTACAAAAATAGAAGCAAAAAACTGCGAAATTAAAAAATATCTGAAATGGTTTTGCTAGTAAAACATAAACAACAGAAACTCAATCAGTTGACCAACAAAAATCACTAACAATTCACTTTTATGCGATTTCAGGCATACCCGGTCTAGATAGCATTAAAAGCTTCGACCCGTTTTATTTGAATCGTATTAAAATAACGCAAGGCAATAGCAATGCAATTAATTTGAAGGTCGAAATGTCAAATGTCAAAATTATGGGCTTTGGACGCACGAATGTTCTCGAAAGCATGTAAATGTCACATAAAAATTTTATTGTTTCTACATCTTACAAGATATATTTCGTTAGTGTTTACTCCAAGGATTTCAGTTGGAAAACAACTTTTATGCTGCCCGTAATGAAATTACAGGGTGATTATAGTTTGTTTGGGCGCATTTTATTAATCCCTTTAAATGGACGTGGCAAAGTTTTTCTGGATGCAGGTATTTTTCGTAGCGTAAATTAATTTTAAACTTTAGATTTCTCTATTATATTTTCCACTTTTTTAGATAATATGACAGTTGTCATGCACTCTAAGACACGCCTCTACGAAAAGGGTGGTTTCACATTTTATAATGTTACTAATGTTCACGTTGACTTCAAACTAGACGGTTTAAAATCTTATTTTTCAAATTTATTTAACGGGAATAAACAACTGGGTGAGTAAATAAAACACAATTTAGTATAATTGCGAAAAATACTGTCAAATACTAAAAGAATATGCGACGGATGAAAACAATGACGGTTTAAAAATGAAAATGTGAAATTTCTATTTAATAACCATTTAGAGGAAAATACCAACAAATTCTTCAATGACAATTGGCGTATGCTTGCCGATGCTCTGTATACAGTCATCACTCAGACTATTGAAGATATTTTATTGGATGTTCTTAAAAAGATATTCCATTATATTCCTGCCAATTTCTTCGTTAGCGATATACCAACACCACAACAACTATATGGGAAACCTTCTAAGCCGTAAACAATTATAAAAGCTATAATAATATTAATTATGGATAATAATGTCAGTGTAAAAAGTTTTGTTTGTATTTCTGAAGTGCGTAATAAAAATTTAGTCAATTCTATTGACTGAAATGAGGCATTTGAGACACCCTGTTTTGTCTCAAAGAAATTAATTTTACTTTTTTGCTTTTAATTTAATTAATTATTACATATAAGAGTAAATAATGAATTTGAGTTTATATTTATGGTTCATTGCCTAAGCGTCGCTTCGATATTACCTGTTGACATTATTGGTTTCTTTAATTTGAAAGCCATAAACGGATCTTAATGGTTTTAAGGATCGAGAATTAAGACCGATTGACTGAAACTATCAAAAATGTTTTTAGTTTCATTATATTATTTTTATCCATATCACCCTGTGTGTGTTAATCATGACGCCTGTAATGAAGGTGAACATTTAATTTGCTTTGGCACAAAAAATGCCTTGCATACTTTTAAGCAGTTAGATAATTCATGACAACTGAAATCTGTACAACAAATTGGCAGCTCTATTAAGCGTATCATGTAAAACTAAATTTAATTCCAGTTTTACTTTTTAATGACTTTATTTTGATTTTATTACTTTGTAATTAAAAATAGAAAAATTCCCCGAGATTGTTAGAAAAATTGGTCATAACAGCAACAACAAGAAAGTATTTGTAGATAGCTGCTGCTGCATTACCATCACTGACTACAGGCACTACCACCCGGGTGTCGGTCATCTTGTCATTGCGCGCTTACAGCAGTGATTTTGCGGTTACCGTGTGGCAAAATATTGCTTTTTTCGACAATAATAACAACAACAACGAATGGTATAACAGTAAAAATTTATAAAAATTATGAAACTGTTTTCAAATATAATTTTAATTTTAATACGAATAAACCGTTCACTTGTATGACATTATAAATAACTGAAAGTAATTGCTGGCAGCCCTACTAAAACATGACAACAACAACGGCCAACCGGAGAAAACAAAAAAAAACAGGAAATATAACAACTACAAAAATTGCATGACACAAAATTACATCAATAAAACAGAATTTAAGAGTAATCTTTTACTATTATTTACAAATTTGTTTTTGCTTTTTTGGCTCAGATTTTTACAACGAATACGTAGGTAATTTCGGTCATGCTTGTTTGTTGCGGTTTAGTTTAATTTTAAATTTGCCTCGTTAAAAAACGGCTATTGCACGGCCATTTCTCGGTACATTAATGGCACCGACAAAGCGGGCGGAGACTGGTGCCAGAGGCGGTAGCTAAAAGCAAAATGTCGGTGATAAACGAACCGATGATCAATTTCGATTCTAAATCCACTACTAGTACACACTTATACACTTACGCAATACAAAGCACACGCACACACACCGACAAGCGTATTTAAATCGCTTTAAATGTAATGCGACCAAAATCAACAAAAATTGACAACAAAAAAGCCATTTGTGCAGTAGGGTTAACTGAATCCTATTAACACACATACACACACACGCACGCACACCTGCACACACTTACGCACTTAACCACAAATACTACGATATCATCAAGTGCTAAATTAATTGGTTGTGTCAATGTATATGTCGCAATTGTCACTGTTGTTATTGTTGTTATTGTTGTTTTTCTGGTGTATAGTCGACAGCCGTAATTTTTTACCTCGTAGAATCACTTTTTTGTGAAATTTAAATTTTGTTTATAAGCGCAGCAATTAATTCATTTATATTGAGCAATTAATTGAAGCTTTTCTCATGTCGCCCGATTGGAAAACCGGAAATAAACGAGGTAGATTGCCCGGAAACCGATTTAAAAAATCCGTGATATAAAATGGAAGTATAATGGAATAAAAGTGAAGAAGAGAAGAAGGGTGGGGAAAAGAATGAACAATACTGAATGTATTAAGGCGAAGGTTCTTCGAATAATAAAATTCTAACGAAATAGAGGTTAATTAATTTTAAATGTTTACTAATTTCTTCTTCCAGAACTACTTTTAAACAATTTCCTTTGAGCCTTCTTTAAAAACCATCTAAAGAACTCTGATCGCAGATTGATCACTTTAAATTTATACGAAACAGAAAACTTGTAACAACAATAACAACAATAAAACCAGCGACTACTTTGTAATTGTTTAATGCGAAAATATATGAGTGTTTGTATGCGTGTGTATTTGGAAATATGCTAAAATAGCCTGCAAAGCAGAAACAAAAAAGCCAAAATCCGTTACCCCCAAGAGAGTTAGAAAAGAGATAAGGAAAACAAAGAAAAGCTTGGCAACCCTGGCCCTCACGCATCCGGTACAGTGGATGCTAATGTGATTCTATCACTCAAGATTCTACAAGCGTTATGTATTTCAATTCTCCTTTCTCCTTCTCTACCCCTTCTCTTCTTAGCATTTACTTCGTCAACTCCTTTTTATCTTCTTTATAAAATTTGCTCATACTTGCTACCCACAATCACGCGATCATTTATCGCCATTACTTACATTCACACATGCACCACCCCGTTCCTCGCATCCTTTATCATCACTTCCTTATTTCCATCGTCACTTACTATTGTCTTTGAGTATCACACCCCGATGGCGTGAATGCTATTCGAATAAGAGGTAAGCAAGAGAAACAGAAGATTGCTGCAAGAATAACCAAGGCTAATGACTAAAATGCCATTTTGTTCGCATTGTTGTTGTTGTAAGTATTATTATAGTGTCTAGTAGTTGAGAGTAATAGTAGTGGAAAACAAAAGCAATTACGGTCAGACTAACTCTAAAGAGCGCCAAGGTTCGGCCAGTTGTTCAGTCAAAGTGGATTAAAAAAGAGCTGTAGTAGAAGTAAAATCCCCTACAATTATCGTCACCACGGAACAAAACCACCAAAGAGCGTTAATAAGAAGGGCGAATAATAATATGAGCGATTTTAAGTCTACGCGTCAGCAGAACCAGTAAAATCAACAGAAACAGTATCCCTAGTTTCATACATTTTTATATCATCATCATCATATCATCAATATAATTAACATCACTACTCTAGCATTAACAGTAGCCGTCAACCGTCACAGCGGCTTTTTGTCGCGATAGTTAGAGAAGCGAGCTTTGTTTAGTTAAGAGATAATTTCATTTTTCAAAACTCATTTTCTGATCAGAAAACCAATATACCGTTTAGGTGTTATCCTTGAATTTGAAATTGGCGGCATTCAAAAATATAATTTTGACCCAAATCACCGACATGGGATCGATCGTTCAGTCTCATTCAATCGTTCCATCTCGTTTTATTATTACTCTCTTTTCAGTATCTTTTCTATTAAAAAATCAGAGCATTCTCGCATTTTGTCTTGGCAAAACAAACAGTCAGTTAGTGCCATCAGTACCCATCATCAGTAGCCATCATCAGTATATCATCATCACCATTACCATTACCATCATTCAAAGTGACCTCATCTAATGTAAGATAATCTTTAGAATCACCGTCATCAATTGTGCTACCATCATGGCCCACATCATCATTATCAACCTCACCACCATCACCATCCTCATCATTATCATTCTCACCACCATCACCATCCTCATTACTAACATCATCTTTCATACTGTGATGTCCATAACACTAATGATCCCCAAAGATTACGCAGACCATAATTGATCCTGACCCGACTCCAGCCCCTTCCCTCCCCACATCCTTCACTCCAAAATTGTTAACTACAAAATGATTGAGGCGTCTGCCGTGATTCGGTTTCTTTCGTTGGTAATGTTACATTTTCCCCAGAAGCAGCAACAACAACAGCAGCAACAACAAAGCGGCTGGCCATAAAAACAAGTTTTAGTTTTCCAAAAAAGTTTCATTTTTCTTTACAATTTTCCCAACGCAAAATACAGAGGCAATTACAGCAACAGCGATAACAACAACAACACGAATAAGAATTTATTACGAAGGCGTTACGAGTGTGTGTTTGTGTTTGATTGTGTGTTTGCTTCTGCTTATGTTTTTGACTTTGCTTAGGAATTCATTTTTTTGTTTTTGTTTTTGTAAGCCTATTTGTATGTTTGTTTGTGTATTTGTGAGTCTACTCGGTTGTTTGTTTGCGTCTTGAAATGTTTATTATTTAAGCATTAAATAAATTTTATTCATTCCGCAACTTCATCGACTTCATTGCCTCTCACTTGTTTTCAAAAAGCCGTTGAAGTCATTCATCGGTTGCACGCAGTAGCACTTTTTTCTACTTTATGGTTTTGGAGATTTTTCCCAGTTTGTTTTTTTTAGTTTAGGTTTAGTTTTTAGTGGCGACAACACTTGGCTTGATGTGACTTGACTTAAATTGACTGTCGGCCTTTTAAATGCCCGACGCGGCTGGTGATGATGCTGGCGTTGCTTTTGTTGTTTATGTTTTCCTTATGCCGGCTTTATGATGTTTGCTCTCGTCATTGGTAATGGTGGTTATGATGCTGTTGTTGTTGTTGTTGGATGTTGTTGCTATTACCACACGTTGCCACGTTCAGCAGCTCAGCAACTCAGAAAAGTAAATATTTGTCGCCTAAAGCATAGAATTTGAATCAGCAGCTAACGGCGTCTAGGCGGCTAAGCGGTCGACGCGTGCAACATTCAAGCTACGTCAGCTTCAATTTGGAAAAAGCAAAAAAGAATAAGTTTTAACTCCACTGTGGCAAGCACAAAACAATAATAGACGAAAGAGGAAGAAGAAGAAGAACAACAACAATGACAATCAGGCGCTGTTCATTTTTAGAATATTTTTATTGTGCTCCAGCTCCAGCATATAAAATCGTCCAACAACAACAACCACTACTACCGCTACAACAACATCATCAACACCAACTCGTTGTGATGTACAAGGAAAAAGTGTTTGTATCACAAGAGCAAATATGGCGGACACCAAACGGAAGTCAGTCAAAAAGCTATTGTTTCAACACAAAGATCGTGAGAGAGAGAGGGGGGAGATGTTTGCTGAGGGGTAAATGGGAAAGGGGTGAAACTACTGTATGAATAATATTAAGACATATAAAGAGAATTATTTCTACTCCTGATTCTACTTCCAAGGAATTTTTTGGTGCCTTGAATTCGTTGCAAGAATTGAAATTAAAAACTAAATAAAACCAAATTATAAAAGAAATCAATAAAAAGGAGGATGGAGTGGAAGAATAAGAGAAGAATGAGGAAAAATGTAGACGAAGAAGTAGAGTAAGAAGATTTAGAGGGTGATTATACTAACGAGAGATTAAGTCAGCTAAAACTATTATAATTCTTTCATTAAACTAATGAACGACTAAAGAACATTTTCAAGTCATTATCAAAAAATAATGACCATAACTAAAGTCATGAAGTAAACAATGATAAATATTAAGCAGGACAACAAAAACAACGATAGCTATCTTAACAACAACCATTATCATAACAATGAAAATATATACGACTATTTAATGAAATGCAATCTCATTAGTGCAAACGTTTTATTTTAACTTTTAACACTTTATGGTCACGTTAATTCCCACGGCATGGCTATGTAGCCTATGCAGCACACACGCACACACGCATACATATATACCCTTCCACTTATACCCCCATGCTGGCGCTTCGTACGACAAAACTCATTAAAATTATATTTAAAAATGATTGAGCGTAAAATAAGCTCGCGTAACGAGCAAGCACGCACGCAATGTAATGCAATGCACCGAGCAAAGAAAAACAACAATAATAGCAATAACAACAACAATTACACGAATGAGTAACTATTCTAAAAGGCGCGGCAGCTGTTTTAATGATTCGGATGTGTATGTGTGGGTGCGTGTATGTATGTGTATGTGCATGCCGCGATCCAAATAATTGAGTTGTTCACATTAATTTCCCAAAAAGTGTTAAAATTACAACGAATTGTCACGATTACTTGTTTGTTCGTTGTTGTTGGTTTTGTTTGTTGTTATTGTTGCTGTCGTTCCAACTATTATCGTTATTAAATTTTTTTGTTGTTTTCCGCTGTTCCGCTGGTTTTGCTTCCGCTATCGCTGCGCTCTTAAGCTTTGACTTAATTCGCGATTGTAAAGTCTTTAAACGGCTGCTTATTTTATTGTTGTAATTGTTATTATCATTGTCATTGTCGTTGTTGCCCCAATAATGTTTTTGTTGTTATCTGCTTTCAACCATTTTTTCGTTTTTTCGTTTTTTTAACGTTTTAAATAATCGTTTAAATGCTGAGATTAAAAATGTATACGCTTTTTGCAATTTTTTGCTGTTTTATTTTAATCGCAATAATTTAAAATAATGACAAAATAATTAAGCTCCGTTTGGAGTTGGAAAATACTGCCATTTTTTACCTTCGTAAGCGAAATAGTTTGATTTTTTTTTTTTGTAATTTTGAAATCAAACAATTTTGTGCAAAGAAATTGATGAAATTCACAGAATGTTGCTGCTTCTGTCGGGCGGTATACCCGAGTTTATCAGGGGGTCATTGGTTAAATGCAAATTAATTTGTATTTATTCAAAATTAAATAAAATTATTGATAATGAAATATAATAAAATCTATTAAAAAAGCGTGAAATTAATAAATATTCGTATTTAATAAATTCACTAAAATTAATAAAAACTCATTTACTGAAATAAATAAATAAATTAACATACCATTTAAATGAAATTGTCATAATTTTGAATGTATTTATCAGCGATACTTGAAACTTACTTGATAATTAAGGATTAAATACTTCCTTTTTTTTTGTCAATTTCCTTTTATGCGGATTATCTTGAAAGGCTGAAAAGTTTCTATTTTTCCGCTAGAAAATTATTCCTCATTAATTTGAAAATTTGAATCATTGATTAAGGATTTTTGTTCTCGTAATTTCATTTGCTTTCACAAAATTAAAGCACACAAGAATCTTTTCAACCCCCTCTCCTTAATATTTCTTTGTGTTCTTAATTCGTGGGAATATTTTCCGAGAAAATTATCAGTGTTCGTTTTTTGAATCGAACCGTAAAATCGCTGAAATAAATTTGTTCAATCCAAATTGAATTGGTTTCGTGTGAGTTGTGTCGCGTTTTACTAGCGATTTATTAATCACACTTCAACTGTGCTCTCTTCTTCCTCCCCTACCATCTCACTTACTCATACATTTGGCTACATTCCCTCCGTTTCTTTTTTCATTTACATCCCTTTTCACCACCCTCCCAAAAACAAAATTAATCGTGTCATCAATAATTAAAAAAAGAGAAATTGAATTAATTCGCTTCATTCGATTTCGCTTCGTTTCAATTTAATTGCATTCTAAATTCAATTTGAAATAATGTCGAAATGTTGCAATTTTTTATCGAGTACGTTGACAGAAATTCGAATTAATTCAATTTAAATAAAACGGTGTTATAAAATTAATTCCTGTCTGTCCACGATTGATATTGGCTTGCTCGAACGAAAATACGCATCGCAAATATTGAATATTTAGTATTTTTTATTTTATTCAATTTCAAGAAGTTCGAACTTTTATGCGACTGGCATTAGGCTTTCCAATAAGGACATAACATAACCCCAGACTGTTCTTATGCTTATTTGTTATGTGCATACTGTAAAACCTTATATTGTCGCGATTTTGAAGATTTCCGGGAAAGGTAGAAAATGTCAAAGTCATACCGATGAGAGCATTAAGAGTCAGAGAGGTGTCAAAGAAGAAATGTCAAAAAATGGTTATGCAGTTTTTAAACACTCAGGAATTATATAAAAAGGCAAAGGGGGCATATGGTCAAACTCTGTAAAATAAACGACGATACCAAAACATTTTTGCTAATGACTATACATCTCTTAGGGATGCTATGAACTACCATTTCTAGCAAGGGATATAGTTCCATTTATACTCCGACGAATAAA
Source organism: Physocephala rufipes (assembly GCA_963966595.1). Taxonomy (NCBI): domain Eukaryota; kingdom Metazoa; phylum Arthropoda; class Insecta; order Diptera; family Conopidae; genus Physocephala; species Physocephala rufipes. The sequence goes on from OZ016503.1 coordinate 8,774,748, forward strand.
TTCCGTCTTATGTCTGTATTAAAAAACATTTTAAAACATTGGAATAGTTATTAAAAAATACTCCAATAATGTCCGTATCTCAGTGCATACCAGTGGCGGTTTACCGTCGGCTTAGAAGATTTGCTTTGAATTTTAAATGAAATTGTTTATCAGTTTCAAAAACCATAAAGAATATATGATAGCGTATAAATAAACACACTCTTAACTGTTTATTATGTTAAATATATAATATTGTACCAACACAAATACTTGTTTATAAAACACTTTATCAATTTCGGTCTATAACGTTTTGCTAATTTGTATATGTATTTCGTTTAGAGAAAATTATTATCAAGTCTTCTATGAATTTTCATATATAATAAACGTTCTATGAAAATCGTGTGTCGTTTTTCAATTCAGATCCTCAATAGGTTATGGGCCCAGATCCAAAATTGTGAATATCATTAACTTTAGCTTTTGCGAAAGATATAACCATGAGTGTGTCCGGGTTATGCGCGATTGAAAAATTGGATGATACTAATTATGTATCTTGGGCAGTTCAAATGAAAAGTGTATTGATACACGCCGATATGTGGTCTGTGGTTTGTGGGAAACTAAAGAAAACTGAGGGTATGACGGTCACTGAGTTGGATGGCATAGATCAAATGGACGAAAAAGCTCTTGCCAGCATAATGTTGTGCATTAAACCGTCTCAAATTAATCATGTACGACATTGTGATACATCGGAAAAAGCTTGGATAAAATTCAAAGAAATTTACCAACCTACAGGTCCCGCGCGTAAAATTTCTTTAATTAAACAACTTTTGAACCACCGTTTGTCGGAAGGTGATAGTGTTACAAATCACGTAAATAATTTTTACGAAATTGTGGAAAAGTTATCAGAATCTGGAAGTCAAATTCCTGACGAACTTCTTACTGTGATTTTGCTTTCAAGTTTACCAGTGTCATACGAAAATTTTGTTGTCGCGATGGAAACGCGTGATACTTTGCCGTCTTTGAATGTGCTAAAACTAAAGCTTCTAGAGGAGGGAGAAAGACGATTGGAGAAAATTGATATACCGCGAGCATACGTTACTCATACGAAAAAATCGGATATCGAAAAGCAATCAGTGAGAGTTTATGCCGAATCGAATGGTTCAAATTATAAAAATAATAAGAAACGTATAAATGGAAAATGTTATAATTGTGGTCGTCGCGGACATTATGCATCAAATTGTCGTGATAATAAAGTGCATCAGAAATTAAATACTGAACGTTCATTTACAATTTTAGCTTCTTATTCATTACAAGTGTTGTCGAAAGCTACGTGGTGCATTGACAGTGGTGCGACTTCACATTTGTGTTGCAACAAATATCTATTCGCAACATTTGTTTATCATCGTGAAAAAATTTCGCTAGCAGGCGATAATTATGTTTATTCAGAAGGGCTAGGTGACGTGAAAATAGAAAATGTGAGATTGAAAAATGTCTTATATGTGCCGAACATTCAATGTAATTTCATTTCCGTCAGCAGAACCGTAAACAGTGGACTTATTGTTAATTTTAAAGACAAACAGGCAATTATAAAAGACATTAAAGGTGAAATTATTTTAAAAGCAGAACAAAACAATGGTTTATATATATTGAAAAATAATACTAAAAATAAATGCTTTTATTTTGAGCCTTCAGAAAATGAAGTGGTTAATTGGCATAAAAGATTCGGCCATCTTAATCATAGAAGCTTACAAGAAATGTCACAAAAAAATTTAGTTCGTGGATTAGATATAAATAAACTATCGTCAAATCAATGTATTACATGTGCAAAATGTAAAATAAGTGTTCTTCCTTTTCCCAAAGTTTCAGAAAATCGTGCTAAAAATCTTCTCGAACTAGTTCATACAGATATTTGTGGTCCTGTTAATATAAAATCGATTGGTGGATCTCGATATTTTGCTACATTTATCGATGATAAATCGCGTTACTCGTTTGTCTATTTACTAAAGACAAAAGACGAAATATTTGAAAGCTTTAAAACATTTAAACAGTTGGCTGAACGACAAAGCGGACACAAAATTAAGTGCCTTCGTAGCGATAATGGCGGTGAGTACATATCGAAAACATTTTCTAATTTTTTGAGCGAGTGTGGAATAAAGCGGCAGCTAACTGTGCCATATACGCCGCAGCAGAATGGAGTTGCTGAGCGGGCGAACAGGACGCTCGTTGAAATGGCTAGATGCATGTTAGCTCAAAGCTCGCTTCATGAAAGCTTCTGGGCTGAAGCAATTGCAACTTCAGTGTATTTACGGAATCGTGCAGCAACTGCAGCGTTACAAAATGCAACACCTTTTGAAATATGGGCCAAAAAGAAACCAATAATTTCACACTTAAGAGTGTTTGGTTGTTTGGCCATTGCCATTGATAAAACTCAAAACAAGAAATTTCGTCCAAAGGGGAGAGAGCTAATAATGGTTGGCTATTCCGAGGTTTCAAAAGCGTATCGATTGTTCGACATGAAAGAAAAGAAAATTATTGTCAGTAGGGACGTGAGATTTTTTGAAAACAAATTTTTTGAATCTGATCCGGATGAATTAATTTCTTCGGATATCATAGAGTTAAATCCAAACTTTAATAGCAGTAATAATTCGCCGATTTTAAACGAAGTTGATGACGCCAAAGTCCCCGAAATTCCCGAAGGTGAAGATGACAGAGGTTTACAAGATCATACTGATGTTACTATTGATGAAAATAATGATGAAAGTTCAGCGGAGAACGAGAATTTTCCTGTAGTATATGGGCGAGGTCGTCCTAAAATCATTAGAACTGGCCAACGAGGCCGGCCACGTAAGGAACGTCATATTATTAATATTATACAAAATGAAGTAAGTATCCCTGAGACAGTCGAAGAAGCCTTAACCAGCGTAAATGCAAATGAATGGAAAGCATCTATGCAGAAGGAGCATGATGCTTTAATTAAAAATCGTACATGGGCGTTGGTAGATCTTCCAGCAGGAGAAAAGGTGGTTGGATGCAAATGGGTATTTACTTTAAAACGCAACGCCGATGGTAGTATCGCGCGATTTAAATCTAGGCTAGTAGCCAAGGGATACAGCCAACAATATGGAATAAATTTTAATGAAATATTTTCTCCAGTGGTACGTTATTCCTCTATCCGAATGATAGTGGCATTAGCTTGCGAATTTCAGTTACATCTGCATCAAATGGATATATCGAATGCATACCTTAACAGTGACCTTCACGATAATGTATTTATGAAACAACCAGAATTTTTTGTTAACAAAAGTTTTCCTAATCGCGTACTTAAATTGAATAAGGCTTTGTATGGCTTAAAGCAAAGCGGCCGCGAATGGAATATAAAATTGGACGGAGTTCTTAGAAATATTGGGTTTAAACCATCTGCAAGTGAGCCTTGCGTTTACACAAAAAATACAAACGGAAACTACAACATAATTGGGGTTTATGTAGACGATCTTTTAATAGCGTGTTCTAAACTGGCTGATTTAAATAATATTAAAGCTAAGTTATCGGATGCTTTTGAAGTAGTTGATGGTGGCAAAATTAAATTTTTTCTTGGAATGGAATTTGAGCGTGAAGGTGACACCGGACCCATCACTATTTGTCAGCGACAGTACATTAAAAATTTGCTCAAACGGTATGGAATAGAGAATTGTAGAACAGTAGCTACACCCCTCGATGCTGGATATCAAGTTAAATGTATTGAAGAGAAATGCAGTAAGGTTGATCAAACAGAATACCAATCATTAATTGGTGCATTAATGTTTTTAGCAATAACTACTCGACCTGATATTCTGCACTCAGTTTCCAAATTAGCACAACGAAATACAGATCCTCACGTCGAGCACAAAACAGGAGCAAAACATATATTGCGTTATTTAAGAGGATCGATGGATTTAAAAATTCATTACCATAAAACTGGAAAACCGATTCAATGTTTTGTAGATGCAGATTGGGGAGGAGATTCAACAGATAGGAAATCATATACAGGGTGTGCCCTTGTAGCTGCTGGAGCAGTCTTTTCATGGCAGTCTAAAAAGCAAAGCATTGTTGCACTTAGCAGCACGGAAGCTGAGTACGTCGCAATATCTACGGCGGCGAAGGAGGTAGTGTATGTTAAAAATTTGCTTCTAGAAATGGGATTTCCGCAACCAATTCCGATGATTATTAACAGCGACAATCTCAGCGCACAGCAATTAATACGAAATCCAACGTATCATGCTAGAAGCAAACATATTGACCTAAAATATCATCACATTAGAGATTTATATAAAAATAAAGAAATATCTTTGAATTATATAGGTACCAACGAAATGTTTGCTGATATTTTCACAAAAAAATTTACATAAAATTAAACATTGTAAATTTATGAAAGATATGGGTTTACATTAGTTTTGAGAAGGAGTGTTAAATATATAATATTTGTATGTGTTGAGAAGGAGTGTTAAATATATAATATTGTACCAACACAAATACTTGTTTATAAAACACTTTATCAATTTCGGTCTATAACGTTTTGCTAATTTGTATATGTATTTCGTTTAGAGAAAATTATTATCAAGTCTTCTATGAATTTTCATATATAATAAACGTTCTATGAAAATCGTGTGTCGTTTTTCAATTCAGATCCTCAATATATTAAAGCCAAACACATAAATTTTATCCAAACCGAAAAAACAACAATAGTACTAAATCATCGCGGCATACGGCGATTACGCTGACAGAATATGATCACAAAAAACTGTGTATATTAACGGCGTGATTGCTGAAAAAACAGAAAAAAAGGTGTGGCAAGGACGTGGGAAATGCTATTAACGTATTTTTATAAATTTTATGAATTTCAAGTTTGAAACATTGTAGGATAATCTTTTCAATCTTGCTAATGGATCCCTTGTGAGATCGTCATTTTGAGGATGAAAGGATGAGGATGAATGGACTCGATTATAGTCTATCGATATTTCAAAACAAACTATATTTTATTTTTTAAAAAAGTAATCTACCCAGTTGCGACATCAGTGTCCTCTCAGTGAATAAAGAATATATTTTTTAAGAGAGAAATCATCAAAAATGGGACTGTGATGGTTAACTCCATTCGATAATACGAAAATACACAAATATTTAAAAAAAAAACTAGAACAAACCAAAGCAGGCAACAAAATATTATAAAACCATAAGCAGACAAAAAATCACAAAAAATAAAAACTTTGCAGAAATGTTGCAGATTTTATGTTTTCCGTTTCGAATTTATATTTTCTCATAATGTTTCTCATAATTGTTTGGTGTCTATTTTCTTTTCCTGGTTATTTCTTTCCTTCCTCAGAATTTCCGCCACGTTTTAGTATTCTTTATAATCACTTAATTCTTACAAACGAACAAATTAATATTTTAAAGTGGTTTTGTTTCTTACAATTAATGTAATTACTATGCTCATGGCTATGTAATGACTTCATCACTTATAGAATTTAAATTAACTCCTCTCGAATATTTCTCGGAAATTCAAAATTTAAAAATTATATCAAAATTAGAAAAAATCGTATTGCTTTTAAAATTATTTCTGAGAACATAAACTAAATTCTAATTGTCATTTTTTGTTTTCTTATTCATTTCAAAATTGCCGACAGAATAAAAAAATATATAACCACAGATTAGAGCAAGATTAGAATACAAAGTAGTTCTTGTTAGTATTTTAGGGGTTTAGTAGAAATTTATTTTGATATTTTTAAAAGCGACGTAGCCGTTAGAAAATACGTTGGATTTTATTTTAAAAAACTACTTTTTTTAAAAAATCTACTGTAAAAAATTTTACAATTAATTAATTTATTAATTTATTAAAAATTAATTAATTTATTTAAAAAGTATTAAATGTTTTCACATTAAAAAAATACGCGTAAGTTTTCTTCTACTCGCAATTGCTTCTACAATAATTTTTCTAAAGATGATTAAAAAGCTCCCACTTTTTGAATCGAAAACGAAATCCTAACTTTTAATTTATTTAAAATTTAATTAAATTTCAGTTCAACACAACGTATTTATCATTATTTCGAATTTAATCTTGCTCTTTCTTTTTCACCTTTGTTAAATCTAGTTTTCGCTGCTTCCCTAAAATTCTTCTCACACCCATAAAAACATCTTATTTTAACGATAAACGATACTACTGTTTAAGAAGAATTAATAAAATTAGGTTATTTAAACAAAGAAGCAAAAAACTTTAGAAAAAAAAGGAAGAAAAATTTATAATAACACTTTAATTTCCTTCGATCTAACGAGAGCGAATGATAAAGATAATTTAAACTACTCAAATAAAAAAACAAACAAAAAATTTAAAACCAAAAAATACATTCCAAACCTTTAACCCGCCGAATACGAGCACGCGTAAGAAGAACAAGGAAAAACACAAATATAAAAATGGAAGGAAGAGTGAAAAGTAGGAAAACGTAGTAAAGTTTTATTTACACCTGAAGGAAGAAATATTTACACTTCAGCAAATATTCCTCACACCTTGCGGAAAAAAACAAAAACAAAGTAAAAAGAAATAATTCAAACATGGCACAAAGAAAACGACTTTCGAGCGGCTTGTTGGCTACGCCTGTAACGCCTGCTCAGTTTCTTGCCTTTACACGAATGGCGCTTCCCATATTTGTCGTAACCTATTCCTCCCTTCATTCCTCATTCTTCTCCTTCTCATCTACCTCCTGCCCCTCAAACTATCCGTCCCTTGCTTTTTCAGGGCTCAAACTAAAGCAAACAATTGCTTGAGTTAGAGCTTCCGTTGTTTAAGATTTTCCTTTTTTTTCTTGCCACCTATTTTTAAATTTCAATCCCTAAAGGCGGGTAAAATGCTAACGAAATCGAAAATGAATAGAACGAAAATGCAGAAGAATATTTGAGAAGAAAAAGCTCATAAATACCTTAAGAATTCGTTAAAAGTAAAAGGCGGGGAAATGGCAAGAAGAATAAAAGAAACCAAATATTACGAATATAATATTTTACAAAATTTATGTAAAGCATTCGAATTACGTAATAAAATCGCACAGAAAAAACTTTTGTAAAGTATTAATAAAATTGAATAGAAAATTTGAACAAATATATTCTGAATAAATTTTTAACGATCTCTTCTAATGTCATTCGGTGAAAACGAAAAGATCAAATGAAAAAATATTTAAAAAGTTTTCAATACTACATAGTTTCATAAAAACGTTATTCAGGAATTCAGTCATTCATTACAAAAACAAAATTCAAGGAATTTTAAAGCTCTTTTAGCAAAAGTTTATAAAAAATTTTACTTCTATAAATGAGTCGGTCAAAATCTAATGGAAGGCCTTTTAAAGAAGACCATTGAATGGCACACTAGAACTCTTTCATTCCAATTTCAGGATTCCCTTGCAGGGCGAAATTACACCGATTTTATTAAAATTTTATTTAAATTAAGAAGCTACTTATTATTCACAGTTTTTTATAAATACTAAATTGACAGGATTGGCTACTAGGGTTACATCTAAGGCAGCTTATTTGTACGATATTGTATTCCAGAATAAATCAGTAGAATAAATATTTCCCATTAAACAAAACCAATTTACAACCGGGTTATTCCGATGTAAGATTTTTAAGAAAAACCATCTGATGGCCCAACCCATATAGGGACCCATATAGTTCTTATATAAGATTCCAAATACAAATCTCACAGAGGGCCGCCATCATGTATTACCCAAATCGACGCAACCTCTAAAAATTAATGGCTTTTAATCAATTTAAAAATTTCAGTTCTCAATTAATCAGAATTCTATCAAATTCATCAAAAATTCCCCAAAAAACTTCCAGCAAAATATTCATTAAAATAAATTCTAAAACGTCATCATCACCATTATTATCAGCTTCACCCGGATGATGGTCATTGTCAATGTCATTGCTGTTCATCGACTTCATTAAATTAAAATTCACAAATTTTGTGACTTTATTTCAACACTCGCATCCATCAAAGTCGCAGCATATTATTATGATTTGTTTAAAAGTTATTAAATGTTTTCACATTAAAAATATACGTGTAATTTTTTTCTCCTCGTAATTGATTCTAGAATAATTTTTCAAAAAATTTTTAAAAACTCGCAATAGTCATCCATCCAAAAAAAGAAGGCGAGCCATAAAAAATTGTTTATACGCAAATACTAGAGGAAGATGTCACTAGGAATTATAATTGCTAAAATAATTACCCACCAACATACTCAAACATACACACGTACACATTCCAAACTCACACCCACAAAAATTCAAATTACGTATGCAACGTAAGAATACATTATACATTCGAAGAATTTTTAATGATTCAATTGTATTAATTTTTCCAGTCCATTTGAAAATGATCAACGATTTCTACGTAAAAAAAATCCGCTTAATATTTGCGGTTTTTGCTTGGTTTTGTTCATTTTAAAATATTTCTGCAAAATTATATAATTCGTTAGTTTATATTATTTTACTTGAAATTCATTTTGAACCATCGTTTATATAAATTTAATAGCTTTTCTGTTCCTGGTAGAAGATTATTTCTTTATTTTTACCTTTATTTAGTTTTGTTTGATTGCGTTCTTTCATAAATACATATTCTTTATAGATATAACTGTATTTTATAAATTTTACAGCAAACTCTTAATTTTATTTATGAATTTAAAATATTTTTCTGATTTTATGAACTGTTTCTTTAAATTTATTATATATTTATTATCTTTATATGATTTCATGTATTTTTAATTTTCTGGCAATTTTTTTAATACTTTACTAAATTTAATACAAAATGTTAAAGTTAATTAAAAAATATTCGTAATATTCTTTTTATTAATTAAAATTCTGAACAAATTTTTATGAGAATTGAAAATGGTTTCGGAGTTATCGCTTTTAATTAGAGAGATATTGTGAACAGCGATTTAATAAATATTTAGATTTGGGTTTAATAAAACTAATTAGCATAACCTAAAATTTTAAGGAAAAGATTATGTAACGCAACAACAGAACTTCTAGGCCCCAAGCTATCAAAAATTTACATTTTCTGGAGGCCCCTAAAAACTGAAAATAAATGAAACAGACTTTAAAGTAAATTTTCAGTCTTAAGAATAGTAGACGTCCAACTAAAAATTAGTTCCAATATCTTCATAAATTCTAAGAGACGCTTATTCTAAAAGACACTTTCACGTCTCTCCTCGTCTCCAGTCGCTTTTTAACTTTTTTACTCCAACTTTTCAACCTTTTGGAACAGTTGAAGGGTAACTCGAAAGAACCGTAACCAAAGGTAAAGGTGTTTCTAGGAATAGATGTAAAAACAAATTAAATTTAAATTTAAACTTGCAATTAAAAGCTTCTACAACTCTAAAAGTAATCAGAAGCAATTTATTAAAATAAATCACGAGGCAAAATAATTTATTTCCTTTTATTCTCAATGTCTTTTACTTTATTAATTTTGTTCGCTCTGTTACGTGCTTTTTTACGAATTATACTTTTTCCAATTTTTTCCTTCGTATGTCGTCTGACAGGCTAACAATTTTTTCAAATGCGTTGACATACTCTTAACGCTTTGTCACGACTCGTGACATTCCTTCAAAAGTCAATCAACTTTAACGTCATTGTACTTCTCGTTTTAGTTTATCTTATACTGACTTAATTTCGTTTTTGCTTTTTACATCAATTTATTGTTAATTTGTCATGGTTGTTGTTGTTGTTGCGTCGTCGGTGATTTAATAAATTCAACAAGGCATTGATCGTCGATCAACTAAGCGGTGCGATGCATAAATGAGAAAAGGCTTAACTTTTTTAATATCACGAGACTAAAACGAGTGACATACGAGTAAGACAGGCATGCAAGGAAAATTTTAAAAAACGCGAAGAAATGTAGGAGAGGCAAGGTGGAGGACGCCGACGAAGAAATATAAAAACGAAGAAGACTTAGATTTATGTGCTTTTGAACTGCCTATGCATACACGATAAATACCAGACGATAGAAAGGTGGGTGAGGTCGGTGGGGTGTAAGAGAGGTTGAGTACGGTGGAGTAATTGTAATCATTTACGCAGCGCAGGTGTTGCTGCAATGACGACGAACTGTCTGCTGAAGAAAAATTGATGATCAAGTCTTGATTATCTGCAGCAATAAAAAAAGGATTAAAAATTTGTAACGTGCTGCAATGCGAGAATCGTACCGTAAACACTTACATGGCAAAATAATTCTTGTAATATTAATTTCTATATTACATAAATATTTTGTTAAATTTTTTATCCTATATAAAAATGGGTTAAGGATCTCGACAGAGCTTTCGAAAATTTTTCGGAAAACTTCGGAACACAAAACAAATAAACTAGTCGGAAAAGTAAGAAATAAATCAATAATACTAAGCTATCTTTACGGTATACCCAATCAAATGTGAATTAAGTAAGCTGTAAAAAACGGCAAATTGCATGAGAGAACCAGTGAGTGATTAAGAAGAGAATACAAAAAAATGGAAGAACAGAAGGAGGAAAGGCAAAGGTTTGGCAAATAAATTCATTCGTTTTTTAAAAATTTAGTTTTTTGTTTGGTAAAATTAAAAAAAAGTTTTAGTAACTTACAATAAAATGTACAGTAAATAAAAAGCCGAATAAATTTATTTGTCAGAGTAACACAAAATTATGCAATCATTCCTCCCCTTCCCTTCAAACTCACGGATGCATTTCCAATGCCTTAAATGTGAAGTGTAATAACTCTTCGTTTATTTAATGGTTTTTTGGAAATAAATTCATATCATCAACAAAACTAAAAGCAGTCGCAGCAACAGCAAAAAAACAACGGTAACTTTTTATGTGCGTTAGAGAAATGTTTAAAATGTTTAAAGAAAATCACGAAATCGCGTCAGACTGCAATTACAGGAACAACCAAAAGAGCAAGAACAATAACAATATGAAAACAAACTCTGCCTGAGTGGCAAAAAGCAAAAAAGCAGCAAAGCGAAAAAACAAAAACTATCACAACAACGTGAACAGATACGGGAAATTCTCAGACAATTGGTCAGACTACTAATATTATTACTACTACTATTACTAATTTGTCTGCCGCTGTCACTATTATTACTATTAAAAAAGTAAACTACTACCAGTACTGCTACTAATAATACTACAACTACTACTACTATGACTACTACTACCATTACAACCACTGCTAATATATCTACTATAACTACCGCTTCTACTACTTCTACTACTTTTACTACTTCTACCCCTAAATACCTACCAATATCAGGAATAGAAACAATAATATTAAACAATTATATTCTAAATTATTCGACTTTTTAAAATGACAAATTCTTGGGATCATCTTTTTTCATGTTCTAAAAAACTTAGCAGACTTTGAAGCACCAAGAGGCAACACTACAACAACAACAGCAATAGCAACAATTTCGGCAAGAGTTCTGGAATAGAATTGAGTGTCGGTTTATTTATATTCCTCGACTTTATACCGGATTTATGGAATGAGTCTCGACAAAGTGATTTGTTAAGTGTAAACGCGTCGGTCAAAAATGTCACTTCACACAACATGATGTTGTGTGTAAATTATTGAAATATATTCAGTGCGGTACTAAATTTTAATTTCTCCAGAAAAAATGTCAATAATACTAAAAATGTGTTAATATTTCTTTTAACGCAAGCTTTTTTTATAATTTTCCTCTTGTTGTTGTTGATTTGTAGTTGTTGTTGTTGTATGCAAAAGTGTGCGGCATATAATTCCACAACATTCCACCATTCATCGACTTCACCGCGTGTAAGCCAAAGTAATAATTTCACAGATTTTTAGCTTGAAAACGTTTTTTCTTGTTTAAAATCAAATCTTTACTGATTTTTCTGCTGGTGCTGTCACTTTTCCAAAAGCCTACCACTCCCCCCCCACTTCTTCTTCTTCTTCTTTATCATATGAGTTGCAATTCTTACGGCAAGTAGTTTTAAATAGAACAAACGCCGGCAGATCAGAAAGACTAATCTTGGGCATGTAAGTCAGAAAGAGAAAGAACATAAACCACACAAACCAGCAGATTAAACTGAATTGGTTTTCAGTTACCAAAAAATCCAAAAAGTTACCAGAAAAAACCGACAACGAGAAGAAGAAAACATCGACAGCAAATTACATTAAATTTAATTAAAAGTCAAAAACCATAAAACCAACGTTAAATGAAAAAATAAAGAGAAAGGGAGAGAAGAACACAAAAAAGAGAAAAATAATGAAAATTATGAAGAAAACTTAAGATTGTTGACTTTTGTGCTTGCCTGCCTACTTGCTTGTTATTTGCTTTCAACTCTCAAGAAGATTCAATACAAATTCTTCCTCTTCTCGCTGCTCTTCTTCTTATTATTATCCAATTGCTCTTCCATTTCCAAAGGATGGTGAGTTACATCTAATAAATTATGTTAATTTGGAAAATTCTCTTGATGATTCTCTTGATTCAAGCAACTTTCATCAAGTCTCACAACTGAATCTTCCAACCCAATCACATTTTCCTTTGGAAATATTTATCCTTTTTCAATTCGTTAAATAAACTTTGTATCTTCCTCATCCTCTTGTCTCCCATCGCTCTATCTCTCTTCCATTATGTCTATCTCTCTTTCGCTCCCTCTCTCTCCCTCTATCTTTTCTTCTTGTTCCTCGTGCCTGCTTCTTAGTACTTTAATAGCATTAACAAGATTATTGCTCTCGCCATTGTTCTTGTCGGTGTTGTTGTTGTAGTTTTTGAAATGAAATCTTATTAAATCAAAATTTTAAGCCAACAGACAATCAGTAAATAATACACTTGAGAAGATGTTATGCTTATATATTTTTCGGTTTTATTCATTTTTAGTTCACTTTAAGGAATCTTCGCTGCGGGCGCTCTGAATCCTCTTCAATTTTGAAGGAAGTAATTGTTGTTTTTAATAATAATCAAAACCTTCTTAAGGAATTAGTATCCATTTCACCTTAAGGTTAATTATTTAAGGGCATTATTTTGCTAGAGTTTAGGAGATATACAACACACTCACATATATGCAGTTTTGTTCAATAAGAACGTGACGATATAGACTGAGATCTTCATGTAAAATTCGGCACTTCCAAACGATTGCCATTAATAGAACTAAACACAATCAAAATACCGTTTTTACCTCATATCTTGGTGTCATCAAAATTAAACGTATTATTGAAGAATGCGTTAGTATTGAGTTTCGGAATAGTTAGGTAGGTGCTTATTGGAAATTCTAATATAAATTGAAAGACAAAAGCAAAACCAATTCCCAAACCAATTGCCTTGACTAGGTCTGATTTAACCCACTCTTTCAACCCAATTTTACAACAAATCTGCATCAGTTTTGGAGATGTTACGTCAGCAATAGCGCCATGAACATGTCAGATGGTGTTTTACACATTTCCTTTTTTATCACAATTTTACATTTTCAAAAAGCAACCTCCTCGCTTTTGTACCAATTATCGAATTCATTTTCCTTAAGCTTCCAAAATCCTTTTTGGCCTTTCTTCAAATTATCTTCATGATTCTGCCAAAGTAACTTTTTTTAGAAAACCAATCAAACCCAATTGAATTGATCGCATAAATTGAAAATTGCACTGCAGTAAAAGTAATAAATTGCACTGCAACAGCAACAAAAACACATGAATGCACCAAATAAAAACGTCAGAAAAAAATAAACAAAATAAAGCAATCAAATCATGGCGTAGGAGTGACCAAAAATGCCAAAGCTTCAGCAGAACTCAAAAAGTTTAATTTATTTGAAAACACGAAGAATGACGCAACAGAAAACAATTATCCAAAAGAAAAAAATAAAAGTAACAATCATCCTGAAAATAAAAAAACAACAACAACAAGAGTCACCATAACAAAAACCATAAAATGTCAGAATTGCATAAACCAACGAACCAATTCGATTGAACAATTTTTGGTTGATGATTTGAAATAAATGTGGGTAAAGGCTAATAAAACAACAGAAAAACAAAGAAGACAACTTCATGAGGTTGGTCATAAAGAAATCTACAGTCTATCGAAAGACCATTTCAATGCAGTTCAATTAATTTCGACTGGTCATTCATCGAATACGGCTGAATCCTGAATATTAAACACCCAACTACTGAACCCCGAATAATGAACCCTAAGCCCTGAACCTCAAACCCAAAATCCTAAACAATTAATTTACACCACTGAAATCTGGAACCACTGGAACCACTCTGAACCCCGAAAATTTTATTCGAAGTAACATTTCTATTATTTATCATGAACTCGAAATGCTGTCAATGCGACAGACTACAATTGTATCTTTTTCAAAACAACAGCCAGTAGACGAGTGGATGTCACGCCGAAGAATGTGAAGATTGAGATATCCGAGCAAGCAACCCAGTTAGGGCAGAGGATTTATTGTTTTGAAAGGATTACTTTGAAAAATGCTTGAGAATATTTGATAATAAATATATTGTGGAAAACTATTAACTCGATACTTGATCGCACAAACCGAAATCGCAAAAGCCAGTACCGTTTAACTAAAAGTAATAACCATAAATTACAGCTAGTTAAATGAAATAAAGCATTAAACAAAATAAAACATTGATGATAAAAAAGATGATTCTGGTCATTCTCCTTTTTACGTAAATTTCTCTACATAATTATTTTCCATTTAAAAAGTTCAAAACTAGAATTAATATTGTAATCAATGTAAAAATTATACATTTATAACCTTTCAAACAGATATAAATAAATGTTTGTTAAAAGAGTTCAAGCGAATAAATCGATTTAGCCATGATTTTTTAAAAAAATTAAAAGTACATTTTAACTTTAGCGGAAAAATATTTAATAGAAATTCATCACACGTTCCTTTCTATTTGAAAGAAACTTTTCTTATTTTATTGATTTTGAAATCGTAGAAAAATTGATTGTAAATCTCACAAATCTCCTTTTCTTTTTCCACGTTTCGTTGTTTCTTCTTTTTTTTTATTCGCCAATTTATTTCTCCTGCATATATTTAAACCACACCCTGTGCAATATTGATGTTCCGCGGGTCTGAGTGTAAAAATACTAACCCTGTAGGAACTCAGCAACTTACAAATATATTCATAACTACTACAAAGCTGAGAAATTTGTAACTATACATCTAGTAATCAATAGATATTTGTTCAGGAATTAATAACCAAAAATCGGCTAATACTTGATTCATCCTTGACTCAGTGGTTGATGCGACTCAGTGACTCAGTGACTTAGTGACTAATACCATATTCTCTATCAATAACGAATCTCATCAATTATAAAATAATCGGACGTAAGCCATTGACAAATCGCTCACCAAAGAATGAAACGGTGAAGCTTCGTAAATCAGTGAGTTTTAACCCGTTATTCAGTAACTAATACCTCATATCCCTCAAATCAGTTCCTAACGCGTCTTACATCAGTGACTAATAATTTGTCAATCAATGAATAATCTCTAGTAATTCACTGACAAATCGCTAATTAATCATTGACTAATCTGTCATAAATCAGCGACTAATCTCTCGAAAATAACTGACATATCACTATTGAATCAGCGACTAACTAAGCATTAATTTCATGTGAATTTCAATTATTACTTATTATACATTAATTTACTCATGAATCACTCATAAATCAGAAAGTAATTATTGGATGAAATAAGAATGGTAATTTTCATACTAGTGTCTTTCTGAACGGAAGAATTGCATTAATTTCCTGCTGGGGCGACACACACACGCACATACAAACGCACACATTCAAAAAGAAGGAAAAAACCAAGACAATTCCAAATCCCAACGAGGCCAACGGCCATCAAAAACGATTCCGAAATGCCGATTTTTTTATTGAACTTCCAGTAGAGGTTTTTGCCAACGTTTCATTTCGACTCCGATTCATTTGCAACAAAAACAACAGCAAAGAGAAGAACAAAGACTTATTTCCTTTCTAAATATGCCCTACGCTCCCGAGGGTTAACCCTTTGTCACGGCTTTTAACTGCAGTCACAAGCTAGCGAGCCCCTTTGCAGTGACCCGTTAAAATATATATGTGCGTATGTTTGCGTTTGTGTGTTTGCATGCGTGGAGGAGGGGCGATGTAGGTAACAGGAGGAGACGTTGAAGCCAGAAATATTATTCGGCTAACATCAGGACATCAATAAATCGTTGTTGCTTTTGTTTTTATTTTCGATAGATGACAATAAATATAAGATAAATTCTTTTCTATATATTTTTCAATATGTAACACATTGAGAAATCTTTGAATTTTTAAAATTCTTTAAAATTTTTATTTTTTAAAAAACGTTTTTTAAGATAAATTAGAAAATATATAGAATCTACAGAATACAACAAAATTTTTTTAATTGAATTACTTTTTTTAATTTATTTTTCAAAGATTTCATTTTTCAAATCAGAGAAAAAATTTATCTCGTGATTTTAAAAAAAAATTACGAGAATGAAAGGAAAATAATAAAATTGGAGCCAATGAGAGAGAAAGAAAAACCATAAAGAAGACATATGGTTAACTTTCCTTAGGATAACATATAGTCAAATCTGTCTATTTAGCCGATAAATCCTTTTGCAGCAGCTTATTTGTCGTCCGGCAAATAAATATTGCCGGAGCAAGCGCCAATGACAAGGATAGCGAAAAGAGAAGCGGCAGGAAAGTGATAAGGACAGCGTCAGTGACACCAACACCAGCCTCAGCAGCAATAGCAACAGCCGGTGGCTAGCGTGGCCAACGTGGTCTATCGCATGGCACCCCAACCAGAACGAAGGATGAGGACCAACTAACCGTCACGTCAGATTAAGAAGTATGGAAGGGAAGAGGAATCAAAGGAAGGCAACATAAAAAGCAAAGCAAAAAAATGCGAGTCAATGATGGAAAAAAGTACATCAAATATATAAAGAGTGTCACAAAAGAATGAGAAAAGAGTGAGAGGATGACAACAATTTCGGCTCAAGCAGTGACAATTTTTGTCAGAGGACGTATGACAGAGGTCTCATCCACTAATTGAGAGGAAGAAAGAGAGAAATAAATGCGAAGAATAGATAGAAAAAATCGGTTTCTCACCCTCCGCCCCCAAACCACAAATTGCTGCGTAACTTTAAATAAAGTTACCAACAGCCCAAGCAACGAACAAAGGACAATTGTATGAATTTTTACTCTGTCTTCTCTAACGCTGGCTCAACACCTCTTTCAACTCTTAGCGTGCAAAGTATCCTTCAAGTATCCTTCATAGGATAAGCATTGAATTTTACATTAGTTTTAAATTGTGGATATTTATTTCTGTTTTTTCCGGACTATTTCGAAACACGAGGATGATTCTGGACGATCTGTCTGAAGTGCTCACACTTTTTTTGAACTTTAGAATTTTTCCAAAAACGCTATTCTCACTATTTTTATGATTTTTTTAATTTAAATTTGTTTTATTTTACTTTTATTAATTTTTTTTAGTTTTATCTGAGATCTGCTGGGCTTTTTTCACTTCCCTTTTCAAAATCGTTTTATTTGTTTCTTTTCTGCTTTTATCTATCACATTTTTTATTTATTTACCATTCGCTTTAGCTGCGATTTTTTGTTATTGTTGTTATTGTTGTTATTGTTGTTGTTGTTGTTGCATTCTATTGCATCCTTATTAGTATTAAATTGAACACTTTAAAACACCAAAAGCTCTGTCCGTCTCACTCTGTTTTATCCGCATAAACTCAATCCCTTCAAAAAAGCATTCCATTTGCATTTTCTAGCAGTAAAGATGACAAAGAAGAAGAAGAACCTAAAGAAGAAGAGGTTAAAGCATAAGAATTTCATGTAACTGACTCTTGGTCATCAAAACAACAGCAAATTGTTACGTTTTTCTTATCGCAATCCAAAATCTATCCAAAATCTATCGTTATCATTTCTCCCCGCCTTACCCCTTACGGACTACGAGCGGAACGATTGGGGGCTTTCCCTTCCTCCCAATCATTTCGCTCGTACTCCATTTGACACTTTCTGTTGTTTTTTTATTTGCTCTCGTCCTTTTTATGCTTGAGCAGGATCGTGTAGTTTTTATTCAAATTGTTTGAATGGCCATCAAGGATGTAATGCCTGATTCTGAGATTGCCTGAGATGGCTGATTGTGAGTGTGTGTATGTGTGTGTGTTTGGTTGTTTGTTTGTTTTCTTGGTGTCAGTATAGTCGTATTGATATCCTTGTGTTTATAAGGTATTATTTGGCCTTAAGTCCATAGGAAAACTTCTATCAATTTTGTTGGTGCCGTTGTTGTTGTTGTAGATTTTGTTTAGCTATTTTTTGCTGAATGTAAGATTTCATTTGTTCCTTGTTTATCATAAAGCCTCCTTGTATTTCTTTTGCTATTGTTTTAGAGATTTTTTCTTGTTTATCTTTTGTTTATTTTTTACGATTTTTTTAAGCCTCACTTTTCCGAAGCTTTACTTAAAATGACAAGATCTAATGCTGCTTGCTGCAACTTACTGAAGACCGTAAATCAGCATTAAATATTTGCTAGAAATTAATCTCTTTGTTGTTGTTGTTATTGTTGTTTTTGTGTATATTTTCGTTTACTTTCCGCTTCTTTTGGTCTTTGTCGAAACGCACAAATCTTTCTATTCATAGACACGAAACACATTTTTCTCTGATGACTTTTTCGTGTGCGTTCCTTTTTGTGCAGTTTTGTTTTGCACTTTCATTTCTTGGACCCAATTTTTCTATTATTACTTATGTTTATTAATATAAAACAACTTAAGTATTTTTTTCGAATCAGCTTAATTTAATTAAATATAGATTTAAAAAATTATAAAAAATCTTCAGCAAGAAAACATTTTTAAAAAATTTACAAGACCATTTAAAATTAATTTTCTAATAATAATATTGAATATTTTAAATCTTAGTAGATTTTTGCTTTTACTTAAAACTGCTAAAATATTCGTGTGCACAAACAAATCGACGAAAAATTACCATTTAATAATTTTTTTTCCGTAAAGAAAGTAATTTTTTTATGAAGAAAGTTTTATGAAAAACCAACTCAAAGAATTAAATGAAAGATTCTATCGAAAAAAGATAGTTTTCACTGAATTCTCGGGCTTCATGAAATTCATACTTCCTCTTTCCTCGAGCAGAGTTTCGAACGTTTTCCTCCCTCCCAGATCTTCCACTTCTCTCCCTCTATCTCTCTCTTTGATATACTCTCTTTTGTCCCTCTCTGTCTTTCTATCAATCCACCTTTAACGACAAGTTTACAGCTCTCAAAACGTATGTCAACCGTTAGAAATTTTTCAAACGGTTACGAAAATCTGCCAAAATATGGTGCTCACTTTTCGGCTGTGAAACGCACGTTGTGTGGAGAAGAAGAATACGAATAAAGCAGCTTGTTGACTTTCAATTAACACTTTACATCACAATTACATAGAATGACAAACGTATAATAATAAGCATCAATGCAAACGCGAAACACACATACACAATCATACGCACGCAAAAACTTGCGCAAGCACAAACAATTACATCTAACTTCATGCGATTAGCATATGAAATAACATTGATAAGCGTCATCGAAATAATGTAATTTTTGTTACAAAAACCAGAATATTATAGCCTTATCATGAATGGATATATATTTTTAGGGATCGATTTGAAATTCTTGCAAAGAAAATCTTTCATTTTCTATCTTTTTTATGTATTTAACAAACACCCATGCACATATCCATCATATATGTATACGTGTACATCGTGATATGTGTTAGTCATACGAAAAATCGTTCTTGGCTTTTAGTTTATTAGATTTCCTTCAGCTTCGTCTGCTTCGAAGCACTTTATAAATCTTAAAAGATTTGGCCCAAAGCCTCGACATAAAATGATGGACGAGGTGCAGAGAAAGAAAGACAGGGAGGGTAATGGTGAAAGAGAGTGATAGAAAGGGAGAGGTATACAAAATAATTGAACATTGCTCTTCTGCTGTTCAGCCGCAGGATAACCACAATAAGGACATATTTTTCACAATCGAACAAATAATCGTTTAAAGACGTTGCGAATGGCAACGACTGCAGTGCCACAACACCAACAACAACAACAGCACCAACAACAGTAAATCACTAATCACAGTAAGAACAACAAAAACAAATATCTGTGGCAACTCAATCGTTGGCATCAAAGAAAAGTATGAGGAATATTTAGCTGAAAACAACGAGCGAAAATTATATGAAGGACTCACCACGATGAAAAGGGACCTCGAAGTGATTGCAGATGTTATTGAATAACCTCAAGACTGATGATGAAGATGATGATGAGATTAAATTCTTGAGAAAGGTAAAGAAGAAGAGGAAGAAGACGTAGAAGAAGATATGCATTGAACGCCATGAAGGACCAAAGACCAATACTTTCAAAATTCTAACTAACTAAAAGGGTAGCCTTCATCCATCGAAGATCCTGATGAAAAACCTTCTTCGTCAATAAAGGACAAAATCAAAAATGTATGAAGACGACAACGATAACGATAAGTGACGAACAGAAAAATAAAGAACCACAAATTAGAAATATTGAAAGAATTAAAGAAACATTTCAATAAAAGTAGTGGAAATCGTGGTAAAGGAAAATCATTGAAAGGCGCGGAAGCAATGGACCAACGCAGCCAATAGATCAAATGGAATGATTATGAAGTAAATTGGAATCGCTGACAAAGACAAGAAAATGCTTAAAAGATGTGAGAAAAATTTGTGTAGGAGGGAGAAAGGGAAAGAGGATGTCTCCTGATGAAGTGGATATCCGTCAAACCGGAAGGGGTTAAACATGGCCAAATTCAAGGCCACGGAAAGCAATTTCTTCCCAGACGATGTAACTAAATAAAGGCTCTCTGCATCATTTGAAAGATAAGGAAAAGACGAAGCTCTTGAAGGTTGAAAGGAGTAAGAATAATTTTTGCTGCAGTGCCAAAATTTTCCTGTTTTAGCAGTACTCGTTGTTGTTGTTGTTCTGATTACACCGAATGATGACAATGATGGGTGGTGGTAGTAATGATGCTAGCAGTGATGGTGCTGCTGGGGATTGGTCTGGTAATATTCCTGCAAGCAATTCCCGAGCTGGTAGTGATGATTTTCGTTGTTATAGCGGTTGCTTTTGTTGTTCCTTAAGATTGGCATCTTCGCATTTATCCATTTATTTCAATTTTTCAATTTTTGTGGCCCCAGAGATGGTTAGAAATTTCTATCACAATCAAATGATCACAAAAACCTCTTAGGTTCTATGCGCCAACACACACACGCACATGTGCGTACATAAATAAATACATATTTCCGACACGACAGCATTCCTGAAATTCCATTTCATTGTCATTCCCATCATCATCTCCATCATCATCATCATCACCAACATTACTATTATCATCCACATTATGGTTACCATCAACAACCATCAAATCGATGGAGCAACAGCACCAACAGAGGACAACACGTCGCTCGTGCAGAACGATGTCTTCGTCATTTTGATAAACTTGTGATGAGATAAACTTGTGAAGAGAAGAGGAAGAGCATCAAGAAGGAGAAGATGGAGCTGAAGAGGAAGAAGAAGACGATTTACATATATTGTACCAAAAAAAGGACACAGAGCAAAAAAAGCGAAAAAGAAGAAGAAATTTGAGCAGAAAGGAGGATGAAAACGAATCGCAAGATGCCGTTTACTTTCTTGTATCCTCGAATAAGGAATTCTTCCCCCCCAATTTTCACTTTTTTTCTTATCTTTTGGTTGACAATGGAAATATTTATATTTGGATCAAAGATCAAAATGAATATTTTATTGGATGATGAATATACGAGCTACAATAACAACAACAGCAACATCAACAACAACAACAAGAACAACACGGGCAACAGTAAAAACATCAATAACCCTCGAGGAATGCCAAAAACGATAAAGCAAAAACCTTTGGAAATCATTTTCTTCTTCGTCTCATTCTCTACGATTTCTTCAACGGAAAAGAATTGTTACTTCTGCGAATCTGTTGTTGTGGCTTTTGTTATTTCATCTTCATTTGCATATCGCTTGATTTCCGAATAACTGGAAATCACTCAAAATCACTTGTGCATACTTTGCGGCGATGGAGCACTGACATTGAATTAAATCACTTAACTTTAAAATGAGCTTCATGATCGGATATAATGGATAAAACAACGATTCAAAATTCCAACATTGTAAAAATAATTTCAAACAAAAGTTAAAACAAAATTATGTACCCCTGGTAATTTTATGTAATTTTCTTTAGCGTATTTTTATAGAAATTTTAGAAACTTAGGAAATAATTAAAAATAATAAAAAAATAAATA
The DNA here is from genome assembly GCA_963966595.1 of Physocephala rufipes. Taxonomy (NCBI): domain Eukaryota; kingdom Metazoa; phylum Arthropoda; class Insecta; order Diptera; family Conopidae; genus Physocephala; species Physocephala rufipes. Next base: position 8,797,069 of record OZ016503.1, read on the forward strand.
TTAATCGCAATTCTATAAAAATATTTTAAAAATTATATTTTACATATTTGAAATTTAAAATTTTATAAAAAATAATAAACAAATCTCTTAAGGATAATTTTATGTCAAATTCTCACAAATTATTTTTATATCAATTAAAAAAATAAAAATGGAATAAAAGCAAATTAATGGCTTTAACACTAATTTTATTTAAATTTTAGAAATTAATCCCAACCAATTAACCAAATAATTACTTTTTATATAAATAAAAAAAAATAAAAAATAATAAAATGTTATACGTTTTATTTCTGTTTATTTTAATTCTATAACTAAAATTTCTCTATCAAAATTTTATTATTATTGCTTACCCTAAGATACTTTTTTATAAATTCTTTTTCTTTATTCTTAATAGAAAAATTTTAAAAGACTAAATACATTCCTCCAAAATCCAAAAAGACACAAATGAGAAAACAAAAAGGGAGAAATGGAAAACCGTTAAGGCTTTAAGGACAAAAGCTATAAATTCTAAAGCATAACGGATTAACGCGAAAGTCAAACCGCATCGAATCGTAAAATAAAGCGTCGGACGTCGGTATTAAAATAAAAGAACCACGACCATTGTTGTTGTTGTTGTAGTTGTTAGGCCACGGCTAGTGAGTAACCAAGAGGGCCACGTCAGTCATGTTGGTAACGAATGCTAACGAATTAAAGCCGCTGATGGAATGAGTCAATAAATAACGAATATAAAAAGAGAATTACAAGAAAATGATAACGTGGCTGGATACATGGATGGATGGACGGATGGATGGATGTCTGAATGGGTGAATGGATGAATCTAGTGGATAGCAAGGTTTTAGGAAGTAGGAGTGAAAGCAAGTGACACAATGGCAAAATGAATGAGAAAGTCGCAAAAACGATATATAAACGGTATTAAGTAGAAACCGAATAAAAATCGTACCAAGGAGTAGAAGAGAGCAAGCAAAGGGAAATAATTGAAAGGGAGGACTGAGGTAAGAATTGGAATAAGGCTCCCCAATTAGAGAGGATCACAAAAATTGATGCCTTCAGGGCAAAAAAAAAATAATTTTAAAACAGCTAAAACCAAGATTATCTAAATCTAAATAAAATTCTCCTTAAACTAAAACGCCTTTCCACCGAGGCTTTAAAGCATGAATTGTAATGCGCTTTAATAAGTTAACAAAGAAAAGTCATCATTGAACTATTAAAATCAAGCAGATCTTCAAGCAAACAGTTCTAAACCAAGACTCAAACAATTATGCTATTTATTTTGAAAATAAATTAAATGCAATTTTGATTAGTTTAAGTCATTTTTTCTCTGTGCTGAAATATTTTAAAGATATGACAAATTTATTTTATAGAAATTTATTTTGTTAAAATGGTTTTAAAAAAGTTTGTGTCTAAATTAAATGAAATTTTGAAAATAAGTACGGTTTAAGAAAATAATGTTTTATAATCTCAAATGAATTTTTGCCAAAATAAACATCATCATCTTTTAAGACAATAAATTAATATACTTATTCCGTAGTTCTGAACGTCTCGGGTCGTCTGATATTTCCGATTGCCTTTCAACTGTTTGATACTACTGTAGGCAACGTCTCGCACTATATAGCTACGTTAAACAGCTGAGAAGCAACTGGAAAGCCGACACGTGGCGAGGCGTTCGGAACTATGGGGATAAACGCATACTTTTTTTGTAAACTGGGTGTCATGCAGAACAAAATGCTATTTATTGATACTTTTATTGATGTCAATTCTCGCCTCGAAATCGGAAGTAGTGATAGTTATTAATTATTTATTAATTATTAGTTTAAAATAAATTTATTTAATGTTTATCAATAAAATTCTGTATTTCAATGTTATCAATATTTTTCATTGTATTCGCATGTTATTAAACAGCGATGTATAATATTTCACTGATACTACTTTTTACCAATTTCCTTTTTTCGATTTTTCGACTCGACTCGTTGACTCGTTGTCTAATATTTCTTTGTTTTGTCTAACACCGGATTGTTTTTCTCGTTCTATTTTTAACACTGGCGATAAAATAAATTTGCATATGAATTGAGAATTAAGACCATTCTCAATTTTACACATCGTCAGCGTCAAAGTTTTCGCTGTTAACCATCAGTGGCGCGTTCAGTTAAAAGAGTTGAGCTAAAACTAAAAATAACACAAATGTCTAAAGGACAACTCAAATGAAAAGAGTTCAGAACAATGAAAGAGTTCGCAAGAGTTGGTGAGAGTTTGGTAATGAAGACGGTGGTAGTATTGGTCATAGCATTAAAATGGCTTTGTTGGCGTTATTGTTGATTTTGTTTTTGTTTGTATTGTTGTTTGTTTGAACCCCTGGAGAAAGTACAAAAAATATTGATATTTTCTTTGTAAAAATTTAAATGAATTATCGAAGAAAAGTTTAAATAATTGTCGTAGAAAATCACAGAAAAATATTCACTACCGAAACCAACCAAACCTGAATCTCAAAAATTCACCACGGTAACTTCCTTTTATGCGATTTTAAATATTATCCCTCAACAGTTTGATACCAATCGTTTTGGTTAGTGCGATTTCTTTGCAAACCGCTTTCGTTGTTTTTATCTTTTTTCTTATTTCGTTTTGCAGTCAAACTTTACATAAATTTTGACACAAAAGTTAACAACGAAAATAATTCAATTAAAAGACTTTTCGCCACGGTATGCATGGACGGACAGGCGGACGCGCAGACAGACTACACAAAACAGCGAACAATTACACAATTTAAACACGAAAAATAACACACAATCATACACATATTCGCAAACACCCATACATTCACACACACTCGAAAACAAAAACAGAATGAGGAACCAAAACGCCAAGAGACATAGGAAAATAGAAGAACGGTTCGCGTTGGTTGGTGTGTTTGTTATAAGAGGTGGAAGAGTGGAGGATGGGGCGATTGTAGTGTATAGTTGGTTAAACTTACTGAAGAAGTAATTATGCATGTTTGTACGTGTGACAATCACTAACCCACCCCAGAATTAAGTAGGATGGACAATTCCGTACAAAAATGTCCTCGGGCAAAATAAAAACGACTACAAGCAACAACACCAACAACAGCAATTTTAAAAGTTTCTGTGATGGCAAGTGTAACCAAAAGAGTGCAATAGTGAGAGGCTTTGTCTATGTGTTTTTGTATATTTGTGTGCGGCTGAAAGTTTTATGTACGAACTAGAGGTTACAGAACCTCATTGTTATTCTTATTATTGTTAAATTTTGTTGTTGTAATTGCTGTTTGTTGTTGCTGTTTGTGTCTTCCCTATTGCCATATTCATTGTTTTTCAGTGGTCTTTGCTTGTTTGTTGTTTTTTTTTTGTTGGAAAGCCGCAAGTAGCTTTCGTTAGCTAGTGGAAATGCTAAACTTAGACACCAAGAGACTGTATTATAAATTAAACAGACACACACAAATTTACACAACCTAAATTCTATCGCACAAAAACTTTCCTTACTTACAGCAAAAAACTCGAAACATTACAAGAGACAACTTAAACTGCAAGAAAAGCGATAATAAACGATTTAACAAGCTCAGCGTTAACACATACGGACACACGCACACACACAAACATATACACATCCACGAGAGTGAGTGAGAGGGGCAGTCTATTGTCTTAAACCATTAAATAGCAAGCGCCTCAACACACCCAAAACTCACTAAAAGCGTATGTGTGACATTTCATCAATGATTCATAAATGACTAATTAAAAAAATCATACCACACTTTCTAGACTTTTTTGGAAGGAATAATACTTTTTTTAGCATGACTTCCAATATTTTTTTAATTTTTAATTTATTTCCCTTCTTTTCTATTCTTGCTTCCTTAAAAATTAATATTCTTAATATTAATAGGATAATTAATTAAACAATAAGATATTGTAACTTTTAGACTTACTTATTACTATTTCAACTTTTTTAACTTTTATTATCTTTTAAATCAAATCAAGAAAAAATTAACAAGAGTCAACGACTCTCTTTCTATCACTCACGCCTACCAAATCAATCCTGGCACGAGACGATCCTGGACAATCAAATATAAAAACACTCGCTCAACTATAACATACGACACACCCACATATACAATCATATGTCAAGCGTCATGCGACACATGTCACCGAATAAAAAAGAAACAACAATACCACCAACAACAAGCAACATGATAGTACTGAGGAGAAAAAATTTCGAAATTTATTTAAGCAAATTTGTAGCTGCCATTCGAAATTTCTCAACGAGCACCCGCTCTTCACCCTTCTTCATCATTACTTTCATCACCTCAATGAAATAACCCAACACTCAAAACCCTCTCCGTACCACCCCACCACCTCCCTACCAGCCGCGCTCATCATCAACAAATTTACTTAAACGAGCATAATTTTTTATGGCCCCCACTCTCCCCGACTTGAAATAACTTTGAATAAGTTTTGTACCTTTTGGTTACGCCCGTGACACGTAAGCGCGTGTGTTTATGCACGTGTATATGTGTGCATACATAAGTTTTGGTTCTTTTGAATTGTTCGACCCTCGACATAATTAAAGCACATTAATCACTCGCTGGTAGAGCACTCGTCTGAAATGTATATAGACGACAAGACCCTTCTCATGTGACAATTGGCGGCCTGCGTTATATAAAGTGATAAAATGACGACAGTGTTATTTGGAATGGCTGCCGTTGGCTTTTGTTGTTTTTGATTTTGTTTTTATTTCGATTAAACCGGCAAAAAAAGACACTTTTAAAAAGATATAAAAGAAATAAAAAAGAAATAAAAAATACGATAATTATCACAGATTTCGATAGCTGGCAACTCCTCTTTTTCTGTGTTAAGCGGTCTCACGAGTGCAATGGCTTATGGACGTTGAATTTAAGCAGTAAATCAGTCAAATTTTTTAAAATATTATCTATTAAAGTACTTTAAATAAACCGAATCGAAATTACAAACGTAAGGAAAGGAATATTCACTTTTCATAGTTTAAAAGTTTGAAGTCTCGCTTTTGCTCACTTATATGATCACTCGTTACAATACCATGCTCCAACAATGTTAGGCTGTATTGCTTTTGTTCCTCCGTCTGTATCGCATTAAAAGAGACGCTCCTACTCGTCTCCTTGAGAAACTCATCCTGTTAGGACTTAATTGTCCTGAACAATTTCTAAGTTGGAGAAAGGAAGCTCAAAGCAAAACATCAACTTCCCTCTCTGTCTCTATCTATTTGTCTCTACCCTTTTTCTTTGCTTAATCCTTTCAGATCAAAATTAAGGTAAAATTATTGCGTTATTGCCACAAACTCGTCTTCAGTTTCCCGTGAAGACGTTATCCTTACGGTCATTCCTTAACAGCTTATCGCATTATCCCTACTTCCGGCTACTCATTGCTTTCGTTCACCGCCCCTCCCCCCCTTTAACCATCACTTCCCTGTCAACTATCACGACATCCATTTTCTTTCTTTTCGTAAATGATTTAACTAAAATTGCATTTCCTTTCTTTTAAATGCTTGGCAAGTTTTCAAATAAACTTCTACTTCTTTCGCTTCGAGCTCATTAAAGAACTATAAAAACGACAACAACAACAACACCAAGGATATCAAGAAAGTCAAATCGTAAATGTTTCTTGCATTTTTATAGACAAAAACTTTATTACGAAATCACTTTTCAAAAACATTAAAACATTTACCTCAAAAGCAGACACCGAGACCCATTCGTAACCGTAAAAGAAATTTACAGAGTTGCCAAATACTCGGGCATACAATTGGCGACCAATTTACAAGTAAAAATTATATAAAAAAATAAAGAGAAGCATCTACGATATTCTTCGCCTTCCCATCCAAGACTTTTTTCGAACTATTTCTTTGTTACAAAGTTCTGATCCAAGCTAGTTGTTGTTTTTGTTCTAAGAGAAGAATACAAATTGTTGAGGATATTTTTTTGGAAATAAAATTAAAACATCAGAAAAAAAGAAGGAGATGCATAATAAAAACAAAAGGATACAGAAGACAAAAGGTGGTTGAAAGGAAAAGGGATGGCTGGCTGAAGAAATTATATCCGTTTTTAGTTCATTATGGGTTAAATAGATTTTCTTCTAATATCTACGATTTTTCTCTAATGTCTGCACAATCAGTCTTCATTTTTTTACGTTCCTTTCTTTCTCAATTATTTTACTAATTTTTACTCACTGAAAATTTATTTTCTTATGACATAACTAGACTCGGAACAGTATGGTCATTTTATTACTTTTTAATGTAAATGTTTTTAAGCAAATCTCCTTAGGGTTCTTCTTTAATGGCAGGACAGAAATTCAACACAAGTTCCTTTTTATGTGTTGCCTCGAATGTCTCACAAAAGTTGTAAAGACTACAAAACGGTAGTATGTTTCAGTGAAAGTGTCTTTTAATTGCAGTGACCAATCTAGTGCCCATAACGTTACGTCTCCATGGAAGCAAGAGCACACACATACCGGTCGAGAAAAATCAAGTGATCGGGCAGGAGACAGTAAAGCTCTTTGTAGCCCATTCGAATCTTTTGAAAAAGTTTTTCTCTCACAACCCATCTCACTATTTGTACTTAGCCCTTTTCTCCCTTTCCCTTATTTATTTCGTCACTTTAACCACTCTCTATCTCCCTCTCTCTACCTCTCTTTCACCATTTCCTCTTACTGCAGTTCTTTGCGCAATGCATGGCACGTAGACTCCTTACGGGTCATCAATAAAACAAATGACTAGAAAGGCACGCCGTAAGTGATTTTCTCTGATTCAGGTGACATTTTCGTCCTTTACTTTATTTATTTCCTCCTCACCTCCTTCGACCTTTCCGTTACGATTTGTCACTTCATACGGGCTTCCTTGTCTTTCTAACTTTTTGGACGAAATACAAACAATTACATATCTCCTCTCACCCTCCCTCTGACACTCTCTGAATATTTTGTTTCTCTCTTTTTCCTATTTACAAGTTCTTTCTCTATTTTTCCTTTTCTATTTTCATCACTTTTGTTTACTTTCTTTAGACTTTCTTTTTCCTGAATGTATTTTCCTACTCCTTTGAATGCTTTCATTTTCCATTCTTTTTTCTTTCTTTCTATTCCGCTGAATAAAGGAAGCAGATAAACAGAGAGAGGGAAAGAGAAGGTTCGATATGGCACAATTTTGTGCGTTTAAAAGCAACTAAAGAAATTTCAATTGAAATGAAATTGCTTTTAATTGGCAACTCTAACTCTTACGCCTTTCATCATTGCTTTTGATATCACTTGGTCGAAAACCAATTACATCCTTCACATGCTTTTAGTGATCGTTATTGTTATCTAGTGAACGTTGTTGTTGTTGCTGCTGTTGTTATTATTTCGCAATATTTTCGTTATTAGTTTGAAGTTTTTCTCTTTAAATGATATTTGAAACGTTAGAATTTTAAATTTTAGTATTAATTTTCTTTGTAAATGTTTTAGTTATTAATATTTTAGTTAAATTTGTTATGCACATATATTTATATCTTTATTATTATTTAGTGATAAATCTCTTTTTTCAGGGATACCATTCAACAATTTCTGGTTTTATTTATTTGTCCTTTTTGCAAAGAATTTCCGCTTTTTTCCTTTTTTTCCTTTTTTATTTATTTACTTTTTATTTTTATTTAATTTTTTTTGTCGCTTCTTTTCCTTAAATTTATTTTTCATTATTGCCTTCAGTCGACGAAGTAATGATGGTATGGAAGCAATGATGGGCTAAAGCGACAAAAAATGTCTGATAGGAGACAGTTTGACAGCACGTGACAAACAGTCGGCCTCAATTGTTCATTTGGGGGTTATTTTTTAAGAGATTTGTTAGCCTTTTTTCAATAGAAGACACAAAAATGATTGTTGGTCATACGATGGGATTTAATTTTTTGTGCTTTTTTTTGTCAAAAGTTTGAATTTTCTTTTATCAAATTTGTTCAACATCTTTGTGGTGCTTCCTTTGAAAGTTAAAAAATAAATAATTTACTTCTTGTATAAGAACTATAAAAAATATGGTAATTTGAGCTTCCTTGGATATTTTTAAAATCAAGTCTAAAACTTTCTTTCAGCGGTTTAAAATCCAGTCATAGTTTTATTAATAAATTCTGTTCTAGAACAAATATCATTGATATTAATATATAAAATAAAAATAAAAAACAAAAAAAAATCTGCAAATTCTGAAATCATATAAAATATTATAAATTTTTCCCGTAAATAAAAGTTTACCAATAAATATTTTAGTTTGGCAATACTGAAAGAATATTCTAAGACAAAATTGCAAAACTTCGTAGGCTCACTTTCTAACAAACCCGAAAAAACTAGAAAAAATAATATAATCTAAAATTATTTTTAAAATAAAATTAAAGGCATGAAGAAAAAAAAACGTTTTGAGAATTATTGAAAATAAAAGCTTAAAGGAAGCGTAACAAATCCTGCAAAAACATAAACCCGAAAAAAGCAACCTTCACATTTTTTAATATGCTTTGCTTAATTTTATTTAAAACTTACTTCAGGCCAAAAAGTTTAGCGCAAAGGGAACGTAGACAAAAAGGAAAAAATAATAAACAGATGAAAAACCGGAATGGAAGAAGAAGAAGAAGAAAATATTTGGGAGTGTAAGTAAAATGGTTTCAACGGCTGAGGTCTTCAAGATGTTTCAACATCATCATCATCATCACCATCATCATTATCGTCACCTACACCATCATTCCACCAACGTGCGTTAAGCATATTTTTCACGCATCGTTGAACTTTGCAAACTACAGCGGCAACCCTTTCTCTCGTTATCCGCTCCTTTCCACCGCCGTAATAGAAGGTCCGTTCTTACCAATTTCCACGACTTTCTTCCTTTCCCACCAATCGCCCCTTTTCTACAGATGACGGCCTATTGCTGTTGAAGGACTCTACTGCTACGCTTGAGACCGTTATTTTGCCCAGGTTTGTTGTTGCTATTACTACCACTACTTCTATTACATCAATTTTTGTTGTTGGAGAAACATCGGTTTCCGAGGCGTAAAAGTTTGAACGCTGTGCTGAAGTTGCAGAAATTCATCAGAAAGGATGAATAAAATTGAAAGGAATAATTTTTGTTGACAAAAAAAAGTTCGTTACGTTTTCAAATAACTATAGCGATGATGATAATAATCATGATGAAGTTGATGGAGGGAAGTTATTATCTGTTATTTATTATAATAATAAAGATAATTATTGGAAATAATGATAAGCTTTTCAGCGGCAAAGATAATGATGATAATGATAACCAAACGTTAATTTACATTAACTTAAATTTGAATATTTTGAAAAATCTTTCTTATTATTTTGCATCTTCAGGAATTTTATTAAGTAATTCTTATTTAATAAAATTAACATTGTTTTAAACAATCCTTGAATTTTCTGCCACCAAAATAAATCAACGCAAGCATATTTTTTACAATTAAAATTAAATCAACACAAGCATATATTTGAAAAATGAATTATTTCGAAACGAAATTGTTTTTATGCTGTTAAACGCTTCCAGTCATTCTTGATAATCGTTGATTCTCTACGTGCAATAGTAAACTGATTTTCTACGCATTCATTATCCAACGTCGCCAACCCATAGCACTTTCCTATATTTTGTTTGAACTCAGTAATAACTTGTTTCACACGAACAATAATGCTCATTGGTGCTGGATGGTTCCCGAATTTTTCTAGTAATTCTCCTCTCAATATGTTCGTATAAAACTCTGGCGGTGGATAAGTCACCAAATGACGTGCAGTTCCTCCCAATGAAAGGCCTAGGTTACCTAAAACCTATAATTAAAAATTCAGATAAGATGTACAAACTATATTTTTGATTACTTTCGGAATCTTGACCTTTTAATTTCCAATTTTCGAAATTCTTTTGGGTGCAATTTATGAATTGGTAACTAAATTCGGTCGGATTCCCACCTTGTGAAATCCACTTCAATTTGTTTAATTTTTGGAGCGGATCGCCTAACAATTTCTTTGACAAAAATTTTTGGACCGAACGAACTTATTTGCCAAATCTAGATTTAGAAAAAAATTTTAATTTGTTCACATAACACAAATTTAATTTGTCCACATCAATAATTTATTTAAAAAAATATATATTGTTATTAAACCACTCCCAATGTGTTCGCCCATTTATTTTTACTTACCGGCACGATAGCGGCCATCAGAAGAGCTATAATAGTCACGAAATTCATTATGAAATTTTTTATTCTTTCGTGATATTTCTATTCACAAAATATAAATTTCTAACTGAATTATTATTCTAACTTGCTGTCAAATGCTAGAATAACTAGCAGAACCCTTCCAGTTCTCTCTACCTCAGATTTTTAATTATGATCTTGGACTGAGATTTTGGCCTCATTTATATCGCATGGATGGGTTGGATATATCGCACTTATCACTTCAAAAGCTCGCGATGCCATAAAAATTTTTGATAATAACTTTTTCATTTCTTTACTTGCTGTCCGCTTTATTTTTTTATCTTCATAAAATTTCTAATTTTTCTCTAATGATACGATTTGAATCTATGTAATAACGTCCTGCTAAGACCGCATGCACCCAAGAGGTACGGTTTTGGAAAGTGTAGGGACGCCATAGATGGCTAAAAAACCAGCTTATCATGACATGAAAATGATATTTTTCAAATTTTTTTTTTTTGAAATTGGAACATATTCCAATTAAACCGCGTGCCATAATTATTACATGCAAACTATAAATGTGACATGCTATAAAGTCCCACAAGGACTATAAATAATTGAAGAGACGTACCGTACTGCAAAAATACTAGATGTATCTTTTTGAAGTATTGCGTTTAAATTATGTAAATTCATCGTCCATCCGTTGTCTGTTTTTTTCTGAAAAAAATACTAAAAATTATCGTTATTAATGTTCAACAATTTTTTGATTCAATTTGAAACTTTCACGACTGCGAGAAAAATCTCATAGTGTTATAGTAAAAAAATTGTTATACTGAAAAAAGGTGTCCTATAGAATGTTAATATCTAGACATCATTGGAAGTGTATTAAACGACAAATTTGCGAATTTAATGGATAAAGATTTTCGTCCAAAAATAACAAAATAATTTGATTCACACGTTTTCAAATATTCTTATTTAAATATTTCATTTTTTACTAATTTCTTTATTGAAAACAATTTTCAATAAGAACATAACAAAACTTTACCATAGTATAATCGGAGAAACTTTTTTTATTTATTAGTTGGTACAACTAAACGACCTGGAGAAGAAATATACACACACCATGTGTTTGCCTTATCTTATACATCACTATACAGCGCTATACCATCATTAGATATACTACTGTAAATACAGTTAAAATATAAATTACTTTTGAAATATCGGTCAGAAATTCAACAAAATTATGCAAACTTCGCGTGAGAGTATGAAGCAATATTAATTTACTATGCTCGTGGAATTTATTAATAAAAATTGGAGAGGTTATTTACTCAGCAACAACACAGTTTCTTCATCAAGTTCCACCACATTTTTCTGCGATGATATGCTAAATGATATAATATTTATAAAAATGGTAATATCAACAGCCTCATTTCGGCACCATGAAAATTCGAAAAATGTTTAAACAATAAATCATGACTTAACGAAATATATTTCATAAGCCATTTAACAATTTAATAGCAATTTTTTTAATTATTATTTTTAATAAAAGTTTATATAAAAAATCCAGTCATAAAACCAGAATAAATGATCGTGGCACTCTTACTATTGAACCACGTCATCTTTGGACTTCTTTAAAAAAAGTCGTGTTGATGATCAATTAGTTTAACTAGGGAAAGGGAGATGTAAAGGGGCGTGTTGTCGTGGTGGCTTTAAGGCAGAAATTTTTATAAAAGTTTTCTCGTCCAGGCCGGAATCAGCGTGCTTAGTTATTATACTGAGATAGTTTTTATGTTGTTATCTTTATGAGTATATTTTGTTGCAGCTATCTCTTGTTTAACGTATTATTTGTTTTAAACTTTTTCACCCACATTCTTCTTTTTAAATGAATTAATTTGTGTTGTAATCTTTTTTTGAAATATTAGTCGCACGAGTATTTGCCTAAATATCTGTATTTCCTAAACAAGTGACAACCACGAAATGTGGTTAAATTTATGATAATATGAATTAAAAAAGTAGTTACTATTTTTTAGGAAGCCCGAGCACGAAATTCGTCAAACAACGCGAATGCCAAGAACCGCTAAATCTGCTAATCTGGAGCGTATAAGGAAATGTTGATTTCCTTTAAAAATGGCACAAATATTCGCAGACTTCATTTTAATGTTTTTTTCAAAATGGTCCAAACATCCGCAGACTCAGTTTTTACGGTCTTGTAGAAAATATTCATGTCTGTTGTTAACGATAAAAAACACGCCCGTGGAAGCTTTGATAGTAGTTGAAACTTTAGCTTTTTTTCCCAAACATGCTTTTATCAATTATTATGCTTATTCACAACAAACTAGTATCCACTAATAAAATTTGTAGAGACCATTAAATTGTCTTTCCAATGGTATAAAACTCTTTGTATTTCAACGAAGATATACCAGTAGTATATTCATCTACTCAACATGAACTTCTGAAAAACAGCGTATTTTAATGTTCGAAAACATTTCACTTTATCGGCGTGTTTCTCAAAACTCTAACAAAAAAGAACTAAATGAAGCATAAAAGCATAGTTACTTACTACTTAATTAATAAAAACTTAATTCTCATTTCTACGTTTCATATTTTTGAGAAGTTTAATAAGGTTTGCTTAAACTATTTGTTTCAATTTTTTGAAATTTTTTCAACGGATTACAATAAAATAATATTGAAATCAAATTGCATCAATTTTCTTCAAGAGGATTAAAATGATGGATTATTTTCCAGTATTATTTCAATTTAATAGTATGTTCCCAATCAGTTTTATAAATCCTTTCCATCTGCAGGCAACACAATATTTTAATCGGCAACAATATTCGAAAATTCAATAAAAAGTTTCGAGATTGGCTTCAAATTATTTTCATTACCATAGAAATATTGAAAAAAATCCTTTGTAAAACCACGAACCTTACCCCCCCCCCCCCCGAAAGACATGAAGTTTCTTAACTAAACAATAGCGGATTACAGTTTTTTTCTTTTATATTCCAATGGATTCTTTCTTTTAACAATTCAATAAATCAAATCACCTGGACGATTGTATTCATCCTTTACCTAAGAGTCCTTCAACGAAAGGGTCAAAAGACATAAAAAAGGAGAAGAAGAAATAAATAAAGTATTTCATCTCGACTGAAAAACACGTAAGAGTCTGCGAGAACACATTTCTAGCATCCAGCAAGTCGATCCACGAAGAGAGCGGTTGAAAAAAGGGTATGATCCTACCCATATTTTATTTGTTGCTTAACAAATTGTTCGCTTTCAGTCGCCTTTAGTACATTTTTTTTGTTTTTTATTTGATTCTTTTGACTTTTGGTATTTGGTTTTTCAGTTAATAGTAGTTGTTGTTGCTGTTGTTTGGAGATTGAATTTGTTTTCGTTGCTTTGTCTTTGTCAAGGTCCCAAACAATACGTTAGTATTAAACTTTTATCCTTTATTATATCTCGTAGTTCCGCACGAGCTTTCTTTTGCTTGAACTTTTTTTCTATTTTGTGAATATTTCAATTGTGGTAGTTACTTTTGTTGTTGTTCTTGATGTTCATGTTTTTGAGGTCGTTGGCTTTTTTTTCGTCGGCTCAAATATCTAAAAATTATCTTAGTAAATTGCTTGATAATGATTGATTTATTGATAAATAATTGATGAAATGAAGCAATGGAATGCGTCATTACTTTTTAAAAGACTTGAAAAGGTTTCGGTAATCGATTTAAAGTTATTTACAATTGAATAATAGAGATAGAGAGCAAATAGAGATAAAAGGCAAATTTATTTTTAAGCCTTTTTTTATTTGCCTCGCTGGAAAACATAAAGTTCAACGAATTCAAAGAATGAAAAATAAATCGAGAAACCTTCTGGTGGCCCAACCATTATTGGGCTCTGATGTTGCGTTTGAATATTTTTTTAGTATGCTGTGACTATTTCAGGGCAGTAAAATTTTTTAATTTCGATTTTTTTTCTGTAATTCTCCTTTTTTCTTTTTTGGTAATATTTATTTTTTCTATTTTTTATTGATTTCATTTGTAAAGCATTAAATTTTTACAACTGATTGTCAATGCAAATGATCGCGGACATTGTTGTAACAATAATGGTAACAACAAAAACAACAATTTCCGCCGCAACAAATGTCTATCCCTAGAACACAGGAAAAAAGAGCAAATGTTTCCGTGCTTGTTTCTCTTTCTAATTTTTTTTTCTCTGTGGAGAGGAAGCATGTTTTGAAAAAACAGAAATAAAACCAAGCCCTTTTTTACCCCAGAGGAAAGCACAGACAAATGAGCCCAAATGTTTTTCTAACCGCATCTCAAGAGTGACATAAAATAAATGAAATCTCTGTGATATAAAATAAAATGTGTTCTAGATAGAGAATAAGAGAGAACGAGGGGCAGAGAATGAGAGTGGGAGGGGGCATAGGTGAGAAGGAGAATTTGAAAGAGAATTAAAAGCACTGACTATTACAATCACTATCTCTGTTTCCTCAATGACCACAAAAACCAGTATTTAAATGTGACAAGATTGACCAACCAGATTGAATGGATGGAAGGACATTCAGAGATAAAAAAAGCAGTTATATGGGAAAAATATATATTGTTGTATAGAAAAAACACTCGACAAAATCGATCAAAAAAATACAGACCACGCGATGAGAAATATAAACCAAAATTAAACAAATAAATTCTTAGTTTAAAACTATTTATATCATTCTGAAATTGCTTTAACGAATTTTCACGCCTATTCAACCTTCCCAATAACAACTATGTACTCGAAGAACTCTTAAAAGATCCTTCAATTTCAATCGACTTTAATAGTTTTTTCAAATTTAAATTGCAATTTAAATTGCCTTAAAATTATAAACTTTATTAATTCTAATTTAAAAATTAATCTCCAATTAAAATTATCAATCTATTCTAAAGACATTCGAAAAGGTAAACCTATATAAAAATATTCTATTTATATCTAATGAAAAAACCGCATTTAAGCCATTAATCCTAACTTCTTCCAAATAAAATTTAATATTTTAAGACTTTATAAAAAAGGTTTCCCTTCAAACGTTTTTCGTAAAGGGTTTCCATGTTAAAACGTCAATTTCAAAAATCCAAATACGAAATCCTAAAACCTATCAACAACCTATTTTAAAATACCTAGAGTCCTTTTGAGACGACAATTAACGGTCTGCCTAACTGAATCTTAACTAATCCTAACTAACTGAATCCTTTGCTAAAATTCTTTATCGAGCCTTTTTTGCAATTGTTTGACTCTGCACTGTGCTGATTTTAGAATGTTTTCTTTTCAGCAATTTAAGTATTGATTACCATTTTAATGTACGTAGCCTTTCCTCTTCAATACTCTAACGCATGGCTACCCGGACATGCTCCGTTCCCAGTCAATCATTTAGGAAGGGGTAACGCTTAAAAGCGTTATCAAGTATTTTGCAAATATTTTCCATTCCATTTGCATATTGATGATGATGATTATGATGGTTGTAATGATGCTTATGATGATGATGGTAATGGTGTTTATGATGAAGGTGATTGTGGAGATGATTATGACGATAATGGTGGAGATAATAGAAATGGAGACGTTGAAAAATGTTTAACGATAATGGCATAGATGCTTACGCTCTTGAAAATTGCATTAAATTCTTTAATGACAATTAGATTCATTTAAACAAACAATCTATCTGCTATAGAGGTTTACTATAAAGAGCATTTCTCATCTTCATTCTTCTCTACCGCACCTAAACATATAGAATTCCTCTTACTCCTACTTATCGCCTTCTACTCATTCTCCATCTCTTTCTCTAGCAAACACTTCAAAAAGTAATTAGCAAGCTGAAACAAGTGGTACATATTCCAGAAACGACATTATACGAGTTCTCATTAGGGCACTCCTAACTATTGAAGATGGAGTAAGGTGTCCTAACGGTGTCATATCGATACAATACTGCAGCGACCCCACAAAGAAGTATTACGCGTCTGCATGGTATTAATAAAAATATATTTTGATTGGTGGTTGCGATAATGGCGATGGAGATGATGATAAAAGCAACGAAGGTTGGTATTGGTGATGAAAATATCTTAAGGATAATGATCTGAACTCAATTGATTGATTTTTAAATGTGATTAAATTATGAAGTGTTGAAGTGTTAAGCATATAAAAAATATATAATAACTTGAAGAGGTTCACGCCTAGAACCAAAGAAGATTATTTTTATAAATGATTAAAGATTTTTTAACTTAACTTTTATACACTTTAATATAGTTACTTTTGAAGGACTTAAAAAGGATATAGGAATGAAAAAATAGATTTGAGTTAAAGGGACGACCTTTGAATAAGCCTCCTGAAGCGATTCTTCGCTGAAGAAGCTAATCCCAAATCCAGACATCCTTTCTGTAAAAATCACTTAGGCATTGGTAAAGCCTCCATTCTCATCCTTCTCTTGATTCTACTAATTTTAGATAATTGGAATGTTACCCATTATAATTCTAATTATATTTTCTTGCAAAAACCTTTTGGAAAATAATCCCCAAAGATAGATATCCTTCATGTAAATCTTCTCACAAACCCAACCCAAAGAAAGGCCGGAGTCCAAACGAACACTACGAAAGCACGAAAGTACGACATACCGTCATACATACGAATACATTTCTACGTTTTTTTTTTAAAAAACCCAACCCAGAAATATATTTTATTGTCCACCGAAAGGGAACACTTTTAATAAACTTAACTACAAGCTCTGCAAAACGAGTGGAGAAGATTTATAAACACTTAAATGAAGCTGTAAAGGATAACGGATGCTGCACTGCGGCAGCATTGAAATTACATTCAGTTTTATGAGAAACAGTAGAGGCAATAAAAAATGAACTTGAATCACGAAAAATTTTCAATGATAATAAAATCATTATAACTAGATATATTTATTAAGAAAGTATTGAGAGACTGATTTGAGAGAATTAATTGAAATTTTGAAAATTAAATACTAGAGGGGCCAATTGACTGATTGATTGCTTATCGGCAAGAGAAATAACGAGGTTTAATACTTTCCTTAATATTCAGTAATATCTTCAATAAAAATTTATAATACAAACAAATTAAATTCAAATAAAAATAAATATTATAAAACAAAAAAAATATTTCTTAAATAAGAAGGCTTTAATACCTTTAGTAATTTATGCTTTATTATAAAAATTTTCATTATAAATAAGCGGTATACATAAGTAATAAAAATAAATTAATTAAGCTTTATATTATTAAAATTATAAAAACTTACAAAAAACTTACAGAAATTTGTTTAATTCTGCAAAATATAACTTATAAATAATTTATAATAATTTTTTCATTTTATTATAAAACTTTTATTTTACAGAAAAGTAAACTCATAAAATATTATTTAACAAAATAATTAGAACTCAATTAATAACTTCACGACATAATTTGCTTTCTATCACTGTGGCCAAATACACAAAGTAAACCAATTGCGATTTGAAAATATTCAAGGAAATTCCTTGCGTAGACAAAGGAAATGATACTCCACGCAATTGTCTCTGCAACTCCGAGAGCAAAAATAAACTGAACAAGTAAGAACGTTATCTTCGGTCTAGCCGAAACTCATATGCCCTACAGCAGTAATATAAAAATGAATGCCTTAAATTGTAGAAGATGGTATATCGTATAATAGTCGATGGGTTCCGCTCTGATTTGCTATTGTCTGAGACGGTTATCCCGGTAATGAGATTTTATTTTCAAAACTACATAATAAACTAAGGAAAACCTGATAAATGCCCTGCTACTTTTGGATTTTTGTCTAAAAGTAGGCGTGTCAGTGAACCAGAGATTTTTGCCGTAAATGAATCACTAAACAGATTTCAAAACGACTACCCCATCGGAACCCCTGCAATCATAATTTCTGTTGTCGGTGGACGGACCGCGCCCATTTCTTTGGGAGACAATTTTTTCTTGGAATATTATTACGAGAATATAAAGTCAGCTTTATATCTGCCTATTAGGATTTCTAGAAACCAAGAAATACTTCTCTAAATATTTGAGAAGTGTAATTAACTACGAAAAGTAGGCGTGACGGTGGTCCGATTTTGCTCGTTTGGCTGTAATCGTGATTTCGGCGAACAGGCAAACAGAACAAAAGACAGATTAGGGAGAAAAAATATATATACTTCTTCAAACCTGCCACGCCTCCTCTAGTACGTTAACACGAAAGCACAAGGTGAATTCCTTGTGAATCCCTTGGTGAAAACAAGGTGACCCTATCCCTTCGGGAGTAGGGTGTAAGAACAAATGAAATTCCCTGGCAGAGACAGATGAGGGAGAATAGACAGGGAGTAAGAGATGGTGAAGCTTGGCTACGCACAAATAATACCAACAACAAGAACAAGTGTTTAATAAAACTATATTACTCTCTCACTCATGCATTTTCACTTAATATGTCTCCGTCTGGTTCCCTCTCTCTCTATCTCTCTGTCCACCTTTTCCTTCTCCTTCCCAATGCATCTGTTGAGAAGTTCGAAAAGATTGTCTAAAGTCGCCAACAAATAAGCATCTGGTTTGCATGTTTCATGACTGCGAGTGCAAAAATTGTATCCAAAGAATGAACGAATTGAAGTACAAACGAACGAACGAACGAAAGAACGAACAAACGAACGAGTGTGAGGAGTACAAATGAAAAAAATAATATTTTCACTTGCTCGACACTTCCGCTTCCGGAAGTTGAAAAATGTGCGGCCAGGCGCGAAGAATGTTAAGAACAAAACACAAAACGCAATAGTACAAAACTTGAACAACTGCAACAGATGCTGCCGTTGTTATTGCAGTTATTGTTGTTGTTGATATTTTTGTTGTTGTTGTTATTGTTACTGCTTGTTTTAAGCGAGCAATTAAGAGCGTATTTTTTGTTGTGGGAACAGGGAGACAAAGATCGAACAAGTTTTAAAAATTATACCAAGAGCTATGTCAAGAACAAGTACAAAAGACATAGATATGGCCTAGGGTCACTATCGGCTTCTTATGTGTGTTATCTCGTCAAAATGACAAATTCTTTTGACAGAGACACTTAGCCAAAATCCCCTAACCGTTTTATGAAATACTTCGGAATGTCTTTAAAGCTTTTATCACGAACAAAACTTTGAAGTGGTCTTAAACTCCAATCAAAATCTATGTAACCAATATTTACAAAAAATATCATTGACTCAAAGCATTAACGTTATAACTAATAAATCGAAATGCATTTAAAGCAGACAAGATTAGAACTCATTTAAAAAAGAAACTAACCGAATGGAACTTATTTAAAACTACGGTTTAATGATTGGAACCAATTCAAAACCAGAGCGCGATAGAGTGAAATGTATTTCAAACTAAAATAGGCACAAATTAAGATATTGAGTACAACGCATTCAACTCAAAAGTATTATACAACAGTTTAAAACTTGTGCAAAACTAAAGTGCCATGGAGTGGAACTTAATAAAACATAGTGTGAAATAGAGTGAAACCTATCTCAATGAGAATTGAGGTCTTTCAGAAATAGTGTAAAACTGAGCGGGTCCAGTTTGAAAAATAGTGGAATTCATTTAAAACTAGTGTGTTATAAAGTGTTATAAAGTGCAATTTATTCGAAAATTCTGTCAAATAGACTGAAATTCAATTCAATTGTAAATGCATTAGACGGGGAGTCATTTAAATAATGAGTATAATGATAATTTGGATATAGGTGTAAATCGGGTATAACTTGCTTGCTCTTGTTCTCAAAAATTAAGCAAAGATTTTTTCATTGGGGAGACTAGACCTTTTTTAAACACTATGGAAAGTATTAATGAAATAATATTTAAAAAACTTTTTAATAATTTAATGCAATATTAAATAAATTGTATACTTCCTAACATACTTCCCACCCACCCGCTACGCCTCTTCGAAACTACCACAACAAGAACCATGAGGGACATGTGCCAACGAAAAGAATAAAAAAATCAAATGTGGTTTAAATGCGTGAAATTGGACATTGGTCACTAACCACTGCCCGCCCATCCACTCCATTCCACCAACCACATTCTTGTTTCCAGCATCCGCCCACCATATGTTACAATTAAAAAATGGCTTCCTCGTGTCGGGATAATACAATAAATTTTAATTAACAATGATTAATTACGAATGTCAGACTGAACTGACGTGAATCGTGCTCTCGGCAACATGAAGGCGTGTGCAGGCGAGTTATAATTTTTTTTGAAAAAATCAAATATGCCGAGAAGGTGAAGCCCATTTATTATAAAATTTCATTTCAATTACATAAAGTATTTTTTTAATTTTCTTTTTTTTTTCTTGTGTTTTATAATTTATTTGAGGTGTTCATAATTATAAATTAATTTGTTTTAAGAACATATTTTGTTGATTTTGAAGGAATCATTTATGTGAAATATCTCAGAATATTCCTCTATTTTTTTTCTTGACATCTTATAGTTTTATTTTTATTATATTCCTTTATGTGTTTCTTTTAATTTTTTTTTTGCATAAAAAATGATTTTTCATTTCAAAATTAACCATTAAATAAATTCATAAGCTTTACCGAGTTCTGGATTACTTTTTCTGGACTTTTTTACTTGATCTTTTTTAATCCTAAATTTCAACCCTAAATAAAACGATCGCAAAATTCCGATAAAAGGTTTTTCGAATTGCAAATGTTTTTATTTGCAACGATTGTTGAATTTCTAACGCTTGTTTTAGAAACGAATTAACGACCAAATGACCAACGTGCAATTTCGTTGAACAACAAATTGTTGAAAAATTGAAAAAGCCACAATAGTTGTCTCTTTCTAACGGGTTTACAGATAACACTGATTTACTGATTTTTCTGGAAACAAAATTTCTATCGCAGGAGCACGGGTTGGTACTCGCTTAACGTTTTTAAAACAATAGTGTCGTTTGAGCTTGAAATTCAACAATTTCTATCCAAACAAGCCTTCTACAATAAAAAGCCGTGAAACCACAAGAACCTAACACTCATTTAATCGTTTATGTTTGATGCCAAGTTTCTAAAATAAAAGGACTTAGGAGAATAAAAAAGTAGACAGGTAATCGACCAATAATAACTGTTGTTTGTGATTCAACAATTCTTCGAAAATTTTCTGTTTCAATATTCTTTTTGTACCCTACACCTTTTGGGTAGATTATATTCATTTTTTTATTACATTTCTGGTATACCTACCACACGGTGGTAAGTATAGAAACGTATATATATTTAGTCGATATATACGTTTCCTCCTGAGTCGATTTAGCCATATCCGTCCATCCGTCTGTCTGTCTGTCTGGTTGTGGAGATCGCGATTGCATTCGAACGAAAGGAACTTGAAATTTGGCACGAATATTTATTGTCATCATGAGCAAAATAAGACCAGCGCCACGCCTACTTTTCATACTAAACTTACTTTTCTTAGACCCTTGGTTTTAGATTCCTGCGATAAATATTCAACCAAAAATTGTTTTCCAAAAAGTGGGTGTGACTCACCGACTGAGAAACTGAAACAGAAATCACGATTGCTAAGAAACCGGTGGGTTAATCATGTTCTAACTCGGAGGGGTATTCTCTCTCATCAATGGTTCCCTGATAGCAAAAAAAAAAACAAAACCTGCTCAATTCCACGCCTACTTTTATATAGTTTAACCGAAATAACCGACTCGGATGTTAGCACACCTCACAAAATGAGCGAGTATCGCCCACTGATTATTAGGGCCAAACTAAGGATTTATGATAGTAGGTGTGTATACGAGTGTAGGGTATAGGAGGAACGTAATTAGCGTTTTTATATTTTTCTTTTGATTTTTTATTTTAAATTTTTTTACTTTTCATTTTTTTTTTCGTAGCTCCTTAACTCTTTCTTATTTTTATTCCTTTCGTCTGAAGATTTATTGATTTGCTTTGACAGATTTACGAGTTTGAACACAATATTACTTCATTATTTTGTTCATGAGCATGCAATTAAAAAGCCCCAACTTCATTTTCAATTCAGTCAACAAGAAATTTAAAACCTATTTATTGCCAATTGAAAATGCGTAAAATATTTTTATGGTAAACAATAGTTGTTTTGTTGAAACGTAACGGGGTGCCAACAATATTTTTAAAAAAACGTTTTAAAAGAAATTGTAACAAATTTTATGCGTAATTTGATTGTTATGGGATTATGTTGATTTTTTTGAGTTTTGCTCTTTCATTTTTTCTTCTTCTTTAATTATTTTGTTTTGTATTTTATTTTTAACTTTTTTAATTTTTTCTTTTCCTTTTACATTTTTTGTTATAGATTTCTTTAGTTTTCCAAATTTCTTCCTGGACTTTTTATTTCAATGTATTTTTTTATTATTTTTTGCTTTATTATATTGTACAATTTTGTATCTTTTACATTAATAAAGTATTCCATATGCGTCCCTTGCGTTTAGTATTCACTTATAGTTATTTTATGCAAATCAATTTCAAAAATGTTTCTCCAATAAAAAAAAATATTTCTAAAATATCTTTTAAGCTTACAATTAGTTTTTAAATGTCTAACCCTTTTACTGGTTTCATTATTATCCATTAGAGTTTAATCTTAAGAAGAACAAGAGAATAAACACAAGACAAAACAATTTTTTGTGATTTATATTTAGTGTAAATTTGTTTGTTTTGCTTTTTAGAAAAGGCCGGTATTCTGAAGGTTAAGTATTGAACACATTTATTAAACATAAATAACATTTACCTTTCATCTTTATTTTTCATTCTATATCGTAAACTTCATAATTAAGATTCAGTAAATTCTTTCAAAGATTTCTTTTTATAATTTTAATAAGTATTTCTGTAGGGTGTTTTATTTTTTATTTTGTTTCCCTAATAAACCCTATACAGCTCGTATTCTTACAACACTGTGGGCCATTAGATAGATTTCTTGATCAATCGTCTGATTTTTGTTAAGCCTTTCAACATCATTAAAGTTTTATGTTTGAAGGATACCATAAAAATCACCAACAATGCGGATAATAATTTAAATGTTAAATGCAATATTGTCCGGGCCTTGACTAAGATAAAATCTAGAAATTGTAATTATTGGGTTTATCGAACGTTAAGTCAACTTCAGTGTCAAAAAAATTGTCAAAAAATGCGAAATTAAAAAAATGTATCAAGTAGCTTCAAAATCATTCCTTTAAAAAAACTCGACCGGAAATCTACAAAAGGCAAAAAAAGCCATCAATCGAAAGGCGGAGCCAATGCAATCCCGATACAATATTAATGCTGTTTCGGTGAAACGCATTTTAAAATGCAAGTCATTAACAGTCTTTATTTCGCGTGTTGATTAACAAAATAAAAATAATATCAAGGATTGAACGCAATAAATCAAATAAACGACAACGTGAAAGAGATCAAGAAAATTACCAAAATTAAAATCACAAAAACTACAACAAAGACACCGGTATCAACAGTAATGACTTATAGGCTTGCATTTCCAATTAAATAGAATTAAATCCTTATGTTTTATAAATTCTTAAAAATTTTAAATAGTCGATGAAAAATGAAAGTTTTAGGAAATCTGTGGGTGTCAAATTACTGTCAAATTCAGTTGTCACCGCGCCATCTCTTTGACAAAATACAAAACTTGCTTCTCTGTGGAAAACCAACAACAACAACAAAAACAACAACAACAACTAAAAGCAGCAATAACAACCAACAACAACAACAATATTAACAACAAGCCATTACAAGCATTAAAAATTTTCAACACGTTCAATCCATTGCGTGACGGAATCAAATCACGACGCGTTAAATGATCACGCATTCAATTAAACAATTCAATAAAATACTTATTGATTTCATTTCTATTCAAATCAGAAGAAAAATTTCAGTTTTATAAAAAACTAACAAAATTCAAAAATTGTATAAAATGCACTTAAAATGCATTGCATCGATCATCGATCAATAATTGATTTTCTTCTTCAAACAAACGGCCAACCACCTTCAAATTGTTTGAACTAAAAATGGATCCGTGACGTTAGACATCTGCAGCTATTGAGTTGCAACAACGTCTGAGGGTCACTGTCTGAAGGATAAATCCAGATGAGTCAAGCTCTAGAAAGATTAAAACAAAAAACATGAGGCTTGAAATTATAAAAATTCATCAAGGTAAAAATAGAATATTTTTAAAGTTACAAAAGAAACAACAATGAAAATTATTAAGACCACACATTATTTCAATAAAATCTGATACCACTAAAAAAACTTGCCCTCAAAAAATATTAATACATATCACAGTTTCCAATAACGAGATAACAATTTTGCGTTTCAATGCAAACAAATATTTGAGGGCCAATTAAGAACCACAGTATCGTGGAGTTAGATAACATTATTAACATTTCACTGTGGTAGCTTTTCACTTATAACCTACGTTTGAAATTTACAAAAAGGGACTAATAATGCCCACCAATATTTAGAATTTTATCCCTATTTTGACTACTAAAAATACTCACCACCTGATGGACTTTATATGCTATTTTGGTATTAGTTCAACTCCAAATATTCAACACTGCTTATTCCTGTACCAGTTGGAGAACTCATCAAATGAAATATCAGAAACTGCGCAGCCGTAAAACCTTCAGTCCCAAACATACGCAGAGCAAACTATTATATGGCGTTTCCAATAATTAAGTGAGATTTGTGGCAAGCTTTTATAAGGAAGTATTGACCCTTACCCTGGCAAAACTTGAACAAAACTTTAAAGTTACTCCCGCGAATTGCTGAAGATGTTTTAATTAACCTCTGTTACAGCTATGTTAGGCCCTTATTGAAATATTCCTGAATACTACTTACACAATGGTAAACCAAACACTACAATTTCCTTATTTATCTCGGTCCTCCTCAGGTTCTGTTTTCTTCTTTTTCTCCTCTTCTTTCTCGTATTATCTTCTATATTGTCTTTCTTTTTATTTACTTTGCTTTCGTCTAACTCACGTATATTTCCCCTTTTAGTAATTTCTAAATCTGATCAGGTTGACTTTCAGGTCTGCGGCGATTGACCGATAAGAAACCGATTACCTCCAGCATTTCGTCAGTAATTTCTTCACTACTTCCTTTTTTCTTTGGTACCTACCTTCCCTTTCTTTACGACCATCAAAAAAAAGAAATTTGCATTCTGATCATTAAAAATACTGACGCTATAAAACTTGCTCTTGCTCTCAATTTTTTTTTTTTTTTTTTTTTGTTATTTTGTTAACCGTTTTCTTGTAGTAAGCGTGATGAATCATCCATCGTCACATTAAAATATAATAAAAAACTACTGGCAACATATTTATAATGCACGTTGCAAAGCGTACTGACACCGATATTGACCTTAAATATCGTTGTATCGCGTGTAATAAAATGTGACAAGCGTTGATTAGTTTTCGATTTTTTCCTTTCGATTAATTTGTCCTTGGGAAATACGAAAGATAGTGAAGCCTTGATGGTTTATAAAATACTAATTCGAGGGTTGTTCGAAGTGAGATATATTTTCTTGCAACATCTCCGTTTTCGTAAGAAAATTTTGCTAATAATCCTTTCAAAAATTATATGAGTGACCATAGGATAAGTAATAAATACTATCAAGGCAACGAAGTTTCCAATAAGGGCTTAACATACATCTAACTAAATCCAATAAGAAAATTTTAGACGCCTCGATTGATCGAAACGCTTTCGAGCGTGAGCTGATTTAATCTTGACAATATACAAGTCGGGATCCTAAACAAAATTTCTGCATAATTCTCATTAATTTCGACGATAATATTGAATCGATTAATTTGAATTCTAAATTTAGGACTATTTTTACAAAAATTTAATGTTCAGTATTTAGTAATTTCGAAATGAAATACACCCATATTTTTCAAGACCAGCAAAACATTGAACCTGCTTGAGATCGTGTCATTACGCATTGTAAAAAATATTCCACAAGGGCCTCTCATTTTAATCCCCGAAATTGTTATGTGCCTGTTGGAAAGCCGATACATACGAATTCAAATTAAATAAAAGAGCCGAACATACATTTTTAAATTTTTATTTCTAATTTATTTTTTACAAATTTCTTTTTTACAAAATCTCTTTTCAGACACGTCTTAAATGAAATAATTACAATAATCAATTGATCGCTAGCAAATATAAAAATATATTTTGCAAAGGCAATAAATATAATAAAAAAGATAAATAAATCAATGATTAATACGATACAAAAGCATATATTGTTTGCTTTCTCATTTCCCAAAAATGAATGATTGTTCAAAAGAAAAGCCGCTTCATTGAAAAATCCATCGAAAACGAAAAGCATTTCAAAAGAAAAATTTAATTTATTCATTAAATAAAAATACAATGATTTGTTTAATTTTAAAAGACTAATCCACCTCACAGTCTGACAGTTTCGCCGTCTACCTGAGGGTCTGCCGATAAACCGAGAAACACACTACTGATTCAGGCTTGATTACGTCAAGGCTCTAAAAGACCAAGAAGAAAATAATAAGTATTTTTCTCAGAAAAAAAATACAAGTATGAATATAAATAATTAAAAATTGCAACATTTATGTCTATAAATAAAATTGGAAATAAATCAACTTACAAAAATTTCAAATTTTATAAATAATTCCAAACCAAAAATAGAAAATTTCTGAAGGAAGTGAGGAATTTTTTTAGTCTATGATGCAAGAGAGTCTTTGATACTTATCCTCCTCCTCATCGTATTTTAAGGAGGAATCGATCTTATCTCCTCTTTCTATTTCTTTTTATCGTTACTGCCGTTAATAGAGTTACAATTGCTGTTGTTTTGCTTTCGTTGTTGTTGTTGTTGTTATTTTAATATTACTACTGCCTCATGAAAGTCATCATTGTATTTATTGAAACTCGCCAAAAAGGGAGCGGAATGCACCTGCTGCTCTCTGTGCTATTAATTATTTTACTTCTACTTCTACTACTTCTTTCACTAATTTTTCTAGTACCTTTTCTACTACTACTTTTCAAAAGCCTTACGGTGGCTAAGGGGTGCCTTGTTGGGGGATAGGTATTAGCACGGATAAAAGCAGAACCCTACTTGCATGCTAAATAGAATACTGCCGACTGATCGTATTGTGTCATTTTATTCCGTTGAGCGGGCGGGCGTTAAATTTCTTTAAGACAATTTTTTTATTTATTTTTTCTTTCTTTTTTTATATTTTTATTTAGTAGTTTTTTAATGTTTCTTTGTTTTTATTCTTTTAAATCCTTTTTTTGGTAATTTTATTTGTTTGTCTTTGCATTTGTTTTTGTTAAAGTTTTTGTTAAAGCGTATGAATTCTGCTATGAATTTTTCGTATATAAATCTAACGACAAAAGTAGAAAAGATATCACTTCTTTGGTGGAAACATAACTGCCAGGTTTAGCTCTAGTTTTTATCGCAGCAACATTATCATCAATCATATCCTGCTTCGCAAAAGGATTGATATTTTTTGTGAAATTAGTTCTAAGCGCAATTTCTGGTATTCTTAAATCGAAAGTGTCCTATGCATTAATTCTCTGCGTTTTTCTTAAAAAAGTGTTATATTCATTTTGTGCCAAAAAAAGAGGAAAGAGAAATAGTTTGACGAATTGAAGGGAAAAGAGAGACATCCTGCAAGCAAGAAAGATGAAATTGAGTGCAGCAATTATTTCGGTTGTAATCCTTGGATTCATCACCAACAGCTCAACCTTACCAGCCAGAAAACGTATGTAAAATTAAAAAATATATTCGATCCCAAACGCTCTATTTTTTCGAATAGTCGTTTCGAGAAGTGTTTTAAAAAATATTGCTAAAATTCATTTTTTAATTCAATGCTTTCTATCGAAACAATCTACAAGTAATCCTTATGCAGAAAATGAAATTTCACCCCAAGAGAGGGCTCTTCATATCCTCTTCAAACTTCACACAAATACCAATAATTCCCTTTATTTCCTTCAAAGAATTCAATTAACACTTAATACCTTTTTTCAATTTTCCACGTTTTCAATGGAAAAAACAAAACGAATAAAAAGCCAAGCCAAATCAAAATTGGTTTTGATCCATCCACCTTTCTCCTAAAAACTCATGTCCTTTTTTGCCCATATTTATTACCTCAGTGTGTTTTACAGGAATGGTTTATGTCCATCAACAGCCGCAATGGCC
This sequence comes from Physocephala rufipes, assembly GCA_963966595.1. Classification (NCBI taxonomy): domain Eukaryota; kingdom Metazoa; phylum Arthropoda; class Insecta; order Diptera; family Conopidae; genus Physocephala; species Physocephala rufipes. The sequence continues at coordinate 8,825,386 of OZ016503.1, forward strand.
TCGTGTTGGTCCGCAGCGCATGATGTACGTTCAGTATGTCCAGCCATCTCACATTCATGCACGATCCACTCAAGCAGCAGCTGCTCTAGTTGCAGGAGATTCTGTTGCCACCGGTTCGTATTTAAATGGTAAGCTTTGGTCAGACAGTGACTGTAATTAGCGGTTCATTCCGTAGGTTAATTAAATACATCTCGAAAACTAACTCATTACAAATTATTCAGTAACAAATCAACACTGATTCAATTCAAATTCCACTCGAAATCAGTAAGATCTCAATAAAAATGTAACGCCTATTCATCACGAACCCAAACTAAACTAAATACGAATTCGATACGAACACAAAGTGAATCCAATGCGAGCTCAGTACGAATTCAATTCAAATACAAAACGACCAAACTAAGAATTCAATAAAGACCCAATAGAAGTCAATTCAATCGAACCTAAATGGAGTACTCAATACGTACTCAATACAAACTGAATAAGAAATGAACTCAAGAAGAACTCAAGAAGAACTCACTACGAATTCAGTACGACTTTAATTCGACCTCAGTACGAACTCTATGCGAATTCAATACAAACTCAAAACACGTTTAACAGATATTCAACACGTGCTCAATATTATCTCAATACAAACTCAACAAGAATGCAGTTCAAAATCAATACGCACTCAATACGAATTCACTATGAATTCATAACGAACTCAATACGAACTCAACGTGAGTTCAATCCGATCTCATTACGAATTCAACACGAAGTCAATATAAGTTCAATAAGTATTTAATACGAATTCATTACGAACTTAATATAAACTTAACAAAAATTCAATAAAGTCTCAATACAAATATATTACGAACTCAATACGAATACAATATTTTTTTCCAATATTTTTTAATTCCAAGATTGTGATCATTCAGAGGCTGATATTGCTGTTGCTGGTTCCGTCGGAACCAGTGTGCTGGAGCAAAAAGCAGAATCGCAATTAGGGCAAAATGGCGTAGCTAATCTGGAAAGTAGTGGTGGGCATAGTGCCCAGTCAGTGGCCGAAGCATATCCCGAAGAGAACGAGATCCATGTACAAGCAGATGAGATTCCTCTCGAGAACGTTCCCGCAGAATTTGTTGAAGCCGAAGCTAATGTAGCTGAAAATGAGAGTGGTTTCCAGGATTCATCGTTTGGAAGCTTTCTTCCAAAGGAAACATCTAAAGCACCCGGAGAATATTTTTCTGCGGGGACAGGCATTAATTTAGATCCCAATGCATCCGATACTGAAAATCAAACAGCTCTTGCGACCGAATCTGAAGCTGAAGCCGATATCTCGAAACCTGCTGAAGCGCAGGGCACCGATGATAGTTCCATCGCCGACGTTACCGCCGATTTTCCACCACCAGCTCCAATTAATCCAATCGCACCGAATCTTAAGTCGCCCGCCCAACCACCAAAACATTATCTACCTGCTCAGAAGAAAGTCTATGTAGAATTAGAACATCCTGCTGAAGACGATGCTGCTGAAGAAGCTGAAGAAAATGAGGAAGCTGATGCTTTTCAGTCCGTCAATGATGAGGTTAAAGAAGATGACGATAATTATGCTATCCCTCCTACACCAATAAATCCAGTACGCGTTCCGAATGCCCATCGACCCACCAAGAAAATCTACAGCAATAAACCTAAGAAAGCTAATCAAAATGTTCCTGCCGCCCAAACACCACGAGCACCAAAACCACTGCCCTCTGGTACTTTCTTCCCCGTTGATTTTGGTGGAGCCACTGGTGGTGCAATTGCTATTGCGAACTCCTTTAGCACCGGCGAAGGAGGTTCTGCCACAAGTCATGCCATTGCTTACGGAACTCCAGATATGCCGCGAGCTCGAGTTCGTTCTAGTCGATTACACTGAATTGATCGGTCGCGTTAGAATCTGTTCGAGATGCTTCAATATGCAGTTCGTTTAGGAACGATTTTGAACTTAAGTTAAAAATTTCGAAAAGACGATATTTAATTTATAAGAATTTCTAAAACGAAGAAAACTGGAAAATAAATATTAGAATTTTTAAAAAATTTTATTTAAACTCATTCGCAAAATAATTCGCAAACCGAAATATTTTAAAAATAGACGCTTGTACCAGCATATGTTGGCTTTCAACACTACGTTTCTTCTTCGTCTTTGCTTTCTTACTTTAGGAAAGACAAAAAACGCTTCAGAAATAATGCATAAATATTCCCATCATCTCTTCTTAATAAAATACTTTACAAAAACTGCTTTTTATTCATTCATTTATTCATATATTGTTTATATATTTGTGGCAAATATTCTGATGTATATATATATATATATATATATATATATATATATATATATATATATATATATATATATATATATATATATATATATATATATATATATATATATATATATATATATATATATATATATATATATATATATATATATATATATATATATATATATATATATATATTTTTAGTTGTTTACAGTGTTGAAATAAAACCATAAATTTTTAGAAACCCCAGAAAGAATACTAGAAAACGCGGAACACAAAATAGTTTCAAAACTTCATAGAAATAAAAGAGGAAAACTTAAAACTTAGTGTCATTTTCGTCTACTGTTTATAACCCTGTCTGTTATGCAGAATTCTGTTTTTAAAAAGGGAAAGAGGCTGAGCTGCAAGCTTTTGCTGCTGAGCTTTTTTATAAAGATTAAGCTTGACTTTAATTAATTGTTAACTTAATTAATTTTATTTGCAATCAAAAATTAACAAATATTTTTGTTTTGCTTTTACTTTTACTTTTTATGATGTCAAGCGGTTTGATTATCTTTTCATATTTTTATTATGTTACCTTTCGTGTTTACTTTAGGTTACCCAAACGAAAAACTTTTTCCATTAATTTGTCTTAAAATTTAATAAAATTAAAGAAAAAAGCGATCGAAAATGAGAAAATATAAACAAACAATTAATCATCTTTACAAACAACTCAATCGTCTCTAACAAAATTATCAATAGCCACCATATTTATCCTGTAACGTTGACATCACATCGCTGGCAATAGAGCTCAAACGTCCTGCAACTTTAGTAACGCCCTGACGTACACTCTCCTTTAGATCATCCAACTCGGGCGCTTGAAAATTAACCGCTGTATTATAACCTAACAATAAATAAATACAATTTGTTGAGTAAATATAAGATAGTAGCATGCATTGCTTTGCACATCCCCACCTTTACTACGTTGCGTGGTCAGATTGCTGCCATCATTAAAATAATCCGCTGATGAAATGCTATTTGAACCTTGAAAACGTGACAAATTAGAGCTAACATCCGCATCAGCCGCCTGCTGATTACCAAAATATTGCTCTGAACCGAAACCTTTAGCGCTACCAAATTTCTTTTGTGCCATATTATCATCATCGCAGTTTTGCTTCCCACCGTCACGGTTACCAGCACTGCCACCGGCTGCATTACTGCGGCGTGTAGTTGAGGAATCGCCAAAAGAGTTCGTTGTTTTCAGTGCCGAATCACCACCACCACCACCAAACATTGATGTCACATTGGAATGTTGAGAATTAATAGGTTCAATCGTTTCGAAACCCATTATATCCAATTCATGCTTATCGACTTTCGAAGTTGAACTCGTATATAAACTACTGCCACTATTATTACCGCTATACATAGTCGGTGAGTAATCATTAAAAAAGCTATCAGAGTCGAAAAATGCAGCAACCTTTGCTTGTTGTGATGAAGCACTTTGTGATTTAGTTGCTTGTGTCTGAGGTATAGTTTCCATATCACTTAAAGCTGAATGTGAAACATCAGAACTGTAATATGAAATGATCATCATTAAAAGTATTTAATTTCATTGAAAATATAAACGAACCCGCGTAAATTGAAACCCATGCCTAAGCGTTCCATTTGTTTTGCTTTAATAGGATCGACTGTCTTTAATTTTGCCTCTTCGCGGCTCTTCTGCAACGAAAGATTCTGATAGGCCAGACGTACACTGGCAACCGTTTCTTGCTCTTCTTCGACAGTTAATGTTTTCTCAGGAAATACAGTGGCATTCGAATCCTTACATTGATTAGCCAACGTGGCACGCTGTTCAATCTCTGCAAAATTAGTTTTAACTTTGGTGGCTCCTAAACCGCCAGTTTTACGTGCTCCCAACTAAAAAAAAGTTATAAGTAAATAATAATTTTTTTAATATTTGTTTTTTTCTTAATAAACTCACTCCTGATTTTTTCGGTTGTATTTTGCGCACGCCTATGGATGATGTTATGGGCGTTGATGGCAGCGTAGAAGTTAACAAGTCAACGCTGGGTGCATCGGTGGTTAATTTTTCACCAGATGAAGGCATTTTAGGCTTGGGTGTTAAATCCAACTGCAAGAAAGCAGAAGTATTAATTATTAAATTTCCATAGTTTAATAAAAATAGAGAATATATAATCAAAGAAATTAATAGATAACAAAACAATATATAATTAAAGCAAACCCAGAAGAAAAATTGGAAATATATAATGAACCAATGAAATTATCTCACCTTATTTGCTAAACCCAATTCGGGATTATTATTTTCAAAACGAATATCGTTATGGTTATCATTTTCGCACTGAGAAAAGAAATCCTCTTCTTCTTGAGCTTTAAATTCATTCTCGTTACCTTCAATTTTTTCCGATTGCCCCAAATGAAGCTGCCAAAGTGAAGATCAAAAGCATTACGAAAAATAAAATACATAAATAGAAAACAAACAAATAAATAAAACAATACAAGCAATATAAAATTCAAATATGAGCAAATCTAAAATCAAATCAAAGAACAAAACATCTCTTAAATTTCATCAAATAAACATGAAAAGCTAAACTTAATAAATGATCATTCAACATAATCGTTCAAGATTCAATACAATTCAATTGAACATAATCGTTCAAGGTTCAACTTTACCTTCGTTCCATGTACTTTCATACCCTGTTGAGCCTGATGGGCAAGTTTATCGCGATACAATTGCGCTGCACGCGAATTGTATTTCTGCTGTGCATCGGTAGTGACGCAATTGTGTTGACGAAAGAATTGAGCTGCGTTCGCATTACCGCCTAATTGCATCTGACGCAATTGTTGCCATGTCCAATTTGTGTCCAAGTTTGTTGATCGCACAAACGTCAAATGTACTCCCAAACTACGATGTATGGCAGAACAGTCGATGCAAATGAAGACACCATAAGTAACAGAGGACCAGGTGGGTGCTTTGGCAGAGCAATCAAAGCACGACTGAAAAAATCAAAATTTTAAAGTCAATAGCGGAAAGCGACCTTAATACAACTATATTATCTTGTTTCCAACTCCCCCTTCACAATTTGAACCGTATAATAAACTTTCTTTGGACAGTGCTTACAGCCCACCACCATTGGCCCATTTTACCTTATTCGCTGGCTGAGCTCTTAAGCGGTTAAAGACAGCTTCAATTTCCTCTTTAGTCGGCCCTGCTCCTGAATTTGACATATTTATATAATGAGAGCTCCGACAATTTTTCACAGATTAACGCAATATACTACAAGCAATTGCTCTTCCAAACGAATTTTTGAATAGTTGAACCCAATCTTTACTTGCTTCACTTTGGTTTCAAAACTTTACAGGCACCATATACGTTTTTCTTCTTTACCCCAAAACTATACTTTTTGCTCAAATTAATAACTATAAATTTTTGATAAATTTCTCTTTAATTCCTAGTCATTCAATCAACCAATCCATCATCTCGTGAAGAAATTTGACGTGTTGTTTCCAGCCATACACTCTTCCAATACATTATTCCACGTTTCTCATATGCCAACAGAATTGTCAAATTCCGCCAAGTGCTGCCAAGTTTGGCTGTTGAAGTTTTCGAAACTGCTTCGAAAAATTATTTCGGTGACGTCGGCGTTGTCTCAACGAAAATAGAGGGGTGTACTTATTTTCAAGGCATTTAAAAATTTACATTTATGGCCTTTAAAAAAAAGTGAAAATATTTAAAAAATCGTAAAACATAAAATACTCTTGTGAATTCGTGAACTTTCGCGAAGGCGACGTGTGCCGCCTGAAAACGCAATAACGACACCGCCATAGAGATCATAACAAATACATTAGGAACATGCCAGCTGATTCTAGAACCATCAATGCTAATGGCTCTGGGGTATAAATACGGCGGTAGCGGCGACAGCTGTTAATTCGTATCTGACAATTGGAGTGAACACATCGTGAGATTACAAAGCGAAGTACATTATTTAAGTGGTGTGAAATAGAAAGTACTACATTTTGAAATAAAAGTAACAAATAAACTTAGACTAAAAGTAACAGCAAATTTAATTGTTTTATTAAATTATTCACAGTCCAGTCATCGAACCTGAAATATTCACATGGGAAATTTCAAGTAACGTAACAATTGGTATCAGAAGTGGGATTGTCTAATTGACATTGATTGAATAATCTCGTTCTATGGTCAAATTTGCTGAATTAAGAATTCCAGAATTAAGAGAAGAGTTGGAGGCTCGTAGATTGCCTATAACAAGTCAGAAGGCAGATTTGCAAGCACGTTTGCGTGAAGCAATGAAAAGTGCCGGTATTGATGCAACAGGAGCATCATCGAAAGTCGAAGAGCAGCTGCCGGAGCCACAACGTGGTCAAGCGATCGACATGAACCTGCTCTTGGCAGCAAATGCGCAGCAGTCCCTACACATGGAGGAGCAAATAAAAAGTAACACCTCACAATTACAGCAGCAGCTATCGCGGATTGAAGGGAACTCAGCGCAGCTGCAGGCAAGACAGGATAAAATGGAAGATCAACTACAGCAATTAGAATCAAAAGTTATGCGTCTTGACAGAAAATGGCGTTCAGTGGGCCAGTCACAGCTATCAGTCCAACGAAATTAAAGGCTCCAACCTTTGACGGAACGATACCATTCAAAATTTTCAAGATGCAGTTTAAAATCACAGCACAGCCAATCACTGGAGCACGACAGATAAAGTAGCAGCCTTAGTGGTCTTTATCAAAGGATCTGCGACAGAAGTTTTACAGACGGTTTCTGAGGATGAAAAGGGAAACTATAACGCAATAATGGCATCCCTTAAGCGTCGATATAGCAGTGACCATAAGAAAACAGTTTTGCGGATGGAATTATTACATCACAGACCAACAAAAGAAGAATTGGCTTCAAGAAATCCGTCGGAACAGGCATACTGGATGCAATTGGATAGCTTAAAGCTAATAAATGGAGTATTCCATCGAACGTGGGAAAGCAAGGGTGTAAGATTTTGCATAATACAAAAATTTCGACTATCCTGTTAAAGCCAGCGTCGCAGTCTTTCCATTCGTTTCGTTTTCATTATAAGACCCTAAGTATTTTATGCAACCGAGGGATCGTATATGTCACCTGCTGTGTGTTTATGTGCATGAGAGGAACGAAATTTTTTCGAGGCTGCCTTGACTATTCATAAAAAATATTCTTCGATTAATCGTTGTGAAAGCAATGATTATAAGACAAAGCAGCTTGAAGAACAATTAACAGCAGCAGTAAAACAGTTTGAAAACAAATACAAAAACGGCGATCGCAGTAATTGTAAAATATAGAGAAGCGCAATTTAGCACAAGCGTGTTCGTCGGTTTTTACGTGACGAATTCTCTTGAGCACAATTTGCAAAGCGTTTCCTTCAAAAGCCAAATACCAAACGTATAATGCTATAAAATATCGAGAAACAATAGAAATTGAAAAGCAAAAATTGAATTTTTTAAAATTTACGATTGTAATTTGCTTTTGTGTTTTGGTTTTTCATCGGGCAAGCGATCTACAAAGGTAAGAAACCACAAATATAGGAAAGATATATACGCCATATATGGTGAGAATGTAATTTACTTTCCAAATTAGAAAACCTTACATTTATTCTCAGCTTGCAGAAATAAAATTGATTGAAATATAATGTCATTTCGATTAATAAAACAAACGCAATCAATTTGACCTTTTAATTTATATTTCTCTTTGTTTTCGCTTTTATTTATGTATTTATAATTTTGACTTCTTGATATTGCCATTTGACAAAACAGGGTGGGCGGGAGAACAGATTCTCAGGTAACGTCATTCCGTAGTTCGTATGGATTGGTAAAACTGCAGTTATTTTCCTTATTTCTAATTCTTTCTTTCTATCTCCCTCTTTTAGATAGACGCTCTGTGGGGCTGGGCTTCTACTCCGCTGCGTCTGGCGGCACCGAGAATGGTTGATCCGCTGCTAGGCGGAGGTGCTACCGATAGACCGCCTTCACCGGCGCGTCTATCACACACCTCCGAGAAACACCCAAAAGTGACATTATCTGAGCTCAATATGCTAAGGCGCCATCGTGAATTATGTGATGTTGTCCTCAATGTTGGTGGACGTAAAATATTTGCACATCGTGTCATTTTGTCGGCATGTAGTCCATATTTTCGAGCAATGTTCACCGGTGAACTGGAAGAGTCTCGTCAAACAGAGGTCACCATACGTGATATTGATGAAACAGCTATGGAATTGTTAATTGATTTCTGCTATACCGCGCACATCATAGTCGAGGAGTCGAATGTTCAGACACTTTTGCCAGCAGCTTGTCTATTACAATTGGTAGAAATTCAGGATATTTGCTGTGAGTTTCTTAAGCGGCAACTGGATCCAACAAATTGCTTAGGCATACGTGCCTTCGCTGATACACATTCGTGCCGTGAATTATTACGTATCGCCGATAAATTTACTCAACATAATTTCCAAGAAGTGATGGAGAGTGAAGAGTTTTTATTGCTGCCAGTTGGCCAATTGGTCGATATTATATGCAGTGATGAGCTGAACGTGCGTTCAGAGGAGCAGGTATTCAATGCAGTCATGTCATGGCTCAAGTATAATGTGTCAGACAGGCGACAACATTTGGCGCAGGTATTTATTAATCTCGTACCATTCTGGATTTTCTCTTAATCGGAATTTTAATGCTTTCCCTTTTTCTTAAGGTTCTTCAACATGTTCGCCTTCCTTTGCTGAGTCCAAAATTTTTGGTCGGTACTGTTGGTTCCGATCTGCTTGTACGTTCCGACGAAGCCTGCCGTGATTTGGTTGATGAAGCCAAAAATTATCTACTACTTCCACAAGAACGTCCACTTATGCAAGGACCACGTACGCGTCCCCGCAAACCCACACGTCGCGGCGAAGTGCTCTTCGCTGTGGGTGGTTGGTGTTCGGGTGATGCTATTGCTTCCGTAGAACGTTTCGATCCGCAAACGAATGATTGGAAGATGGTTGCACCGATGAGTAAACGTCGTTGTGGTGTCGGTGTTGCCGTCCTGAATGATCTACTCTATGCTGTTGGTGGTCATGATGGACAAAGTTATTTAAATAGTATTGAACGTTACGATCCACAAACAAATCAATGGTCTTGTGATGTTGCACCAACAACATCATGCCGCACAAGTGTTGGAGTTGCGGTATTAGATGGTTTTCTATACGCTGTTGGTGGTCAAGATGGTGTGCAATGTTTAAATCACGTCGAACGTTATGATCCTAAAGAGAATAAGTGGTCGAAGGTAATGGAGAAGCCAAGAAAACTAATAGTACAAGCAATATTTAATGTTTGTTATCTATTGTTTCGACAATTATTATAGGTGGCTCCCATGACCACACGTCGCCTCGGTGTTGCTGTTGCTGTCCTGGGCGGTTATCTTTATGCTATCGGTGGTTCCGATGGACAGTGTCCTTTAAATACTGTTGAACGTTATGATCCTAGGCAAAATAAATGGTGTCCCGTTAATCCGATGTCCACCCGGCGCAAACATCTCGGCTGCGCTGTATTTAATAACTACATTTATGCCGTAGGCGGCCGTGATGATTGTATGGAATTATCTTCAGCAGAGCGTTATAATCCGCATATAAATACATGGAGTCCAATTGTGGCCATGACATCACGCCGTAGCGGGGTAAGTATTTCAAAAAAAGATCGATTTAAGCTAAACCAGGTCACTTATGTGGAATTTATACAAACGTGTACACATACACAGGTCGGTCTGGCTGTAGTCAATGGACAATTGTATGCGGTTGGAGGTTTTGATGGTTCCGCGTATTTGAAGACAATTGAAGTGTATGATCCTGAAACGAATCAATGGCGTTTATGCGGTTGCATGAATTACAGGCGCTTAGGAGGCGGAGTGGGCGTTATGCGCGCACCACAGACAGAAAACTATATGTGGTATGAAAGCAGTTGTAAAAATAATTTTAACTAAAATTCTTTTGAAAAATATTTTCTATTAAACTTTACAATGTTTAGGATACGCAAGGATTCAGTTGTTTAAGCAGAGCAAAATAAGAGAGAAAGGACTAAGAGACCAAAAAAAGAAACAACTATTAATTTATTATTTATTAAATTTATTCTCAGAATTATAGAAACATTTCTATAGAATTTAAAATCATTAGAAACAGAAAAGAAACAGAAATAGAAACAAAACCCAATTATAAATATCAAATTTCAATTATCAATGAAATCTAGAATTTATGTAAAAAATTTAATTATTTAGCAAAACTTTCTATTTTCCGAAGACAAACTGCATTATAAAAGTTTTTCTATTTCTCAAAATTTCAGTCGATGAATTCGTTCGCGACATCATAGACACAACATTTTCGTACATATCATTCAGTCAACTAATCGAAAAAGTTGAAAAATTACTCGAAAGCCCAAACCAATAGGAAAAATCAAACAACAAATAACACACTACTTTGCATTCTACTAATTTGTTTATTTGAAATTATAGTATCATTACATCTGTTTACCGAATATTTTATTTAACGCGCGAACGTGAGGTTTATTAACAATCATTAAGTGGATATTTCGTCACCAGAACTCAAAATTTTGAATCTGAATGAAATCTCATTTTTTCAAGCGTTAATGACTGCAAAAATTTGTTAAGCGAACGCAATTGGGAAATAGAGTTGCAAAAACTATTAATAAACAATAACGATAACGATATGCTTGTCTTTAAAAAATGAGGGTTTGAAAAAAATATGTCAATAAACATTAAAATAAATCAATTTATCAAAGTTAAAGCTTACTAAAATAATGCAAACATAATTATTATATATATTTATTTATTAAATAATAAGCACAATTAAAAAACCTTTTAATTACATATATTTATAGAAAAAATATAAGGAGATGAAAAAAGAAAAAAGGACAAAAGGTCTATTAGAGCTTAGAAACCATTTGAAAATATTTCGAAAAACGAAAACTTATACAACTGTTTAAAACCTGCTATTAATTAATACAATTTTAAACACAACAAATATATATAAATAAAAAGCAAGCGTATCTACTGGAGAATTAAATATAATTATATATGAAAAATGGAAACACATGCAATAAGAATATAAACAATTATTATTTAAAAATGGTAAATTATAATTTATTTTTGTTTATAAAATAAGTAATTAAGCCTTAATTATTTATATTAAAGGAATGTGTACAATATATTTTATTGAAGATATTACTCTTCTAGCAGCTTTAACATAAAAAACTGTAAAAATGAATATTAAAAGTTGGAAGCATTTTATCCTCAACTATGTCTTCGAAAACGTTCGTCATCATTTTAAACCGTTCATAAGCAGAGTGCGGAATTGCTCGCTCATGAGCTGCTCAGCTCACGAGCGCGAGCCGACTGAAATTTTTCATCGGCTCACAGCTCACGAGCGCGAGCTATCTGATTTGCTCACAGCTCATGAGCGTGAGCTGAAAAAAATTTTGGTTGGCTCTCGCTCGTGAGCTGCGAGCTATTTGAAATTGCTTGGCTCGCTCATGAGCGAGCGCGAGCTGGAATGAGCTGCTCGCTCGTGAGCAACTACGCACTCTGTTCATAATAGAGATCGTTATCATTCAAAACTAATCGTTCTTTTTATAAACGTAATAATTAAGAGCAATGAAAAATTCCGCTTTGTTGTCGTTCTGTTTCATGTTCGATATCTTCGTGAAAAACAAGCGTCCATAAACACTTCTTGCACAACAACAATATCAATATGTCTTACAACTTTGTCGATAAATTTTGTATTCCATACACAGTTATCGATCAGAACCAAAGACTTTAACATGTCATTCTCATCGTTAGGCTAACATTGTCGATCCCTTAAATTTATCTCGGAGTGTCTGGAATTAATAAGACGCAATTTAGAACTTACAATACGATTTCAAATGGATTCCAGCAAAAAGAGGTATGGTTTAAATAGTTTTCTATATTTGTAGTATAAATATATCAAAGTGAATATTTGTAGAGTTACGAGATACCAGGTCCACGACTTGGTAAGCAAACTGTCACTGAAGGAGGTAAATAATCATGTAAAAGTTGTTACAATGTAAATACTGTTGAATTTGCTTTATTTTCCTTTTCGCTTGTGGAGTTAGCCCAAACATAGAAGCTGATTTGGACGATGTGATAGAGATTGATGCAGTTATTGAAATAGGAGGAAATCTGACATCTCATTGCACCTAATTCAGACGACGTCAGCAATAACTCCAATTCTCCTGAAATCCATTCTGCGGTCAATGTAGGGATAACTGTAGAACAAAGTCTTGCAGAAACTCAGACGCGCAGCAGAGTACGCAGTAAAAAAACTAAGTGCAATAAATACCTACAATTGCTTCTCGAGCAAAATGCAAATAAATTACGAATGTTCGCAATGTTGGAGAGGATTAAAAATGTTAATAATAAATATAAAATGGAAGGTAAAATTCAAACACAAGCGGAGAATGCGCTCCTAGACCTAAATTTTATTTCATTAAGCTTTAATTTACATATTTTCGTTCCTGAACTACTTTAGATTTATATATTTTTGGGAGGAACGGCAGAAGTCCTTAGTTGTTCTGTCATCCTGGAACTTATGTCAACCAAAAGTTGCAAGAAGCACTTTTTATTTATACGGAAGTTGTTCAGAAATCTGAAATTATAGAAAGTATTAAAATTTCTAGAGAATTTAATAAAAGTTTTATAGACAATACTGCAACTATGTATTTATGCCTGCTGATTAAGCAACTGGCTGAAGATTTGAGCAATACGAACTTATATTGTATTTTAAATAAATATTTTTAGTATATATATATATATATATATATATATATATATATATATATATATATATATATATATATATATATATATATATATATATATATATATATATATATATATATATATATATATATATATATATATATATATATATATATATATATATATATATATATATATATATATATATATATATATATATATATATATATATATATATATATATATATATATATATATATATATATATATATATATATATATATATATATATATATATATATATATATATATATATATATATATATATATATATATATATATATATATATATATATATATATATATATATATATATATATATATATATATATATATATATATATATATATATATATATATATATATATATATATATATATATATATATATATATATATATATATATATATATATATATATATATATATATATATATATATATATATATATATATATATATATATATATATATATATATATATATATATATATATATATATATATATATATATATATATATATATATATATATATATATATATATATATATATATATATATATATATATATATATATATATATATATATATATATATATATATATATATATATATATATATATATATATATATATATATATATATATATATATATTGAATAATCTCTCAGCATTTTATTGCGAAATTTCACCGGAATATCATCTTCCTCTTCGCTGCTGGTATCGTATAATTAAAAAAACGCAGCCAAAATCATTTAAACATCTTAGTTCTTAACTTTTGTTTTTAAAATTTCTTTTTATTTCACAAAAAAGCTCAATTGCTCATTGCACAAATCGAAATACCATGTGGGTAAAAGAGATTCGAGTGTGATATGAGCGAACTTTTTGTAAAAATGAACACATCTCTGACGTACCTTTTACAAAAACGTAAGGTTATTGATGCTCAACATCATTGACGGAAGAAGATATCGAATTGAAAAATTACATCGACACGTTCGGCAATAAACGAGTCGTTCGATCCCATGCCGGTGGTATCGAATGACCATATTAATAACTGTTATTTAACTATAATTTTATTACAATTATGAAAAATACCAAGCAAGCAGCTTTCAGTAGAGGTTTTTCCGTTATACGCAGGGTTGCGCTTCCCTCAATTTCGCATCACCAACTACAGGGTGATCCCAAAATACCAAAAAAGTAAAAAATTCATAAACCAAAAAATCTCGCATGTCAATTGCGGACCATGAATTACTGCTGAAAATATATGATGGCCTGATACTGCTTTGCAATATTGATATTATTGTATATGCGATTTTATTAAACAATAATAATACAATTACTAACCAGCAATAACATCTGAATAAGGCCTCCAAGCTGCGGACGATAATAACGAACAATTCAGTTAGAAGCATATGCAGAATGTGCTGCCAGCAGCGTTAGTAGGAATAGTACTTTATGGGAGGAAAGTACCAGACTGTACTTTGCAATGTTCTATATTGAAATTATAAGGAAATCATCCGGCGTGACATGACAGAGTTCCTGGCACTACCGCCGTGAACCTATCTAATATTTCCATCAATAATTTTGAAGCAGGACATATTGAAGTAAAAATAATATTAGGAGTTCATGAACTTGTAAAGGTCGCATTTCGCAGTTATTTCAATGCCGTCTGATACATTCATAGTGCAGAGTTGCTATTTTCTAAATTTTCATCACAACCCTTGGACAGATCTAAAGGAAACGAAATTTTTAAAAAAATCGTTTAGAGATATGTTGTTGTAACCTTGTATCTGTGTTGTATTATAACCGTTGTAATCTGCGGTAACTACGTCTTGATTTCACCGGTCTTGAAAGGACCGCACCTGCTATATTGTAATTTTGTTGAGGCAAATATATAACATATAGAGGGGTGTTAGATAAGTACTTAGCCTGATGGTCTGATCTCTGATCATGTAATACATTCTTGCAGACATCTGCATTTTACCTTTGTGTTGACTGCATGTCAAAGCAGGTGTCCGCAGGTGTGTCTGCGTATTTTAGATAAATTTAAAAAGATCAATTTCAGTCTGTGACTTGGTTCTTGTTTTTGAAAGGGAAATCGCTTAGCGAAATTAAAGAGCGTTTGGATGCTGTGTACGATGACTCTTCTCTTTCAATGGCGATCGTCAAAAATTGGTCTGAGTTTTAACGTAGTTGCATGTCAGTTTTTGACGAGCCACGCGTAGATGCTCCCAAAACATCTACCACGGAGGATAACAAGAACAGAGTTCACGATCTCGTATTGGCAGACGGCTGATTGAAGGTACGCTATAGTTGCGACATTAGGCATTTCAAAATACCGGATGTGTGATGCATGAAATATTGGGCATGAGAAAATTGTCGACACGATTGGTGCCGTGTTTGTTTACTCCTGACAACGAGACATAATAATAACATAATTAATAATTAACTGAAGTTTTTATATTTTAATTACAACTTTATTATTAAAGTTAGATTATGATTTTATTTTTGTTGTCGGTATCAATAAGCTTAAAACTAAATCTTATACAGCGCTACTTCATATTTTATATTAGTTATTAAGAGAGTCACACCAGCGGGAAAAAATATACATAAATAAAATTATTTATTTATACATGTGTATATGTATATGTATGTTAATTGCAATACAAAATATTACTTCCAAGTATATTACAAAATATTACTTCCAAGCATAAAAAATTAATTAAACCAAAATTTCTTAATTTAATTTTTACAAAAAAAAAACAAGAAGGAACATGTAATAGAATCTGTTTGGAATGAGTAAACAATTAGAAATCAGCTCAATTATTTTTTCAAAATGTTGTTTTCAAATTTTCTTTGTTCTGAGGCAGTTTTATTTTAATTTATTTTCCTTCTGATAATATTCTTTTGATGGCATCGATTTTTTCAAAGGTTTTATTTAATACAATTATAGTTAAGTAAAAAAATTGCAAAGATATAAAAAATTATCTATGATTAGCGTTAGTATTGCGATGATTGTACTTATATCGCAATTAATTAATATAAATGTAATTCTTTGCTGTTAACAGTCAAACGGAAAATTATTTTCTTACGGCTTACTTAATTTTCTTTAGTTCTAAATTTTTTAATTTGCTGTCATATTTCTTTGAAATAATATAAACTTAGGAAATAATTATAGAAGAGATATTTCATTACCTCGCTCTTGCGTTAATTTTTTTATTAGAATTTTTTTTTAATTATATTTGTCATAAATAACTATTAATTATTTTCGCATAAATAAAACAAGATAGGAATACGACGTTCTCTCTTTTATTAATAAGTTACAACTATTTCATTAAATTTTTATCAACTATATATTTTTTCTTTAGCTTCCTTTACGTTGTGAAGAGCGTTTTATAAATAATGCAAATATTTAATAGCTATAAAAAATAAAGAGCAGAAAATTAAAATTAAGTGGTTATTCTTATTATATTTATAATAACTTAAAGCTAAATGTTTATATATAAAAATTAAGAATAATATTAATAACTGCTACAATAGTTGCCGTAGTGCGCGTAAAGAGGTTGCTTATTATTACTAACAATTAAATCAGCAAAAACTGGAAACATATTTTGAAATATTGTGTCCCTAAACGCAAAAAGTATTATATTTTTTATTATAAAATAAAAAAGTGTTATATTACAAGTTAAATGATAAATTCAGGCAAAATTTACTTTCTAAATATTCCTTCTTTGTTTTGGGAACGTTTAAAAATTATCCAGCGGTTGCTTTATTAGTTTTAGTTGAGATTATTTCTTTATTCGTCCACACCTTTCTTATATCGTATTAAAAAAAGGAAATAGTCACGAACGGGAAAGTATTTACCGCCAATTAAGATTTAATTTACACTCGTTAGTTAATAGGCTTCTTTTATATATATCTACTTATATCTTTCTTAACGCCTGTATAAATATTTCCTGTGAGTCCTTAAGGTCTGCCTTAACAGGCCTGTCTAATTCGTATATAGAATACAATTTCTTTTTTTAAGGAATACTGTTTCAGCTGTTTCCTTTTCTTTTTGAATTTTATAATTTCAATTGTAATTAATTTTGTATATTTGTTATCTTTCAAAATTGTATTTTTACACATTTAACTTTAGGGAACCTGTTTTTAACTTTAGGGAACCTGCATACTTTGATGTTTGTTCTTTTTGTTGCAGCATTTATTGAGAAACTTCATGGAACCGTTTTTGACGTTCTAAACTTTCCACTTCGGCCCAAGAGTTGCGCATGTTACGGAAGAGCTAAAAGGATTGCAATTAAAATTTCCGCTCCTCATTTCCTCTCATTTTGCTTACCTCATCCACCCAATTATGTTCAGCTAGTAAATCGTTTAAAATTTCCGTCGATGATTTTCCTGGATTTTCTTGTTGTTGTTCAGCAACACGACGTGAACAATTTATAAATAAATTGTATTTCTCATGAGCAATTTTATGAAATATATCAGCACGTGCAGCACAAATACGACATAACAAAATATCCTTGAATTAAAGGTTAACAAAAATATTGTATTTATCTTTGTTACTCAATCTATTGTATCAAAAAGAGTTACCTTTTCGTAAGTAATTCGTGAATCGACCGGTACCGTTTGCATTGTATTTGAATTATATGGATGACCAAAGAGCAGAAAACGTACTGAAATACCAGGCTGGTGACAACCACCGCAATTTTTTTGTGTTAAATTATTCTGCCCCCATTCAGTAAAGACATGACATTTGGGCCACGTTTCAATTGAAATAATTATACTACGTGTCCAGGGTGTAATTGAGAGTAATTTGCGTTTGCAATTCTCCATTATTGTATCGATAGCACGCACACTTCCCAAAAAATATTCATCTATTGAACGATTTGCAAAAGCATTTAAATACTTTTTAAAAAAGATTTACTTTATCTGAGACACAAACCTTTTTCTCTAGTTATTTCGGAAAAGAAACTTGGATCGAGCACCTGTGATATCATTGTTTGTATATAAATTTCAAAATGATCACGATACGATAAATAATCTTCCATAATTTTCTCAATAAATTGCTCAGTATCATCGGCCAGCAATTCGGATCGCATAAATTCAACAATTGTTTCAGTGTGCGATTGTATTTGTATACGAACGGGAGCTTTTAAATATAACTTCTTCGTTTCAAGATTCCACGAAGTGTACTAAAATTGGAAAGATGTGAAATATTAATTACAATTTCGAATTGTTAGCCCTCGAAAGTGTTAAGAAATAATATAAAACAAATATATAAGACATATAAAACAAATGAATGTTGTCGCTACTGGCGTTCGATCAGACCCAAAATCCATAAAAATTTTTAAAATACACTAACTCCTCGAGAGGGAGAGGAATTAACAATCTTTTATCAAGATACCATTTCTCGATGACCAATCAAAATCTACATTTTTTACGCATTCAGTAGAATCCATGCTCCCATCCATCACTTTGGAGGGGAGAATATTACCCACATTGGAAATTATTGCTCAAATGAACCAATCAATGGTCCAAAACTAAGGAATTCTATTTTGCAACCAAAACATGGATTTTTCAAATTGGAAATTGTTGTTCTGACAAATCAATTCTGACTATTTGTTTTACATGGATACCTGCCCTATTAGCCCAATTCCATGGTGCGAAAGCCTCAGTGGGATTGATGCAGCGATGGTAACATACGTGACATATTGCCAATACCAATTGAGGTAATGTTGAGGATACTAACTTTCTCCTGGCGCATTCCAGCACTCAATTCGAAATGCAATTTCATACCGATCAAGGTTCTGCTTGCGTTGGATATTAATCACAATAACCACAAAGTGGACGCACTTCGGACAGGCGAGATATTGTTGCCATTATTTGTAACATATGCTATAAATTGTGCCTTATTGTGCAACAAATCCCCACCCAGACTATGCACCTATAATGAACTTACTACAACAATAGCATGTCTCTAACAATAAAAAAACCACCTTCATCTACTAATCATGTTTACTTATGCTTACCTTGGACATATTACGATAAAACATTTTCCCATTTTGACAAAATGGTTCATATTTTTGTAAAATACACTTGGAATCAACTTGCCAAATTGTCGGCCAATCATGCACCAAATCCGAACGTAATACTATAAATTCACTCGTCTAAAGGAAAACGGAAGGAAAAATTGCGGTAATCTAAATCTAATAGATGCAAAATTATATACAAATCAAAGATAAATTTTACTTTGAAATTATTATCCGATGCCGCTGAAGAACTTCCATAATTGCCAGTAGTGGCATTAGCGATTCCTTGATTAGGATTATAATTATTTTCATTGCCATTATTGCTCACAAGATCATTATGTGATTGTAGTTGTTGTTGTTGTGGAGGTGGCTGTTGTTGTTGTGCTTGTTGCTGTTGCTCCTGTTGCGAATTTTGTGTTGGTGGTTGCGAATGTTGTTGTTCTTGCAGTTGTTGTGGTTGTGGATTCTGAAGATAATTACTTCTACGAGATGTTCCTTTACCACGTCTCGATGTTTTGCGCCTATATTCCTTGCCGTCATCACTCTGTGAGATTAAGAGAGAAAATAAAAATATAGAGGAATAGGAAGGGAGATAGAACGATAGAGAATGACACAGAGGCGGAGAGGTGAAGAGTTAAAGGAAAATAATTAAGTTAGACAAATAATTTATGACTTAGTCTATATAATTATGACTACGAATGAAGCCTTTAATGAGGATTAATTCAAAAAGAAATAGAAATAATTTTAAAAACAGATTTAAGAACAAAAAAAGGGCTAGAAAACAAAAATGTGTGCAAATATTCGAAACTCTAGATTTTGTTATTAAAAAAGTTCACACTATTTATGATTTAAAATTGTGAGCTGATCTTTATTTTTTTGTAAGACTAAATTAAATTCTATCCATTTTCAAATAAGGCGGCCAAAACGAGTTTGTGTTTTGGATTATTGTTGTAATTGTTGTTGCCTTTGCCACAAAAACACTTACATCATCATCCTGTGGCGTCCAAACGGGATCAGTATCTGAATCGGCAAATTCATCTGGTTCAACCAATTGATCATCAGGACCATTTGCAGAACCACCAACGCCACCAACAGAATTGCTCATCATCATCGCTTGCATACTGCTCTGTTTAGCTTTACGTAAACATTGCTCACGTCGTGGTGGCAACGTAAGTGGATCTAAAAGCATAATTCGAAGAGAAAGACAGAGGGAGAAAGAGAAGGGAGCCAGATTGGGGAAAGAGAAAGAGAGAAACAGAAACAGAGAAAGGAGAAAAAGGCAGAGTTTCGGATAGATTCGAATACATCTTGATGTTGAATCTAAACTTCATTTAACTTTTCTAAAAACAGTTGCTCTGATAATTAATTAAAATTAATTATTAGCAATTTTGTAAAATAAATTTTATACCTATTAAAGATACTTTTGTAATACCGTGAGGAAGGAAGATGGGTGAGGAGAGATAGACGCGGGGCAGCAAAAGAAGCAACGAAAAGCACACGTATTTAATGATAACTTGCTCGTATTTTCTTGTTGCGCTTTTCTCTTCACTAACGTCTGGTTCTATAAATTCAAATTTCACCACGCAGAAGTATGTCTTGAATGTTTCCTCAAAAATTTTCTTAATCATTTAAATTTTGTCTTCTTATCAGTTTTTCTCTTATTTATTTCAATTTTTATTATTTATTATATGATTTTTTATTCAAATTCTTTATGCAATTTTTTGCTTTTCTTTATTTCTTAATATTTGATTAAAAAATTCCTTTTTTCCATTTATTTATTTAAATTTTTTCAATTTTTAATATTGATATCATTACTATTTTATTAGCAATTAATTAATTCGATTTTTATTACTATTCTCTATTTAAAAGTTGTTTGTTTTATTTATTATAAATTATTTATATGTTTTTTACCTTTCCTTTTTAGTATTTCGTTTCGTTTAATATTTCTATTAAAACAACAAACATTTCTGCATACTTTTTAACTGCTTTTCATATTTTGCCATCTAATTCGGACCTTTTTTGGAGACTTTAAAATATTTTAACGCCCTGAAAACCATCTATTTCTTGTTTAGCAATGTCATTAAAAATTCTACTGAGATTTATTTTGAACTCTGCTGATTTTAAATGAAACCAAAAGGGATTTATATTCGTTATGACGACTTTATTAAAAATATTTCATTTCGGTTTATTTGAATTATTTTTTATTTGATTTCATTTGTTTTTACATTAATTATTAATACTGAAGATAAAAAAGAGGATCAATTTTCTTCTTAAATTTTAAGTTTTGTCTAGGTTTGTTTTTTTTTCTTCCACTCTTTTCATCTTCCCTCCTTCAACTCAATCTTGAGTTACAGTTTTTCTTCATTTTTTTACAATAATTTTCTACAGTTTCTAAAATTCGAAATTAATGACTTCATCGTACCAAGTTCATATGTTCCCTCCTCCCTTCTTCTGCTCATCACCCTTCACCATCCAACCATAGCAAAGTCTAAAAATCTACAACTTAAAAATTTTAATTACAAATAAAGAAAATCAATTCGATCACAAAATGTTAATGCATTGCTTAAAAACTTTTTGGTGAATTAAAGAAAAAAAAATAATATTTCTTCGTTGCAAAGAAAGCGATTGAGAATAAAAGAATGAAGGAGGATTTGTTCCTTCCCATTTATTTCCCATGTCACACGTTTAATGTTTGCAAAATGTAGCCCTTGAACGAGTTTTTTTAAGTCCAGTTCGTATATTATCGACCTAACCTTTGCCCCCCCCTTTATGAACTGATATTAACTTCAGTTGATTTGGCAACAGACATACCTCTCTCTCCGCTGAAACAACAATAGTTTTGTGCTTTGTTTTTACAAAGACTTTTAAAGAGTTTTAGAAAACATATTTCTATTCTCTTCTTCGTAAATCTTCGGTTTTGAATTTTCAACTTTGTATACAATTTCGTCTCACCAGTACGCAAACAGCACTGAGAAGTGTTGTATAGTCACTCTCATGCTCAGTCTCACGCCTGGATTGTCTTCCAGCAACAAAACAACAAAATACGAGCAAGTCAACTTTTTTCTCAATGCCAATGCCGTAGAAAATTTAATATATGATGATGGTTAGATGGAAGGCTAGCGGAGGTGTTGCTATTGGGATTTTGATGGTCAAGAAACATACCTTGACTGTGGTTGCCGCTGCCGCTACCGCCACCGCCACCGCCGACGCCTCCACCACTTACGCCGGAACTTCCAAGTTGCAAGCACTGTTGTTGCTCTTGTTGGTTAGCATATCCTTGATGCTGCTGTAGCTGTTGATGAGGCTGTTGAGATGATTGCTCCTGCTGTTGCTCATAAGGGCGAAATGATTGCTGCTGCTGTTGTTGTTGTTGTTGCGGCAATAATTGCTCTGCAGGATGCTGGATAACGGACGAAGTTGAATTGCCTCCTCCAGCCGAAGTTGTCGGTGATGGAGCTGATGATGGAGAAGCGGATGCTGTTGATGACGATGTCGATGTATTGGCGGCAGCTGCAGCGGCTGCTGCCATTTGTGCATGCGGTCGCTTTTTCGGCAATATTTGAGTCTGCGAAAGGATTTTTATTTTATGCCCATCATCGCCAACCGCACCAACATTAGCACCATCCGGCTGCTGCTGTTGCTGCTGATGGTCAGTGACACCACTCACCGATGTTTGCTGCTGTTGCTGCTGCTGTTGTTGTTGTTGCTGCTCGCTTTCGCTCACACTCTGCTGCTTGTTACGCTTGGGTGGTCCCGGTGACTTCTGATAACTAACCTTACGTCCACTCTTCACTACCGGTGGTGGTGATTCATCACGTTCGCCCTGCAAGAATTTTAAATAGCTATCCATAAACTGTGTCTTCTTTTCACCGATTGAAGTGCCGACGCAAATATTCTTCTTTTCGGAAAGCATAATTGATGTATTGACACCACTGCCGCCACCACCACCAACAGCACCACCGTATGGCGACAATAACGCATCATTACTATTTGCCGCGTTCAACGCATTTGGATTACGTATACCAAAATTTGTATTGTTGAGACAATTTATAGAATTGGAACGAGGCGTTAACGCCGAATTGGCAAAACCTTGCTTTGGCATTGAGGCGTCGGCAAGAAAGTCAAGCTCTTCCTCAATATTCGGCACAATGACTTTATTGACGGCGTCGTTAACGGGTGTTGGCGTCGCGGCTTCCGGTTGTGGTGGTGGTTGCTGCTGTAAATGCTGGCCATGTTGTAAATGTGTGTGGTGGTGGTGTTGTTGTTGTTGTTGTTGTTGCTGCTGCTGCTGCGGTTGCTGTTGTTGTGGCTGTGAATGCTGAAGTTGTTGTTGCGGTGGTTGGTGTTGTTGTTGTTGCTGCGGTGCAGCATGTACTTGCTGCTGTGGATGCGGTTGTTGCTGCTGCTGTTGCTGTTGTTGGTTTATATTATAAAGTGTATGCTGAATAGCACCAGCAGCTGCTGACTGTTGCATACAAGCCGTATATTGCGATGCTATCTGTTGTGGAAACGCCGGATAATACGATGCAAGGTTCGCTAAATGGGGATGAGCCTGTGCTTGTGATGATTGCAAGTGTGCGGGTTGAGGCATTTGCTGCTGCTGCGGTGTTTGTTGCGGTGGTTGCTGTTGCTGTTGCTGCTGTTGATGCTGTTGCACTGCCTGCTGCTGTTGCTGTTGTTGTTGCTGTTGCTGCTGCACTACATGAGGATTGACGTAGGTCGGTATACTGATGGCAGCTACTGGCGCTACTGGCGAGGGGGTACTATTTTCCATTTTTAAAGGCGCATTCCATTTATTATTAAAATCATAATAAGTTGCCTGCTGTTGCTGTTGTGCATGTTGTTGTTGCTGCTGCTGTTGATGGTGTTGTTGCTGCTGTTGTTGTTGCTGCTGCTGCTGTTGTTGTTGTTGGTTAGTGTCCTGCTGTGGACTTCGAACGGCAGTATAATCATTTGCTACAAGCGTCTTTTTGGGTTGGCGCTTACGAGGTGTCTTTGCTGGTTTCGCTGGAAGTTGCTTGGCTGGTTCCTGCTCCGTCTAAACAAATTATGAACCAAAAAATAGAAGAGAAAAATAGAAAAAAATAGGAATGAGTAAGTAAAGAAGGAAATATAATTCGAAATTGTTATAATTCTTTTATAAAGGATATATAAATCAAACAATTCGTGAACAAACATTTATCGAATATTCAAAAAAAAAAAATTACCATAATTTGGAAGCCTTAATCAATTTCATTTAAATTGTTCTTTTCATTCTGATCATTCGACTGATTCCTTACATGTAAAATGATAAGTTTAAACATCTCCCCAGAGAAAATGGTGAGTCCCAGAAACTACTGGAGTAGTCCTTTTAAAAAAAATTATTTTAGTGTCACTTTATTTGAAAAAAGACCCTCTCAAAGACCTGAGTAAATGAATTTTTACAGTTGCAATGCCTTAAGATAATTTCTAATCAGAAAATAGCGTTTTATAAACCCCAAAGATTTTGCAAAAAATCCAAAAAATATCTAGTTTAAAATGATTGAGTAACGCAAACCATAAGGGGCAATTGCTTTAGAAAAAACGAATAATGCGTCGTTTTGCAAATCAAAATTAAAATCTTTACAAACATTATAGTTACAGAAATTTCTTCTTAGAAATAAAAACAGATCTAACGATCATAATTTCAATAAGAAGCACAAAATTTCAATTTTCTATAACCGTTTCTTTTCACAAACATTTCACAAAAAATATTACCTATAATGAATAATAATCAGAATAGCATACTTTTTTCTAATTTATAATTTCATAAATTTTTATTATACACATTTTCTCGTGTTCAGAAGTTCCATAAGGAGTATTCCTTACGAGTATTTAATAGTAGTCTAATGAACAATTTAATAACATGCAATTGGTGTCTATAAGGATTAGTAATAACACTGATTTACACTGAAGAAAAAATTAGAGGAAATTTAGGGTAAAACTCTAAGAATAAACAGGTAATTTGGCAAAGCTATTAATAAATCAATGAAATAGAGAGATAGAAGAAAAAAGGAGATAGATAACAATAATAACGGGCTTTTACAACTGATTATTTTTGTCATTAATATATTCAATAATTTCCCTAATTTGGGTATGTAAAACATAAATATATCTACAACATGCTGATCCCATATACAACTTTTCTGTTTCTGCATTGCTTGCATTTTATAATTTATAATTCCATTTTTAAAATATTTATTCAATTGTTTAAATTGTGGATATACGACATAATTAATTAAATGGAAAATAAGTTTTCTTACTCTCATCTTCCCATCATCGCGCGCATATTTTATTTATTTTTTTCAAAGCGTCGTCACAGGTTCAAATGATTCGTTTTTCAGTTATATTAATTTAAAAAAGTTATATAAATTTAGATATATTAGTTGATAATATTGTTGTTCTTCTTCTTGTTGTTGTTATCTTTTTAGGATTTGTGAATATAAAGGAATTTTTATTTTACGTAAAAAACTAAACAAAATTTATGCGTTATGGAAATTATGGATATCAAAAATTAAATAAAATCGAAATTTAAAGAAATTGCGCCAATTAAAACTAATCTGTCATAAATTTTCAAATGAAAAAATGAATGTTGAAAATAATAAAAACTAAGCGAATGATGTTAGAAGTGTTGTTAACAAAAGCATGTGTATTTTTCAATGTGCTTGCGTGTGTGAGGCAAATATTTCCGAGAAAAATATTAATAAATTCAGTCAAGAAAAAAAGAAGGGAAAATTGATGAAGACTATAAAGACACAAGTATATTTGAAAGCAAATCAAAGGGTAAATTCATAAATGTTGAAATAAACTTTTCCTATTCATAAAATTATATAAATTATAAAATTATTACAAAAGCATAGAAAATGTGTACGGTTTTCCTTCGAAATTATTAAAACAAATATCATAGGATAGAGGTAAAAGATAAAAAATAATATTTTTAATTACAAATCGAGTTTAGAAAAAGTTTTCACAAAAAATTCAGAATCAATGTAGTTCAGATTTTTCCTTCTTGATTTAAAATAATGTTTGAATGATTTGAAGCTTTTCTTTAAGATTTTTTTTTTCACGAATTTAGTTAAAAATTTGTTTTTACAGAACTATTCGAGCATATCAAATTATTGTTTTTTGTTTTCTGCAAAAGATATTTCGAGAGGGAGATGATTGTATTTTCATGCTTATTTATCAATTTTGCTTTTCACGAATATACAACGACTTTTAAGGGAAAGTAAACTGCATGACGAAACGCATGAGTATTGCTGAGAATGCTGTATTGAGTATTATGAGTATTATGCGCATTGCTGGGTTTTTTGCTGTTATTATATATCCTTTTCCTAACAGTGAATTTATTTTACATTCAATATAAAAAATTATGTTTTTCAAGCTTGAAGCATCGGAAGCGTAATAATCTATGAGGAAGGGATTAAGAAAAAAGTAAATAAATAAAATCATCTTCTAAAAAATTGTTATACTCGCAAGGAATCTTTACGAAAGGGTTAATATTATAGATTTTTGAAGATTGAAAAATTGGAAAAATTGTTTAAATACTTAAAAACTGAAATTATTTTAAATAGAAAAATAGGGTAATACTAATTAAGCATATGTAATTAATTAACTATTAATCAATAGGAAAATAAAAAAAGGTTAAATAATAAAAATACCAAATGAATACTGTTAATTCAAATTAGTTTGAGAAAATGATTCTGCAGTAGAATTTAAAGGAATTATAATTTCATAATATCAAACTTGAAGCTCCAGAAGATTGAAACTAAGATTTAGCGCTAAAGCATTTTTGCATATACGAATTTTTTATTAATAATAATAAATTTCATTATAATTTATTATTATCAATAAAATATTTTTACATGCGGTAATATTTTATTAATTACTTAAAGAATGTTACTAAACTTTTGTGAATTTATATAAACAAAAAAAAAGTCAGGCCAGGAATTTCAAAACTTTTACAATTTTCCGCCAAAAACGTGTAAAACAAAAATAAAAAGAGAAAGTCAAGTAAGAAATCAACGCAGAAAACCAAATCGTACAATTAGAAAAAAACATTTTATTGGAAAGCACAAAAATTCATAATATATTATTCATAATTTATCATAATTTAAATTCATAATAAACATAAAGTATTCGACATAATAGAAACAAAATTTGAAAAAAGTGTAGAATTTCAAAAATTTTTTTTCAAAAATGGAAAATTTTCATTCAACAAATTCAAAGAAAACGCAAAATAAAAAACTCTGTCTTCCATTTCCAACAGACAATTGAAGTTCTAAAAAAATCTTAAAAAAACCATCACACAAAAATTAAATAAAAATAAAATATATAAAACAAAACCTAAAAATACAAAGCTGGAAAACAGTTTACACAAAAAACAGAAATGAAAATAAATAAAAGAAACAAATTTACAGAAAAAAGAATGACGACAAAATAAGAACAATTATAAAGACAAAAAGCAAGAAGGCAATAAAGAAGAAGTGGTAAAAACCAACTAATTTTAAGACAAAAAAAAAAATATTAACAACACAAAAAGTACAAACCTTTTCTATCAAATGAATCTGTGACGCTAGCGCAGATGTTGACGATGATGATGTTGAAGATGAAGAATTCACCGCTAACTGTTGCGACGAATTTTGTTGGGCTTGAGTCGTAGCAGCTGTTGTAGCAACAGCTACGGTTGGTGACATTAGCATATTGGCGACTATATGCTGACGTCTTTGACGTTCATGATGTTGTAATTTATGCTGTTGTTGCTGCTGTTCTTGACTGTTATTGCTGTTATTACTGTATATATTATTTTCTATTAGTTGACCACTACCACTGATCAAATGCGTCGGTTCTGTGTGTTGTAATACCGTGGCAGCACCAGAATTTGGATCAAATATCGTTTGTTTTATTTGCAGTCCTGGTGGCAAATTAAATATAAGATTTTCACCTGTATCGTCACTAGTAAAATATGCCAATTGTTGATGTTCTTGCTTTACTTGCAATTGTAATACATTTTTAATGTCATTGGTAATGTCATTACCACTACTACCAACACCACCGCCTTCATCACCAGCATCAGTAACATCACGACCATTGTTACCGCTACTTGAAGCGGCAACATTTTCAATCTTAGTCCAACAATTTGCTTGTTGTAATTGCTGTTGTTGTTGCTGCTGTTGCAATGTACTTTGTATCACAGATGAATAGGCCACAGTTGATTGAGCAGGCGAACCAGCGCTTGCATTAATATTGCGTCTAATTGGCGATTCATTACCGCCATCGCCGCCACCGCTAGCCGAGCCTGTTTTATATACAATAACATGTGGCGAACCCTCACCTGAGTGTAAATTAGTTACCACAGCAGCTGGTGAACCATCAGCTGAACTTAAGGCAGGACTGGCATAAACAGGATACGCTGCTGGACTTGCGTCATGATCGATTATAATATGTTGTTGATGATGTTGCTGCTGTTGCTGTTGTTGTTGTTGCTGTTGTTGTTGACTATTGACATTGACTTTTCTTTGAGTTATGACTTTATAGTTATGCTGCTGTTGTGGGTGTGGTTTTAACGCTGATGCAGGCAACGTATACGTTAGTTTGCCATCGACAATCGTATAATAGCCTTCTGTTTCAGTTTGTTGTTGTTGTTGTTGCTGCTGTTGTTGGACAACATCCTCTTCATCCTGTTGCTGTTGTCGTTGCATATGTTGTGTAAGGTAAATAATGTCATTGTAACTTTTTGTTTGTGTTTTACTTGGAACGCTTTCTTGCTTGATTTGCTAATTTCAAAACCGCGAATTTAAAGCAATTTTTTCATAAAAAAATCAAACAATCAATCAATTAATAAGTATACATTAATGAACGCATACATAAACAAAGCAATACATATACACACTGATATTTTATATATGAAAATTTAGCCTAATATTTGTAATAATTTAGAATATAAAATTGTGGATTAAAAACAAAAGGAAGTGGTTACAAATCAATTTTAGGAGAAAAGGGTAGAATATTTATATGAATAATAATGCAATTTTTATCAGTTAATTACTATTATCTATGCTATATATTTGTGTGTATTTTCATGCACTTGTTTTCAGAGCTTCTGGTAAGGATTTATTTAACTGAACGGATATGCGAATATTGTTTGTTTTTCTCAAAATATAATTAAGATTAAAAACATTTGTAACAAACCAACCAATTTCATGTTATTTTAAGAATTTTTTAAACTAACTCTTTTAACTAGTTTTCTCTCTTGTCAGTAGAAGTTCTCGTGAATATTGCCGGAAATTATAAATAAAATATACAGAATCTTTATAAAATAAACATTAATTTCCATTTTTATAGAGGCAATCACGAATGATTGAAAGAGATTCTTTCGAGCAAACTCTAAAAAATGCATTCAAATACCAAGACTTCAAAGCAATTAAATGCAAAAAACATATATATTACAAGAAAATATAAAACTATTATATTTACTTTTAGTAATTAATTATTTATGTTGTTTTTGCAATGATAAAATACTCACCACCTTGTCAGCCACCAAATTTAACTGTTGTTGCTGCTGCTGTTGTTGATGCTGTTGCTGTTGTTGCTGCTGTTGTTGCTGCATGGCCAAAAATGTATTAGATATCATTGGATTATTCCAACTTAATGTTGTCGACGTTATGGCTGACGTAGTTGGTGATGGTGATGCTCCACTTGATGATGAATTCTCGCCATAATAATTCGATGGCACATTCGATGTTGCAGCTGCAGCTGCTGCTGCTGACGATACAACCGCTGCCGCCGCATGATTCTGAAATGAGCTTAGCTGCTTATCCATGTTAGCGGGCAGTTGTAGCTGACGATGTGGTGTATTAACCGCTGTCGAAGCGTAGTGGGCGGGTTTCGGTTGCACACTGGCTGCAGCATGATGATATATTTGCTGTATTACAGGATTATAACTGCTAATAGGCGATGGTGAAACAAAACTACCACCACCAGCTGCGGCAGCATTAAAACTAGCAGCAATACCAGAATGAGCAGCTTGCAATAACAACGATTGTGCACTCTGACCGGCTGCTGTTATGGAAGCAAAGTGTGGATGCTGAAATTCCTCGCCAGTAGTGCCAGCGGTGGCTGGAGGAACAATACGATTGTAGGCGTACGCCCAGGGACTGGAGTTTGGATCCATAATTTACAAGGTAATTGCTAAAATGTAAGAATATATTAATTTAGTTTCTCATTTTCGTCTTAAGAAAAAGGATAAATAAACACAAATAGAAAGGATAAATAAAAATGTGCAATCAAATTCATATTAGGTCCATGAACTGCCGCGCTCACTCAGAGTTCACCGCTTTTTATTAGCGACAGTTCTTCACCACACCCCCTGTCAATCAAAATATCAAATCACGCATAACCAACGAATAAAAAAATTCGGACTAGCACTCAACCTTCAAACAGCACTAATTTTATGCCCTTATCTCCCTCCGCCCAGAAGAATTCGCGTTACTGGTACTCACCTTTATTAAAAAATCTACAACTAATTAAAATACTATAAATTATACAAGTCCAACACGCGGTATTTTCAACATATTATACAAGGGCGCAAATATTTTCATGCCAGCGGAGCACCCAAAAGCATTCGTACGCAACGAGCCCTTATTGTTTCTGGCTTTCGATGCAATAGTTTCCCCCTGTTTTTACACTTATTTTTTATTATAAAAAACTTTTATCTCTATCTGCATATCATTTACATATTCAATCATTAAATTCCGACCGCTTTTCACAAATTTTTTGTTCCAATTAGCCTGAATTTCGCCTTTTCTGTAAATTTTTTACACTTTAATTCGTTCTACCGATCAATCAAAGCGCCATTTTAGAAAATATGGTGGAAAAACACTCCGACTCCGAAACTCCTTTGGATGATTGAACTCCGAAACAATGTATTTTTAAGTATTTCCTTCGTGACAGGTTGAAGTTTGAAGGTAGTTTTACATTTAGAATATGCGAAAATATTGTGTGTGTGTTTTTGGTGGTTTAGGTATGTCACATGAAATTAAACCATAGAAGAATACATAGGATAGAGCAAAAATGCAAAATAGGATCAATAGTCGACACGGTAATCTATTAGTTTATTATTATTCCATGCTTGTATTTTCAAGAGGTTTCGCTCAATTTTTTGCAAACCTCCATTGCTTGATGTCGTATGTACCATTTTCCTTTTGAAATTTTTTGACAAATAATTATTAATTTCCAAACCTTGCGAAAAATACCAACACAACGATAAAGTATTATATAGCAGATGTCGCTAATTTCCAGCACTATATTTCCCATTTAAGAGCTACCTGCTCGAAACAATGAAAAATCAACTCTTTTATATATATTCATGTTAAAAATAACTAAAATCTAAAATAGGTATATCCAATTTCATCTCGTTTTTAAATCTTTATCTTATCCTTGCGATGTGGTTTTCGCCCATATTTGAATTAATATTTTGACAGTTTAAAACATTTGAATTTGATTTGTCCTCCCTTACTAAAGTACAAAGAGATATATATTGAACGCAACAATATCATGTGGTGCCCTCATAAATGACAAGTCTAAATTCAATAGTCAAATTTTTCATTCATCATGATAACCATATCCTCCACGGTGGAAATTTCAGAAGATCTTCTGTGCTATTTTCTAAGGTGTGTTGCAACTTTGGAAATAATTATACCCTTTAATTCATTAGTTTTTTTAATGTTATATATTTGATTGCAATTTACATATATATTTGATTGCAATATATAAATATACCAGAGCTGATCTCGTATTTGTGTCTGTGGTATTAACCATTTTATTTATAATACATGAGACAATTTTCTTAAGCGAGGTTTAGCTTATATAATTTATTGCCATGGAGGGTCATTGGCATGACCCATCATGGTTTAAACCTTAAGCATCTTGCTCGCTGGGAAGTTAGTTCAAAATCAATTTCAAAATTTGAAAGCAGCCTAATAAGAACATTTTAAAAGCATAGAGACTTCTCATACCCCCTCATATAATGTTTTTAAGCAATGCCTTCTCTCCTTAGGCTAACAGTGTCCGCTATTATCCTAATAACATTCTCCATCTTTTTGAGCGGAAAAAATACATTCTGAATCCTTCTTGCTTATCAATAATTTCACAGATTTCATAATCTATAATCTGTTAAATTGTTTTCTCTTATATTGTTTATAAAATATATTGTCTACGAAATAATCTGTTATGTTATCTGTTACGCTATTATATATTTTTTAAATATCGCACTTAATTTTCAATTATCATTGCGCAAGAGTAATGAAATACATAGTTGGAGTAAACAAAAAAATGTTGTTGCTTTTCGATTTAGTTTCGAGTGTGGAGTCAAACCCAATCATAAACCAAGGTTTGTTCCATTAAAATTATTGTTATGGGTATTTGATAATCCCGACAAGCTTTTTGGGTTTGGGTTCACAATCCCGATTCGAAGTTCGAAAAACCGTATCTCTTTGCTCCCTCCATACATCTACAATGATAGGGCGAGATAAATGTTGCCTAAAATTATTATGTCATAACTTCAGATTGACATATTTCAATTTGTATTATATTATTAGTGACTTTTGTGTGTGTGTGTGTTTTTTTTTGGCGCGAGTGATAATTGATAAAAAAGTTGTGCCAATTGACAGAGCAAACTTGTCCAAATTCAGGTTTCATTTTTTATGTGTGCGAGCTATAATACGAAACAGCATAAATACGCCTAAATTTCCAAGAGCTAATAAATCTCATTCTGCATTAAATTTGTGGCCAAGATATTTAATTGTTCTGTTTCGACCATAATTATTGTACACTTCAAAAGGAGAATAGTTGTCTCTTTTCCTTTTATGAAGAAGAGTCGTCATCACGAATTCTGTAATTTCTGTCCTTACTCTCATCGTGAAGTTTTTCTACATTATCATTTTTCGAGTACTGCTGATTCGCCTGGATTCGAGCGAAAATAAATAAGGCCAAGTAAAATTTTCCTGAATACTGTATTAGTTTTGTTGCATAAGTTTTGTGATTTGTAGACAAGTACAATGGATTTTGGAGATGATGATTTCGTTTCCAAGGATGATATAGATCCGGCTGCAGAATTTCTAGCACGCGAGCAGTCTGCCCTTGGAGAATTAGAGGCGGAAATATTGCCAACAGTCAGCAGCACTGCAGCTCCCGTTGCCACCGCAGTCGTTAACGATGAATCGCTATTAGGCGGTGTAGTGAATGGTATTGATGGACCTGCGGCAGATCTCGCTATCCCGAACGCAATCAGTGGTTTGGAGTCATCGACAGGTAGTTTTGAAATGATACAGACTTTTGGTGGCGAAAACAACGATGTCATTGGCATTTCCGGACCGCCGCCGTCACGAGTAGAGCCCGAAAAGATACGCAAATGGCGTGAAGAGCAAAAGAAACGTCTTGAAGAGAAGGATCGCGAAGAAGAGCGTAAACGTGAAGAGCTACGTTTACAAGCTAAACAAGAGTTAGAGGATTGGCTTCGGCAGACTGAGGAATCAATAGCTAAGACGAAGGCTGCATCGCGGCAGGCCGAAAAACAGGTATCGATGGAAAATGGTGGTCCAATGGAACCCGGAACTGAATGGGAACGTATTGCTAAATTGTGTGATTTCAATCCAAAGACATCGAATAAATCGGGCGGTAAGGATGTCTCGCGTATGCGTTCAATTTATTTGCATCTAAAACAACATCCCATATCGATGCAAAAACGAGGTTAAATCGTAGAATTAAAACTCGAATGCATTCCGGCGATATTGGACGATACAAAAGAGAATTATTATTATAAAATGTTATTAATAATAATGTATTCAAACTAAGTATGGCGAATATTACAATATATTTTGAGAAAAATTTGAGAAATGTACTTTTTTGATATTTTAAGGGGCGGTGCCGAACATTTAAAAACGTAAGCCTTGTGGCAGTCGTTGCTTTCGCTTAGAAACTTGATTTAAATATAAATAAAAATAGAGATAAGGATATATAATTTTATTCTTGTTTTTTTCAGATACTTGCAATGTTTTGGCAAACAAACTGATGACAGTTAATTTATCGTCTAGTCAAAAACGTACTAATTATATAAGTTGGGATGATTATTTCATGGCCACCGCTTTACTTGCTGCCAAACGGAGCAAAGATCCAATAACACAAGTTGGTGCCTGCATCGTCAATACTGACTACTGTATTGTTGCAATCGGCTATAATGGTTTTCCACGCAATTGCTCGGATGATATATTTCCATGGGGAAAACAGTCAGAGAAATATGATAATGTTGCTATTAATCCATTAGAAGACAAACGAATGTATGTTGTACATGCAGAAGCGAATGCCATATTAAATAAGAATACAGCTAATCTGAAGGGTACTCGTCTTTATGCTACCCTCTTTCCATGTAATGAATGTGCAAAACTTATTATCCAGTCTGGTATCGTTGAGGTTTTGTACATGTCTAACAAATATGACTTTAAGCCAGCATATCGTGCATCTAAGCGTATGTTTGATGCGGCTGGTATACGCTATAGACGCTATTTACCCACACAAAAGAGATTAATTATCGATTTTGAGGAAAGTATTTGTAATGAAAAGTCCTAATAGTCTGGCATACTTAATTAGATTTAATGAATTTTAGTACTGCGTCCAACTTCAGTAATCATAGTCCATAATTTATTTTACTTTTGGACTGATTTTATTGTAGGTTTCAAGTTTAGAAGTAATTTCTATTGTATAAATTGACGTAATCTAAATGGTACCGTATCGAAATTAGTCGTATGTTTGACGATAATGTGGTTCTGAAAGATTGAATGGGTTACAATGTAGTTTTAAACTTGACACTTCCAAAAATCGAGCAAACCAAACAAACATTTTGCTTTATTAATTTTTATTTAAATACTTCTGATGTAAATTTTTAAATTAGAAAAATAAAAAAAAGTTTATGACAAGTTTAATTTGAATATCATAAAACAAGATTCTGTAGAATATATAATCTCATTTATTTTGCCTTCACTGTAATCGGTGTTGGGTTTGGGTATTTTAGAATAGTAAATACAAAAACTACAACTTCATGTGCTTAGATAAGATTGAGAGAGCAAGACACCTGCGCGTTAGGCTCCAAACAGAAATAAATTCAAAGGAAACAGAAACGGCTCTCTTTGCTGGCAACATCAGCTGTTGTGAAGGAAGAAGCAGATGATAAAGAGGGAAAAGAAGCATAAACATGGTTTTTGAAAGGATGTCCGTTCGTTGACTTTTGTTAGCGAGCCCTTATTGCTTATTTGTGTTTTGTTTTTGTAGTTTTTGTTCGTGCTATTGATGATGCACTATGTGCTGTGCTGTGTTGTGACATTTTCGCTCTTCTGTTTTTTATGTTGACTTTATTTTGTTATTTTACTGTTTCCATCGGAAAAGTGACAAGAAAAGCGTGCATGCGTATTTCCGACACATCAGTTTTTCGCGGAAAATTATGCGGTATAGATTGTTTTCAAATAATTTTTCGGAATGAATATGGCAGTTGGACTAGTGACATCGTATATACTCGTTCGATTCATTAAAGCATAATCAGTTGCAGTCTGTCAGCCCGTGAAGGTTTAGCGCTCATCTTCGTGAAAGAGAGCGCATAAGGATTTTTAAATTGCGAAATAATAAAACAAACTAATAATTCTTTTTCAGTAAGTGACGTTGAATTTTTTTATTTCAAAATGAATAAAGAATATAATGAAAAATTAGAGTTTTCTAAGGTAAATATTGCATAATAAAAAAATAAATTATGAATAATTTATACAGTGAAATAAAATGAATTTAAAAAAATATATATTTTGCTTATAATTAAAAAACGTCTTTAAAAATTAGTGCATAATGAGTCTGTTTGAATGACTGTTTTCGCGCCGTGGTGCGTGTGCCGTAATGGAATTTGTCACTAAGAGAAGCAGTTTGATGGTAAGAGAAAGCGAGAGGGAGATATAAAGAGCTGCAGACAATTTTATTAAAAAAACCAAACATTCAAAGAAAACATCTGAAAAGTCTTTAAAATCGTTTAGAACTTTAGCAAAACACAAAATAAATAAACATGAAAGATAAAAAAGAAAATAATTAGCTATATGTAGGTGAGTGTATTTGTCTTTCTTTATTTAAATTTTTCTCTCTTAATTATACTTTTATTTGGGGAATAAAAATAGTAAAAAATATTTCGTTTTTGTTTCTTATATATTAAAAAAACACATTTTATATTTTGTATTGTAGCACACTTTATTTATTCATGGTTACACCTTTTTATTTTATTTTACATCTACTTTTTTAATTTTATTTTTATTTTTATTTTATTTTAATTTCGATATTAATGCATTCGTTGTTTTTAATATTACAAACTTTTTTTAATTTGAAGTAGTTAAAATATATTTTATATTAATACATTTAGAATTCTTAATATTTTTAAATATTTGAATTTGTTAATTTCGGTATTTTTGGGTACTTTTAATATCTGCGATCATTTTAATATTTTTAATACATCTAATAATTTCTCTAATTTAAATATAATAAATATTTTCATTTATACATTTAATAAAATTATCAGCTTTACACTTTTTAATATTTTAAATAATTTTATCAATTTAAATAATTTTAATATATTTAATATTTAAAACATTTTTGTGTTTTTAATATTTCAAATTTTAATTTGATTGTCTTTATACAAATTTTATATTCTTTTAGTAATTTTAATATCTTTAGAATTTTTA
This sequence comes from Physocephala rufipes, assembly GCA_963966595.1. NCBI lineage: Eukaryota > Metazoa > Arthropoda > Insecta > Diptera > Conopidae > Physocephala > Physocephala rufipes. The sequence goes on from OZ016503.1 coordinate 8,862,322, forward strand.
ATAATTTTAGTTATTTTTAAACTTTTAAAATAAAAAAAATTATTATATTTAATATATTTAATATTTTAATTAGTTTATTAATTTTAGTATTTGCAATAATTTTAATGTTATCAATGTTTTAAATACGTTGAATATTTTGAGTATTTCTAATATTTTACACGATTTAATATTTTATATAGTTTAATATCTTATACAGTTACTAAACTTTAATTTTTATTAAAGCATTATTTTTATTAAAGCATTTTATTAAAGCATATTAAAGCACTTTCAATTTTAATGAATTGAGACAAGTGTTCAATTTATCAACTGTTCAACTTATTAAGGTTTAATTTCAATTTCAAACGTTTCTTTTTCGGTTAACTTCATTAATTAATTTCAATAAAATCAAAATTTAAAAAGTTAATGCCTTAACTTTTAGTGTATTTAGCTTTCTGTAAATCTTTTCAAAAAAATTAAACATTTCTCTAAAATGACGAAAATAAATTTATTCGTATAATTTTTTTTAGCGGATATATCTTATTTTCTTAATTTTTTTTATTAATTTTTTCAAATTGATTTTTTTAGTTTTAAATTTAAACTTTTAATGTTTGTGTTGCTTTTATTTTTATTTGAATTATATTCCTATTTTTGTTTCTGAAATTTTTGTTATACTCCAGTAGAAATGGAAAACAAAGATATCGAATAATTAAACTGAAGTGTGCAGATTCTCACTAATAAGAATTTACTTCCATTTTAGAGGTGAAATATTCAACCTTGTCTATGAGATGTTGACATTAAATTTTATTGTCTTCATTATTTTCTTAATTTCGGATAAATTTTTATACTAAAACAAAAACATTTAAAGCTTTCGATGCGGCCATTCGGGCTTAATATTGCTCATATGTTCTTTATATTGTTTTACATTTTTTTCATAACTTCCTCTTTCAGCTGCCTCGTTTATCTCTTCTAAATATTCACTTCTATAACATCATCCTTTAATAAATACACTTGAGCTAAAACAGCTACAGCCAATAATCCCATAAAACACTATCGCCGATGGTTGATATCCGTTGGGAATGACTTCGACCTTGTGGCAGTCCCGAGACGCTCATTGTCTGATGAAAAAGCAAGGCATTATATAGTCGTCAGCACTTAAAACTTTTAGTATGAAAACGAATAATTGAAATATAGCCTGCGGAAGGAAGATTTGAAGGGGTTGGTAATTTTTGCTACGATTTCTTCTAGTCTCGTTTCCCAGCCTCTGTCACCGGTCGCCTCGTTTTGAGCCGCGATCTTCCTCCTTCACTTTTTTGTATATTTATATCGATTTTTTTATGCTTCCTCTGACGATAAACGACGTTGATAAATTTTCCGAAATTTACCAACTTAGACTCATGGTATTTACCAACTTAGACACAATTATATTATCTTTTTGGGAAGTGAGGTTAACGTATGGAAAAATGAAGGAAGGAAGAAAGGGAGGAAACAAGGAAGAACAGAAAAGAAGAATAAGACGTACAGAAAAATCAAGAAAAGAAGTGGAAGATTTAGGAAAAAACCGCTGAGCTCGAAAGGTTAAACTGCTTTGCCATTTAGTTGTTTTTTCATGAAGTAAAAATGTTTGCAATATAAAAATATAGCTGTTTCTGGGTTTATGCGAGCCCACTTTAAGGCCGAAAAAGTAAGAAAAAGAAAGGAAAAAAATTTGAAATGAAATTGAGACAATTTTTAAACAGAATAAATTTTTATTATTTTTTATTATCATTTCGTATCCACCTATCCACCTTTTGACCTAATTTTCTCTATATCCCTTGTATTTTTATCATACTGTCCTACATCCACACATACTACCACACTTCACCCGCAACTCCTCCATCCCCTCCTAAGTATCCTTGAAATAGCAATCAGCAAAATGTTTTAGCTTAATATCAATAATTAAAAACTAGAAAGAAAGAAAGTTAACAATTTTGGGAAAATTTGAATAAAGTCTTAAAATTTATTAATTTCTCATTATTATACCTTCAAACAATATCTTTAGCAATAAAATACCAACGGTTTTACGTTGGTGATTTTGACAGAATTCATTCGCCTCTTTATAATTGAAAATAATAAATTACTTCAAATAATAAATTAATAAATAATGAATTGTTTTAAATTTGAATAAATTAAATTACAGAAAAAATTCTAAATTATGCAGAACTTTATGTGATACTTTTTATATATTCAATTTAATATATTTTCATATTGAAGCATAATATGTTTAAATGAATACTTTATTTTCATATTTTTCTATGATTTTAAAATTATCAATATCAATCACCTGAGTCTATATATTCTACCTAAATTAAAATTCGCCTTGTGTAATTGTTTGTCGCGTAAATTCAGTCAGAGTAAATTTTTTAATTCAATAATTAATTTCATGGCGTATGAGTAACAAACAATAGAAATTGAACAATTTAGAGAATGAACACGTATTAAATAGGAATTTCTGATTAAATGAAATTCTAAAATTAAAACAAAAACTAATTTGCTTAGAAATACAGTTTATTATTTAAATTTTTTTTATATGTAAATATTTAAGAAAATGTTTAGTTTGATTTCGTTTGTTGTTTCCTAAATGAATTTACTTTATAAATCCTTTGCCATTGATTTAAAATATTATTTGATTTGGTGATTATGATTTATTAACTTGTCTATCCTCTACTCAATGTTTTTAACTACCATACTTTCTTACCTTCATCGTCGCCCTTGCTCTTTTTTCTTCTCGCTTTGATGATTTTGTTCAACAGAATCCCTTGAATTTAAATCATTCTCTGATTATCGTTTCTGCTTGTAAATTTCATTGCTTTGTTTTATACGGTAGAATTATTAAGTGGTAGATTTATGCAGCCAACTTTGCTTCTCTTCCCCCAACTCTCTCCTCTCACCGTCTTCAATATTTTAAGTAATTTCCGCTTGAGCTTTCCCATTGCGTTGTAATCAGATCTTACTGATTTCCACTAAAATCTTCTGTGGTGAAAATTGCAATTGTAATTGTAATTACTTAAATAAGAAAGAAGTTCTCGAAAAAGAACGAAATCTCGAAAAAATGCAGATGAGTAACTGCTGAGAAGGATTAACGAGGGAGGAAGGACGGAATTAGAGAAAGCGAATAATATTATACATAAAAAAACTAAAAAAGCGGGTGCTGGATGGCAATGAGAGAAAGAGGGGGGGGCGTAGTAGGACAAAGAGAGATAGGGGAGAAATTATGAGGGTAAATTTAATTTTATCGCAAGGTAGGACAATTTTTTAACCATATATGAAAAATAAAAATATATGTTATAAATATAAAATTACTCTTTGTAAATTTGTTAATTTGTTTACATTCACTTAATAGAAATATTATCAATTAATAAATTTTGAATTCAATATCTCGTTGTTTTTAAGTGATGCTTAAGAATTGTGTTTTGAACTAAGCCATAATTCTAATTAAGTCTTAATTTTAATTTTCCCTAGCTTAAAAACAATAATTTTTTATCAATCATTCATTAATGGAAGTTTAATCGTTACTTGAGAAAATTTAATAATTACCTGTGAAATTCAATTATATAATTATTAAGTCGCTTAACACAAGCTAACATCAAGTCTGTTATAAAAATTTATTCGTTGCTCAATAATAATTTAAATTATTGCTATCGATTATGAAATTTAATTAAATTAGTTAAATTTCTCTTGGAAAAATTAATTTATTATTTATGATAAGAAAAATCTGTTGGTGAATGATTAGTCGTCTAGTTAGTCTTAAATCTAATTTTCCCTAGCTTAAAGCAATAATTTTTTATCAATCATTCATTAATGGAAATTTAAGCGTTACTTGAGCAAATTTAATAATTACCTGCGAAATTCAATCATGTAATGAAGTCGCTTAACAATTAATTATCAAGCTAACATCAAGTCTGTTATAAAAATTTAATCGTTGCTAAATAATAATTTAAATTATTGCTTACAAGAGATCGATTATGAAATTTAATTAAATTAGTTAAATTTCTCGTGGAAAAATTAATTCATTATTTATGATAAGAAAAATTTGATTAGTAGTTTACCAGCGTTTGTTCACTCGTTGCTAATGAAAAAGTAAAAACCTAATATAAATCCGTTTGCAATTAATAAGTCTAACAATAAGAGTTAATTCTCTGCTTTCGAAAATAGACTCGTTATTTATAAAGAAACACCCATTTATTTAAAGCAGTTTATTCGGTGTTTAGGGAAACTGACTCGGTACCGATGATGTAACTCGGTTAGTTGAAATGATCAATTTCTTATTTATAAAAATCAACTTATTATGCATGAAAATTGATTAGTGGTTAATGAGTATTTTTCTTTGTTTTTAAATATTATATTCGTAACAAATTCAGCGGATTTGATTATTTCATTTTTATTAAAATGATCATAATTTTCAAATTATTAGTTTTTTATTCAATTTAAAATTGTTTCTTCCTATCAATACGCCATTTTCAAAACTATGTCACCTTTGGTTTTGATTTACAAGAATTTAGAATATTTGTTTATCTTGAAATCGATAACAAATTAATTGAATTAATTATTTATTTTTTCTATATATATTTTTAATACATCCGAAGTGATATTCTTTTCGATGCATTATAAAAAAGGACTTTTAAGTAACATATTTTTCGTACATTTGGTTTTTTGGAAGTTTTATGTGTAGTAGTTTAGGAGTTTATAAAGTAGTCGTGAAGGTAGACGGGGAAAGTTGAAGGGAGGAAGTATCGCATAAACGGTGGCAACATGCGGTGCGTTCTCTTTTATTTGGCAATCTCTTCATATTCATCAACCTCAGGTTTGTTATCTCAGGTTTGTTTTGTAAAAAGCAATTGTACAGAAAATGTAGTGATATATTATAAAAGAAGATAAAGAGCAAAAAGAAGAACAAGATCAGTATGGTCCTATCTTGATCTTTATAATTAATCAATCTTTGCTTCAAGACTTTTATTTTCATTGTAGTTTTATTTTCATTGTAGTTTGTAGTCCAAAAAAGAAGGAAATATATATATATATATATATATATATATATATATATATATATATATATATATATATATATATATATATATATATATATATATATATATATATATATATATATATATATATATATATATATATATATATATATATATATATATATATATATATATATATATATATATATATATATATATATATATATATATATATATATATATATATATATATATATATATATATATATATATATATATATATATATATATATATATATATATATATATATATATATATATATATATATATATATATATATATATATATATATATATATATATATATATATATATATATATATATATATATATATATATATATATATATATATATATATATATATATATATATATATATATATATATATATATATATATATATATATATATATATATATATATATATATATATATATATATATATATATATATATATATATATATATATATATATATATATATATATATATATATATATATATATATATATATATATATATATATATATATATATATATATATATATATATATATATATATATATATATATATATATATATATATATATATATATATATATATATATATATATATATATATATATATATATATATATATATATATATATATATATATATATATATATATATATATATATATATATATATATATATATATATATATATATATATATATATATATATATATATATATATATATATATATATATATATATATATATATATATATATATATATATATATATATATATATATATATATATATATATATATATATATATATATATATATATATATATATATATATATATATATATATATATATATATATATATATATATATATATATATATATATATATATATATATATATATATATATATATATATATATATATATATATATATATATATATATATATATATATATATATATATATATATATATATATATATATATATATATATATATATATATGCTTTAAATTCTTCTTCGTCCGAATAAAAGAAAGTGAGGAAAAAGTCCAAAATTGAGGTAAACTGAACTCATACCGAATCCGCAAAATTTGGCCAAACAAAGAAATTCTGGCAGGCTGAAACAAACATTGTTATCTTAAACACTGCCGGAATGTTAAAAAAATGAAAGATGCGTATTAGCAGTGTTGAAAAATGACCCAGTAGGAAATTTGCTGAGTTTGGAGGAAGGAATTGTTCAATTATTGGTTTTGATTTTAAAATTATTATGAAAAGTTTAAAGTCGATTTGTTTTAAATAGTTGTTTTTGTATTCGATCTATTATGGAATAATATGAGGGACCTTTCTGGCGCTATCTATCGATTTGATGGCGCTCAAATTTTTATTTTAAACTCGAATGGGGTGGGATTTAGCCTAATTGTATGAACCAACGGATCTGATCGGAATTTTTACTAGTAGGGATGTGTTTGGGTTTCCGTGCGTGCATTTGTGTGCGAGTGTGTGCTTGTATGTGTGCGCGTAGGTGCGCGGGTGTGTATGTGGTTGCGTGCGCGTACGTGTGAGTGCGAGTGCGGGGATGTGTGAGTCTATGTGTATGTGGGTGTACGTGGGTTTGTACAATTTTTCATTGTGTTAATAACATTTTTTTAACTTTATCATCATTCAGTTTTTCCTTTCTTAATATTTTGCCTCTCGTCTGTCCCTTTCCTCTCTAAGATTTTTTCTTTTTTGCTATAATTTTGATTTTGTTTTTTGTTTTCTTCTTTTGTTTTCTAATCCTGATTGATTTACTTCTTGTTCTTGTTCAACAAGGCGTGAAATTGTCCTGATAAAAACAAATGGAGTTGAAACATACCCACCACCCAATTTTTGTTTGAACAACAACAACAACGTCAACAATAAGATAAAAACAACTTATTGCCCAATCGCTTTTTATTAGGGTCAAAAGGTTAGCCTAATGTTGACAGCAGGTTCGGTTCGTTTCGCCGAACGTTGGGCCGGCGTTAATTTGTTTTCCTCAACGTTTTATTATTAAATGTCAAATCAATATATTTTCAAAAAATGAAAAATATGTTAATGCTGAAAGTGAAAGGATTGTGAAAGCTCAATTTATTTATTTGTAAAATAATTCTAATTTAATATAAACATTTGGTTAAATTAAAAGAAACAATTTTTTATTATAGGAATTATAGGAAATAATTTTTTTTTAATTTTTTTAAAAAAAATTGTGTAATAATAAATTTAATAAAAAAAAGAATGACACTACTCTAAGAATGTCTCCAGGAAAATTTAGAAAAAATGAATCTTAAATAATTTCATGTCGCCAATAAATTACATTTTCCTAAGAATAGCTGAAACTTTCTAAAAAGTTGCTCGCCTAAAATTGTCGTAATTTTCGCGTTTTATCTCTCTTTTTATTGTGACAATGACAATAACAACAACAAAAAAGAAAGAAAGTAACAACTACAGCGCTGTAACAACAACGCAAAAAGCTTGTGGTGTTGTTGTTGGATTTGGCCCAATAGGCGAACGTGTCTTCTCTTTATTTTTCGGTATATTTTTTGGAATATTTTTCTTGAACTTGCCACGAATAAGCAAAAATGATAAAAGGAAAGCAAATAAATTAAAAAAAATTGTCCTTAATGAAAATTTTTTATCTGTAGTGGGTGAGACCTAAATTTTAATTTAGTCTCTTTGATAATCCGTTTTGAGACTTTTGGAAATGGGAATTATTCTAAAAATCTTGATATGTTTAAACTATAAAATTTTCTCTAAAAAAGACAAAAGTTGTTCAAAGTTTATACAAATTTTGTTCTAATCTAAAACGTTTTTACTCGTATAAATAATTTTGGCTTTATTGATATTATTATAAGAATAGAATTAATTTTTATTCAGTAAACCAACAATCATTTTAATTTACTTTCTTGTGAAGAATTTTAGTGAAGCAAACTATGAATATTTTATGAAAACTTTGCCAAAAACTTAATTAAAGAAATAGAGAAAAAGCAGATTACTTCAAATTGGGTTGCATGCAAACATTCTTTTACTCGCAATTTTCAGATTGAATTGAAACAAAAGAAACAAAATATTGGGTTGCGCGAGAACTTAATTCGTTATTTCATTTATATGAGATTCAATTGCATTTCGCCAGACTGTGTTTCTAGGCAATTGCTGTTTTTAGCAGTATTTTGAAAGTCCAAATGAGTAGAAGAAAGTCATTTGTACGCGTGGCAACTCTAATGAAAATTTATTAAAATAATATACTTTTTTAATTTGTCAAATGAATTATATTTTATTAATTTTTTTATTTGACTATTTTTTTATTAAATTTCGTTTTACAATATTCTAAACTGAATACCGAATTTAATAATAGTTACATATTTACATTAATTTTTACAAAATTTAATATTTAATACTTAATACAATATTTAAAATGTTTTGAAATTTGGTTTTACGAAAAAGTTCAATACTACGACTAAAATGTCGAAATTCGATTAAATTTAAGCGTTTACAATTTGAAAATGTCACTGGCTTGATTGATAAGGACATCGTTTATGCTTTACGAATTTACCAACACTCAAAATGAAATGTCCATGGGAATGGTGGGAAGGGGCGTTGGAGGCGTACGGGAGCACGTTTGTTTGGTTTTGAGCTTTAAATAAAATTATGAATTCATTCTTCGTTACTGCATCAAAAAACTTGAAATTGAATTATTGCATCAATGACGATAATTTTTCAGGACGTTTTGTAAATTATATTATTAATTATATATATTTTGTAAATTTCCCTAAAAAAAGTTATCACGTTCATAAAAAAATTCAATATATTTTTATGTGATGTTGAGAAAATAAAATTAATATTACAAGAGTAGAAATTTATTGATGGCAATTTAAATGTAATTTAAAACTATTTGCCGCGTCTTCGCCTTCTTCGTCGTCTTCTCTTTGACTGTGTTAATAAAGTGGGAAAAAATATTGCAAAATGGAATGCACACTCGATTACTTTCAAGGAGTTTTCACCTTTCGCGCGCTCTTTCTATGAAGGCGCTGAAGTGAGTGATTTATTACGGATTATATGGTGGTGTATATGTGCGGGTGGGTTCTTACGCTAAAGGAGTATAATAAATAACTTGAACCTAAGCAATGAGCAGCACACTCGGTAACGCATTAGGTCATGGCAAAATGTTGCTTAAATGCCATCGCAACACCGGCAGCTATTAGCAATACTTACATATATTAAATTGACAACGGGCCTAATCCATCATAAATCAAAACTCTTACCCCATATGTAAACTCAGTTAAACATAAATGTCATGAAAGAGGCGCAACTTGCGCTACTTAAAATGACAGATTAAAAATGCTGCTTTAATTCCAGAATACGTAGAAGCGAACGGAAGGGGACGAGACAAACCTTATTAATATGTATGGACAATTGAATGTGTTCATATATTAAACAAGTAATGCCGGTAACTTCGGCATGGTTTAAGTTCGTATACCCTACACCCGTAATTGAAATTGATTTATTCAAATTCACCAACTTTTTTGCAAATTTATACTATCCAACACTGCTATCCGGGCTATAAAATTTCAGTTCCAAAATTTCAAGTGACTGAAAACTTGGATTGCACAATTTTATTTTATGACAAGTAGACGTGGAAATGACCTGAGTTTGCTGATTATGAATTCTAAACAAACTGTTATGACAACGAATATTCGTGCCAAATTTAATGTCGTCAGTCTCCGTTCGGCTGCGTTTGGCAGACAGAAAAAAAAACATACACGCGGTCACAAAGATTTCGATAGATAGACGAATAGACATCGCCAAGTTTGAGATGATTCTCAATCAATAATATATACAATTCTCTACACCTACCACGATCTCTTTAATGTGTTACAAAGCAACGCA